>CM034298.1:52450416-52877805 GCA_019925795.1 Dendrobium chrysotoxum | reverse complement strand
AACTTTGGGTAATTAATTTTCTAACTTAATGACCTCCAAATTCAATGAAATTTGAACCTAGGTACATGGTGTCACTAAGTTTACTATGTTCAAGTTTCACCCCTATTGGGTGTGTAAAATCCTTATATTATTTTTGAAGTTTTCTAGACTCTTTCTTAATTATTTTTCCTAGGTGTCTCTACTATTCAAATAGGCTTGAAATTTGGTGTGTCTAACCCTGATACATATGCAATCATCCACACAAATTATGCAGCCTAATTCTACAGAAAAATGGAGTTATGAATTTTTCAAAATTTTGGGTCCAAAATGGACCATTACTTTTAAAATTCACATCACAACAATTCAATAAGTATCTGAACCTAAGAAAATTATAGTACATGCTTAAGATACCCAAAATACCTTCCACCAAAATTTTAGGGCTCAATTGACCACTGAATTGTGAGAAAATCACGAAAAACAAATTTTAAAAAAAAAAAATATCTCATAATCCAGTAATCAAATCAACTCAAAATTAATTTTAATAAATACTAGGCTAAATTATCTTTTCAATGAGCCCAAAAACACTTAATTTTGTGGAGAAATGAATTTATTATGAATTTTGAAAGTTATGATTATTTTTGAAATTTTAAGTCCATTAATAACCGGCGCCAATCATTGGCAATGATCGGCACCAAACGGCAGCGGCATGTGCATTTTGATATGCAAGTGATTTTTATCAACCACCTATCCATGCCATCACTAACCCCAAGCCGTCCGATCGAGAAAATAGAAAAATCTGACGGCCGAGATCGAATCAAGGCCATTTTAGTTCAAAATGAACTAAAAAATTAAAGACTCATAACTTTTAAATACTAGTCAAAATTTAACAAAATTTGAAACATACTCATGGGAACATGAACTTTCATTGCCTAGAGTTTGGAGACCCAAACATTGAAATTTTGAGCATTTTCAAATTAAAATTTTAAACTTAAAATGAGCATAACTTACAATCCAACCGTCAGATTTTTAAGATCTAGGCTCATTGGAAAGCTGCAGTGATCCTCTACAATTTGATGAAGACACCAAGAGCTAGATCTTTCTGGATCGAAAGTTATGTTGAAAATCCTCTTTCTCTCTCTAGAATACTCTCTCCTCACTAAAATAGTGATTTGAGGCTTGGAATGATAGGAAGAAGCTTGGGAAAGCTTTGGAGATGGATGGAGAGGATGGAGAAAGCGCTAGAAGGTTGGAGGCTGCTGGAGAGTTGGGGAGAGTTGAGGGAGATGAATATGAATAATCTCTCTTAGGTTAGGTTTCTCCCACCTTACCCTCGGCTTTTGAATGGATGGTCTTGATTTGTTTGAAGGGAGTTTGGATGCATGAAAAGTGTCCCCTAAGCTACCCAAAGCTAGGGAAAAGGGTTGGTGTGAGTGTGATCTCTCTAGTCCATGAAAAAAGGGACCACACCTTTCCCCCATTTGGATGAACCAATGCTTGGATTGGTTTAGGGTGTTGGATTAGAGCTTATTAAAGAGGAAATCGTCTATTTTCCACAGGTTGTTTTGAGTAGTTTTGGATTGAGATAAGGTTTTGCCAAGGTTCATGGTGATGTGGCCATGATTTAGCTCTTTCTCATGGTTTTAAGGGGTTTAAGAAGTTTTGACCCCGCCAAATGGGTTGACCAAGTCAACCCAAGGGGAAGCTTGACTTGGAAAGCTTTGACATGTCAAGGGTGCCAATTGAATGATTTTGAGGGATTGATTTGATTTAAAATGGTTTCAAGCATTGAAATTGACCTTAATGTGGGTTAAATTTGAATTTGGTCAACGATGGTTGACTTGGTCAACCTGGTCAAACCATGGTTGAGTTTTGGGTCAAACAAGTTCAAATGAGTATTTTGAGATCAATGGAGGTTTGTACCATGCATTGTAAGGTCATTTGGATTGAAAATGATATTTGAAACCTTAAGGGGCATTTTTGGTCAACCTTAGTTGACTTGTCAACCAGGTCAAACCAAGACTTGAGTTTAGGTCCAATGTATTCCTAATGATATTTAGGATCCCATGGAATAGTTTTGAAGTTTATATGGGAAGGTCATTTTGAACTTTGGGGAAAGATCAAAATCTCTATAAAGGGCATTTTGGTTATTTTGACCCTAGAAACATTGGGTCAAACTGGTCTGGAAAAGTACAATTTACTGGTCAACCAATCATAGCAAAAGTGATGACTGGATTGGAGGGTTTGGAAGGGTCCCAAGGTCAAATTGCTCTAGATGGCAATCTAGTGGCATAGGCATAAATAACTGAAGGTTTTGCAGCCTTTGGGAAAATATTCATTTGAGGCTAGAGTTTGGATTGAGCTCAAATTTGAAGGATTGATCCTAAGATATTTCTAGACAACATGCAATTGACGATCATGATTTGAAGGTCACTTGACTGGTTTAGGTGATAGAAAGTTCACCTAGAAAGGGTTTCAGGACCTAGGTCATTGACCTGAAGGTTGAATTGGAATGTTAGATTTTGGGTTGGATTAAGAGTTAAATGATTGACCTTGAATCATTCATATCAATGGAAATCAAATGAAAGATTGAAATAATTGGATATGATTTGAAATTTTATTGAAGCTAGATTAAAGATTGAGTTGAAAGTAGAGCTGGGTTTGATTGGGATTAAATTGGGTCTTTATTAGACCTTTATGACTGAGGGTGACATCTCCCCATCATTAGGTCACTAAAAAGAAAACCCAAGTTAGTCCTAGTGATCTCATACAAAAATGAGTTCAATAGTAGTGTAGTCGATGTAAAATGAACGCTGAACTCAGCAGAAAGCTCTGTGACCTGATCTTACTGCTAACTATAATGAACTATCATTTTGTCCTGCCCCAGCCAACGGCTCTAGAATAACAATTGAACGTATGTAGTAGTCTGCCTACAAGAAGTGATTTTTTGTCAAATTTCAATTTTATTAAACCTCTAAGAAATTTACATAATAATGACATATACACCAATCGTTCCCTGGAGATCGAGGTAAGAAGATTCCGGTGGCACTGTTTGTGGCTGTAACGAAAAATCGACGCACCATGACCTATAACCAGCATAGTATGTGCCTAACTCCCGATTACCTGTGCCTTCTGGTGAGTAATTGAAACCACAAACCTCTCCTTCGTCCCACATCAGAAGCTATACCCGATATTGTACTATCCAGTCTAAATCTGCTCTACCTCGTCCATCAATCCTTTTAAAAAATTTTGGTTCCACTAGTTAACTTTTGTAAATTGTACTCCCCCATATTATTTAATACACGATCAAGTAGACCACTCGGCACGCTTCCAGCTAATGAGTGTGGAACTTGAAGCAGCCAAATGTCCCTCCCCTCCTAACATTGATAGGCAAACTGCAAGAATCTCATCTTCTATGGAGTCATGCTCACCTAGCATCAACTTGTTAAATATTATTATGATGCTTGTATTTAAAAAAGTATTGAGGAAGAAGACATAAATTATGCATACCTAACTAACCCTTAAACCGTCCAAATCATCCGATATGCAATCGTTTTCCGGATGGGAGCTCGCGCATCCGATCTTCATCCCACCTGTATATGACACAAATTAATATTATAAATGTCATATGAATGTAATTTATTGCTGTAAATTTATATGTTAATCTACCTGCACCCAAGAGTTTGCCGCCAAAATTGTATAGTGTGGTACACGAGTGTGGGTCTCCAACGTACAATCGCTCCCAGGACCACACTTTAGTAATACACATACATCCAACAACATAGTACTGTGGCCTAGTTGAATTACATAAACCTCTGTATATATGCGCAAGTACAGCACTGCCAATAGACATCCGTGCAAAAATTCCATGTCCCATAAGCAAGGGCAACCACTGCAATGACACATGTGACGCTATGTGTCTGTATCACAAAGCACCCAATCATGAAGAGATGTAGGCCCAAACATGCTGAATAAATGGACCGGGAGCTAACTCTTTGTATGAATCCTTGTAGAATGTCCATCTGAGCCACCGTAGTGGGAGCTTCGACTCAACTTACGCACTACCCATCCTGAACGTGGCAAGTCCATCTTCATCACCAGGTGCATGGTAATGTATCCCTACCTGGATGTGTACCAGGAGCTCCTCACAACATTCTGACAGATTCCCAACGACGGCCAACACCATCACATTTGTCCCACTCGGCAGCCCACAATTTCTCAGACCAAGTATCACCTGCAAATCCTGAGCGTAATATCATCTCCTCCGACCATGAATGAAAGGTTGTTTGTCAAAGGACACCATCTCTCTACATGCCGTTATCAGGTTATGATCCAAACGTATAAATTATAGATGCCGGATGTTATCAAGCCAAGGTTTCTCAGAATATAAATCAGCTGGGGCACTTTACTGGCCACTCACGTGCCATTCTAATCTGTTGAAGCAACCAATGGAGAAGCCTTTTAGAAAGGAAAAAATCATTAATAAAATAAAAATAATATTGTGTGCAACTTGAAAAAAAACTATTATATGTGAGATAAGTCTGATAGGATCGTGAGCCCTATGCGATGCTCCCAGAGATGTTATGCTCATCTGAGTTGGTTGAACGTCTTCCCCGTGCTCCTCATGGGTGATTCACCACCCACCACATCGTTGCCTCGATCTATCAGCCAAATCTATATATGCAAAATTTATAAATATTTTATAAATTTTATTCATGTTGACTTTGTGCAGAAGCACAACATATCAATAATTTCAAATTTTTTCAAAAATTTTTATATGTAATATAGACTCGTTTAATATATATAAAAAATTTATTTTAAATTTTGAACTACATTAGCAACATTCAAACAACTAGAAATATATATTGAGAAACAAAATAAAACATAAAAACATGAACGTACAGATTATACACAAACATAACTAAATAAAGAAATTAACATCAACTTTAAACTAAACAACAAGAAGTATGAGCTCTTTAGAAGTTTCTACAACTATAACAACTTCAAGGTTTATTTAGCATAATGCGTGTTGCGAGCTGAGTTGTTTTGATTGGCAGCACCCGAATTTTCTGTTGAAACCATTGCTAGACGCATTGCCAATTATACTATCGAGAAACTTCTTCCTGCTTTTTGCCAGGCCAATAACTCAGATTCTCAAATGTCCTAACAAGGAATGCATCTGTCATAGAATCCCATTTTTTATAGAATACAACACATATATCGGCATTGGGTTGTCCACAATCACCTCAACCGATCCATCTTGACGCTGTGGACCTCCGAAAGGAACTAAAGACACCATCGCCCCGCGAGGGGAGACAGTATCTGGCCAATGGAAGGGCAGATTCGATCACACATACGATTAACCATTGAGGATAGCGGCTCTCACCAGCACACCCCGATGGGTAATAATATATATGATCTGATCGTCACAACGGGTTTCCCCCACCCGATACATTAGCTCGAATGGGGTTTATTTGAGAGTGGGATGCGGTTTCCCACGGGCGCAAGCCCCCGTGGTTAATTACATCTCAAGCCGGAGCCTGAGAATACTCTCGATTAAGGATTCTACATTATTCTTTCGAAATTGGGATTGGCACATAGGGCAGAGACTAGGAAGTCCTACTCGAAGGGAAAGAGAGGTTCAACTAGGCTTAGTCAACATGCACGGCTCACATCAGCATCCGGAGGACTAAGGTAGTGAGAAGAAACTGGAGAAAAAAAAATAAATCATGCACTCGAAACATGCAGGAGGAAGGATGGAGGTGGCGTCATCTGTGTGACACAGATATGTAGGGTTTAGGGTCTCTGGAAGACAGAAGACCTACCTACTGATGAGGCGTACTACGGAACAATAGTAGCCTTGAATCCTGAATCTTTGTTGGGTTTAGTGTTCTACGCAACACTAACACCCGTGTCCTAACTAATGCAATGTAAAACCTGGACTTACCCCGGCCTGAAAGGGGGAGCCAGCTAACCACCTAATCGCTTTAAAACCATGCTGTCCAGTCATTTATGAAGGATGGGTAGGTGGGTTATAGTTCTCGGAGATAGGGCCGACATCTAGAGGATTTCCTAATTGGCCCTGGACTTATGTGTGGGTGAATGCTTCTAGAGTAATGCAATTAAAATTTTGATTTAGTTAGTTTCTAATGCAATGCATGCTAGTTAAAGTATCCAAATCAGGTATGCATAGAACTTTAAAAGGCTTATAAAATAATTTTAGAATTAGACTGGGCTTCCCCAGGTCCGGCACCTCATCCTCATAGGTCAGATTATCCGGACTCTACCCGCAGGCGGGGAAGTGTCTTATAGAAGGAAAGAGAGAAGTGCAATAATATGCATGCTACCCCGGACGATTCCGCAATTCCCTAGGTCGTTAAGTTTCTAAATTATTTAAATCTTAAAATTTGAATGTTAGTTGGAGTAGAAAAAGTTTTAGTCCTTAAAGAGCCTAACGAAATCCAGGCTAAAACAAAAGCGACATGCAAAACGCCAAGAAACTAAGAAAAGCAAACAATCCTAGAGGCACACAATCATAAAACACATCAAAATTATCCAAACAAATTAATAAATGTCCATAGGCCAACTGCCCTTAATTACAACCCAGGGTCTGCAGAAAATTAAAGTGGCCGGGCACCACTGCCAACAACCGGATTTCTAATCCTAAGATTGACGCAAGTTATTTTGAGTGGGATACTCTCGGTCTTCATCTTCTTGATCTTCTCTTTCTTAGACTCCTTGGATCTGAGCTTCCTTGGACTCCTTGGACCTCAGCTTCCTTGGACTCCTCGGGTAGTAGAATAATCCAAATTTGGATTCTCAAACAGAAAAGGACTATCCTCATATTGGGTGTCCTTTTCTCTTTGGGATCCAACCTTTGGATTCTTGTATCCCCACTCAAAATAAACTTTCACAACTCAATACCAAGTTACAAACCATTTACATTAAATGAAAGCAGTAAATCTAGACTCTCCTGCAAGGTTATCCTAATAAAAAAATCAACCCAAGCAATTTTATATTATCCAAAGCAATTTATATAGAAATGAAAATACTCATCACAGCCACACTTGGCCATGCTCTTAAATGTTTGAGGGCTAAGCAAGCTCTGGAGCACCTGTAGCAATTTATAATGATTTTCAATTAGCCCTCATTTATTTGGGGGCTGAGCAATTTCTGAAGCACCTGCATAAAACAGCATTAATTTTTAAATCATGATTATTGCCCCCCTTATATTTAGCGCTGCATGAGCATGGCCACCTGCAGAAAACATCATTAGTATCAACCTCGATCCTAACCTATGGGTAGTCTATCGTGCAATCACATCAATTCCCAGAGTGCAGTAAAAGTAAACAAACACACCAATAGTTCAATCACAACATGCAATGAAATCCGGAAAGACTCGGCACGCAGCAGAAAAGTAAACACCGGCCTAACCTAAGCCTAGAAGTGGTGCCCTAGCAAACAATTCTACAGTGTGTGTAAAAGCCTGTGTGGCTGAGGTAGATCCTAAGCTGGGTAGTTAGTTACAATTGCCTACTGTCCAGGTTGGTTGTAGGTCTGAAAAGTGAATTTTATTTAAAGTCCAAATATTAGTGAATTGAGATCTATCTTAGTTGATTTAATGTGTGGATCAATTTTAGTTCTTAGGGTAATAATATTTAAAGTTTAAATTGCATTAATGAGTTTTAGGGGGGTTCGGGGTCCACCTATACACTAAGTAAAAGGGGGTCCAAAATTGACTTTTTGATTAAAGGGTATTATGACCAGCTAATATTTTCATAAAATACTAGGCCTTAACCTGATCAGTTAGACAGTTAGCATGCCCAGTTTGGATTCTTCTATCCAAAGTTATGAATTTCTGAAGTTTTGGTCTTGTTTTGAACTAAGTTTGACCGGATTGTTGACTTTTTGATTTTGGTTGATTTCTGGATACCTAATATTTTTAACAAATACTAGACCTTAATGTGAGTTGAATGCCTTTTAGTTTGCTGGATTTGGAGTTTCCTACACAAAGTTATGAATTTTAGAAGTTTCGGGCCCTAGACTATATACTACGGTTGACCGAAGAGTTGACTTTTTAATTTCAGTTGGTTTCTGGACACCTAATATTTTTAATAAATACTAGACCTTAATTAGAGTTAGGTGCCTTTTAGTTTGCCCATTTTGGAATTTTCTATAATTAGTTATGATTTTTAGAAGTTGGGGCAATTAAAGGAATTATCGAAATTGCCTAATTAGGGGGATTTTGGGGGTTTTGGCCCAAATCAGCTCCAAACTGATTGGAATCACCCCCAAAGGTCAGAAATGACCTAAGAAGGTGTTCCCAAGTGTTTGGGGAAAATTTGGGATTTTTAATAATTTTTAATGATTTAATTAAGGCAAAAGGTGATTTTTGATTAAGGTTGAATTAAAGTCCAGATTAAGGTTCAATTAGGGGCCCTAATTATCTAAGGTTGGGGAATGAATTTTGGAGAGTTTGAGGTATTATGGGTATTTTTCTGATTTAAAATGGATTTATTAGATTTTTCTGAAGTTTCTAAGGCTTAATTAACGGGTAAGTTAGGGTTTGCTAATTAAGTGTTTTTAAAGAGTCCAGAAAATTCCTAGAAAATTCTAGAGGGTTCCAGATGTCACTATGTTTAAGTGTTTCAAATTTCAAGTCATTCAGGGTTCTACCCTAATTCCTGGAATTTTTCTAAGTTTGCTAGACGTCCTTAATTGTTGTCCTTGCGATGTCACTACGTTATATAGGAATGAAATGAAGTAACTAACCCTTAGGCACAACATAGAGGGTAAATGCAGCAAATATAAACACACCAAACCATGTCCTTAGATCTAGGAGAGCCTAGGCTAAGTGCTTGTGCAACCTACACATGCAAGGACTACGAAAACACTAAGTAAAGGCACCTAATGAAGTGATTAGTGAATGATTGGGACACAATCATTCACTAATCCTTCTCCCACATGAATTCTGTTCACATACAGGTCCTAGGTTTAAAGTTTCATAAGGGGTAGACTTCCCAAAATTGGGGGATTTAAATAATATGTAATTTTAAAATTATCTTTAAAATACATAAATATTATAAATATAATAATAATATGTAAGTTTAAAAATAAGATAATTGAAAATACTTCAATTCATAAGCATGGAGGTCTACCAGCCACCGAGGGGGTTTTAAAATAATTTTTATTATTAAAATAATTCATTTATATTAATTAAATAATATTTAAATAATTAAATAACATAGGAATACAGAAAACATCCAGAAATGACAGAATCACATACAGGGAATAATTTTAAATTAAAATTCATATTTTTCTGAAAAGTTTAAGGTATTGTGCGTCAAAATCCGATTTAAAATGACAAAGTTATGAATTTTCGAAGTTAAATAGGTTTAAAGGTAATTTTTAAAATAATTTAAAATAGTTAATATTTAAAAATAATTAATTATTTTAAAATAAATCAGATATAATATCTGAATTTTAAAAATTTAAATAACAATAAAATAACTTTAAAGCATAAAAAAAAAAATAATGTAATAATAGTAAGATAGTTTCAAAGTATTAACAATATAATAATATTATTAAAATAATAATATTATTAATTTAATATATTAAAATATGTTAATAATAATAATGAACTATTAACATTATAATACATGAATATTTAATGTAGTAATGATAGTAATATATTATTATTAATGATATTGATATTAAAATAATATTAATAATGATAATAATATTAATATTATAATAATATAAATATTAATATAATAATATTATTGAAATAATAATATTATTATCAATCATGATATTGATATTATAACAATATCAATAATGATAATAAATATTAATATTATGATATATAAATATTAATATAATAATAATATTATTAAAATAATAATACTATTATTAATCATAATATTAATATTATATAATATTAATAATCATAATAAAATTAATATTATAATAATATAAATATTAACATAGTAATAATATTATTAAAAATAATAATAATATTATTAATCATAATATTGATATTATAATAGTATTAATAATAATAGTAAATATTAATATTATAATAATGTAAATATTAATATAATAATAATATTATTAAAATAATACTATTATTAATCATAATATTGACATTATAATAATATTAATAATAATAATTATATTAATATTATAATAATATAAATATTATTATAATAAATTATATTAAATAAATAATACTTTATTAATCATAATATTGATATTATAATAATATTAATAATAATAATAATAATAATGATTAAATAATAATAATTAAAATAATAATTAAAATAACAATAATTAAAAATAATAATAATGTGATATAATAACAAATAATCATTATATATTTTTTTTATCTTTATTTATTTTATTTTTAAATATATATTTCTTTTAAAATAATTTTTAAATTAATTAAATGAATTAATAATTATATAATAAAATAAAAATAAAAATAAAAAAATTTTTGGGGCTCGGCGGCGGCGCGGGGACACGTGTCAGCCCGGGACTGGTTTCCGCGGTCCCGGGCAATCATTGCCAATGATTGGGGAGAGAGACCGCGGCGACGGCGGCGGAGGGGCCACGTGGCGCTCCCGGTTGGTTCCGCAGCTACAGGCAATCATTGGCAATGATTGCGCCGCCGCGCAATCATTGCCAATGATTGCGGCGGCGCGGACGCGGCACTTAACACGTCAGCTCGGATCAGGGCCGTTGATCCGCGCGGTTTTGAATCAACGGTCCTGATCTTGCCGGACGACGAACGGGACCACGGGATTGAATCGCGGTCGGGAGAGGGCGCGGGATGACCAAATCAGGACCGTTGATCAGGAAATCAACGGTCCGAGCTCCGGTAGGCATGCAGGCGGCGAACCGAAACCCTAGAATGGATTTTCGCCTCGTTTCTCGATCGGGTGGATGGAATTTGATGAAATTTTAAACCTAGAGTCTAGGAGTGAACAGAAATCTTGTGGACATGATCTTTTATGGCCTAAACGAAGTATACTAGAAGCTATTTAGATCAATAGACGTGACCTAGGTTAAGGGTTTAGAGAATTTTCACCGTGAGATCTCCAAGTCCTTGGTTTGGTTGCACTTGTGGACTGTCCTCGTACGCTTTCCTTGAAGAATCGAGGTCAGATGAGCTTCAGATTGGTGGATCCAAGTCTTGGACGTTCCAAGCCTTGAGCCGCGCCGGGATCTCGCCGCCGGCGAGTTTTGACCGTCGGGTTTGGTGGGGAGAGGTAGAAGAAGGTGGTAGGAGCTTTTACACCAGATTTCGGGTAGGGAGTCTTGAGCCAAAGTAGAGTCAAAGATCCCTCCAAGAAACCTAAATCACTATATATACTCTTCCACTAAGATGTGCGGCCAGGATTCGATTTAGGGCATGATTAGGGGGGTCACTAAGGCCTTAGGCCGTGGCTTGAGTGGAGACCCAATATGGAAGTGTTTAATGTTTTTAATGGGTTCAAATTGGCTAAATAGGTCAATTTGACCATTCAAGACTTAGGTTGACTAGGTCAACCATTGACTTGGTCAACCTAGTCAAATGGGCCCAAGGGATGCTAAGGTAGGCCCTAGGAGGGGTTTGGAATGAATTGACTTGAATGGACCTATTAAAGCCTATTGGTCAACTTTTTGACTGGTCAACCATGATTATTGACCTGGTCAACCAGGTTGACCCAGGGCCTGGGTCTGGGCTCAACAGACTCAGTTTGACCCATTGAACACAAGGGAGGGTATGGGCCCTGACTTGGTCAATTTGACCAAGTCAACTCCCTTGACCAAGCCTAGGAGAAAATCAGGGTCAACAAACGGACCCCCAACAAGAGTGGCGAACAAACTAGTGAACCGCTCGTGTTGGCGTTGACCGAATGTGATAGAAGAAGTAGAGTAAAGGTTTAGGAAAGAGCACCAAAAGAGGTGAAAGAGAGCAAAGGGGATCTTCTCCTGGCCTTGCCTTACACGCAAGGGCAGAGCCAAGGAGAAAGTGGAAAGCAAAATAGTAACAGGTCACAAAAGGTGACAGAGTAAAAGGAAATCCCATCATCACCTTGCCCTGTAGCAAGGGCAGAGCTGAGGGGGAGACCAAAAAAAAAGGTGAGGTAGCAAAGAAAACCAACTATCCATCTGACCGCATCGAAACAACAAGATGGAAGGTGAAAGGGTGGTGAGGTATGCCTTCCAGGGACACTGTCAGGCTCACTCGACCAAGTAAAGTCTGTTGTCTGCTTGATCAGAGCAAAACAATCAGGGAAGAAGTAGTGGTGAGGAATGCCTCCCAGGGACACTGTCGGGCTCACTCAACCAGGTAAGTAAAACCAACTACCTGACTGTTCATCTCAAACAGCAAATAGAAGGTGAAAGGATCCCGTCTCCTCCTGCCTCCTTCGGAACAGCGATAGGGGTGACTCGATACTTCTGTCTGACCTCAACAAAAGTAAATAAGCCACGAAATTGGAGTCTGCGTAGTCTTTTACAGAACATCCAGAGTAAAGGGGGGTGAGGAATGCCTCCCAGGGACTCTGTCGGGCTCTCTCAACCGGTAAGTAAAACCAACTACCTGACTGTTCATTTCAAACAGCAGAATTAGAAGGTGAAAGGATCCCGTCTCCTCCTGCTCCTTTCGGAACAGCGGATAGGGGTGACTCAATACTTCTGCCTGACCTCAGCAAAAGTAAATAAGCCACGAAATTGGAGTCTGCGTAGTCTTTTACAGAACATCCAGAGTAAAGGGGGTGGTGAGGAATGCCTCCCAGGGACTCTGTCGGGCTCTCTCAACCGGTAAGTAAAACCAACTACCTGACTGTTCATTTCAAACAGCAGAATAGAAGGTGAAAGGATCCCGTCTCCTCCTGCTCCTTTCGGAACAGCGGATAGGGGTTGACTCAATACTTCTGCCTGACCTCACAAAAGTAAATAAGCCACGAAATTGGAGTCTGCGTAGTCTTTTACATAACATCCAGAGTAAAGGGGTGGTGAGAATGCCTCCCAGGGACTCTGTCGGCTCTCTCAACCGGTAAGTAAAACCAACTACCTGACTGTTCATTTCAAACAGCAGAATAGAAGGTGAAAGGATCCCGTCTCCTCCTGCTCCTTTCGGAACAGCGGATAGGGGTGACTCAATACTTCTGCCTGACCTCAGCAAAAGTAAATAAGCCACGAAATTGGAGTCTGCGTAGTCTTTTACAGAACATCCAGAGTAAAGGTGGTGGTGGGGAATGCCTCCCAGGGACTCTGTCGGGCTCCACTCAACCGGGTAAAGTCTGATGTCTGCTTGATCAGAGCAAGACGACCAGGGTAAGGGTCTGATGTCTACCAGAGCGGCAGGACAGTCAGGGTAAAGGTGTGGTGAGCTATGCCTCGCAGGGGCTCTGCGGGTGCTCCCAACCAAGTAAAGCCTGATGTCTACTCGGCGCATATGCCTGCAGCAGAGCAATCAGGGAAAAGAGGTGGTGAGATATGCCTTCCAGGGGCTCTGTGGGGCACTCTCAACCAAGTAAAGTCTGATGCCTACCCGGCGCATATGCCTGCAGTAGAGCGATCAGGGGAAAGTCATCTCAACCATTCCCTAACACGCATATGTGTAGGGATGGGGAAGAGGAGTAGAAAATGGAAAATTTCAAAGAGAGAAGGGTCGTCTAAGGAGTTTCAAACTAGTGTTTTGGGTACCACGTGGTAGAGGACAAGTCGTCGTGGCCACGAGTATCCAAATGCCAGTGAAACTGCCTAGGCGAAACCAAAATCATACAAACCTGGAAGCACCAGAATGATGCCTCGAGAGACCATAGGGAAAGGTACGCCCTCAATAAAGTGTGAGAGGGGTAATCTCATTCCCACTGAGTAGCTAAAGTAGCAAGGAGGACACACTTGCTACAGAAAAAAAGGACTATATCAATGAGAAATAATCATAGAAGACTACAGTGGTACACCCACGTAAGCTAGTGGGACCCTGTAGAGGTGGAAAGCAACATAAACACATCCAAGGGACCGCTCTACAACCAGGAGTCGGGTCACGGCGGGAAAGTATGTCACTCTAAGACAAGTGAAGTGATTTTCTGCTAGAAAATCAAAGTTCACTAAGAAGCGACGCTAACATCTGAGACTCGATGTACTGCATCACAACTAAGAAAGCACACAAGGGTAGCGAGGGGACACACTAGCCACTAAGGGAAGTAACATTGCATATGAATGATATTTATGAAAGGCTCACAGCGGTGGCACCCACACAAACTGGTGGGACCCTGTGGGAAGTGGAATAATATCAGTGCATCCGTAGAGCTACCCCAGCAACTGAGAGTAGAGTACGAATGAGAGAGAGAGTAAAGTAGGAAATGAGTTGATTTTCTGCTAGAAAATCATAGCTCTCAAGTCAGTGATGCTAACGCCGGCAACCAGGCGTACTGCAACACTACTGGGAAAATAACTCAAGATGGCGAGGAGACACACTCGCCATTGAGGGAAATGATTTATGAGTAAAATCAATAAACATCAAACATCAGAGCGGTAACACTCACCCTGACCGGGGGGACCCTGTGAGAGGCAGGAGCGACACTACTAGGCCCATAGGACTGCTCTAGTAGCTGGGAGCAGGGCAAGGGTGAAAAAGTAGGTCACTAAAAGAAACTAGAGAGTCGATTCCCTGCTAGGAAATCAGAGCTCGCGAAGGTGGGATATTAACATCTTGAGCAAGATGTATCACACCACTAATAAGGAATATCATGATTGTAAGAAGATCATAATAATCACAAGTGTAAACTCATCCTTGAAGCAATCACTCAGACGCTTCGTAGGAGAAGAGAAAGAAAGACTTTGGGGGAATTTGAGCTCTTAGAGAGTATTACCGGGTTCCACCTGTGACAAGGGCAACCGGTTTTGCTCTACTGAGAGCTTCCCTCTTTTATTGTATAGGTGCATTTTTTATATGTTCTCAACCATAGACTAAGTATATCTCGTACTGTCGAAGATAACACCCGGCAGAGGGAACGTTTACCATATCCGTGCGTTACTCCTAGTATGAGATATCCTCTAATGATTGGAACACAAAGAGGGAGGTAAGATTGGCTTTGATAACCCAGGCCATATTCGCCACATGAATAGAACTGGGGGCACGACCATAACACAATTGATATGTGAATGAAGTTTAGATTAGGATAGTGGATCAACATTACCATCCCTAGCTAGCATAGGTTGGTATGGACCCAGTACAAAAGGAGTCTGAATTGGTTTTGATATCCCAGACCACACTTGGGAGCACCAAGTGAAACTGGAGGATAGAGAGGGGGAAACTCCCAAATTACCAGAACTCAAAAGAGGAAGGTACAATAAATGAGAGACTCTTATCAGTCCTTAAGAATGGTCTATAACCAGATGGTGGGGTCAAAATATTTTCGTGCACGAATTTTTAAAAGAATATGGTAAGCATTTAAACAAACTCAACAGTGGGACCACTAAGAGATGTTTAAGCCCTTACCAATCAATCTGAGAGAAGTCTGATTCACACATTTCCTAAAGAGTGAAAATTTCATCAGAGAGTGACAGGATTATTTTTAGAAATGAAAAATTAACCTCTGAATCATCTTGAACCTTAGAGAAGGTTCAGAAAGTTCGGCAATATGGGTTGACTCCATCTAAACCCGAGAAGGTTAGGGATTTAAATTTTGCTAACCCAGCTTAAGCTCCCTACAAGCCAAGCTGGGCTTTCTCCCTTACATATTCTGAATAAATATCTAATTCAAAAGGGTGTAAATTAGAGAGAGAAACTGGATCTTCTCAATCTTCTTGCATGAAAATATTTTTATATCTAATAGAACATCCTTGCACGATGACGAATCTAAAATCACGATTTTCAAATTTAAGTATCACAAATATCAAGGGGTATGGATTTTCTGAGACTTAGAGATTTACAAGAAAGGGAAGCCATTTACTTATCCACTTTGGGCTCATTTTGAGCCCCTCAACTTAATTTGGCGCACTGCGCACCTTTTAATTACTTGATACACTTTGTGTATCCTTGACTTTATGGCGCATTTTGCGCAACTTTCCACTTTTGATACACTTTGTGTATCTTTGATTTTTGGCGCACTGCGCATCTTTTCACTTTTGATACACTTTGTGTATCTTTTCATTTTGTAACTGGCTCCCTTTCCAAATCCCTAAAAGAAAAACTTTCTCAGTTGTGAGATTATCCTCCAAACATAAGAGAAGAAAAACTCACTCTCTTGTGTAAGGAAGAAAAAATCCACAAAGCAAACCCAATCCTATGATAAGGGTGAGCGACTTGAATAAGAAAATTATGAGGTAGATTCATCAGCGTGCGAAAGACGCCTATGAGATAGAAAACTGCAAGATGATTGGAAAAATACACGTCTCTAAACCTAATTTCAATTTGATATAGATTTTAGTTCAAAATAGGAAATCATCCCAAGAAAGGGATGGGAGAGAAGGCATACATTTTTCTTTTGAATTATTATAATTGTCCTTCAAGCGTTTAGAGGAGTCAACCACCAATTACTTAATTTTCTAAAGAAGACAGGGGTAAATCTTTCATTAGGAAAAATAAATTTTGTACTTTCTAAGGAAAAATTCTCTAAAAAGTCCACTTCGTGTTTTAAGCTCTCAGACTTTTCTCAGATTAATCTTTCATTTAGAAACTTTGCACATTGAATTTAAAGATCCCACCATTGAAAATAGGACTTGGATATGTATTTGGACTGATATGGGTCAAAAATCTGGCCTAGAAGAGTTCAGACAAGGGAGATGATGGAGACCAGAGTCTATGTCAGTGTACGGATCATATCATCTCACCTCATCACCCCTAAGGATAGCCTCATACTTCTCGCAACAAACATCGTGTGGTAGAGGACAAATCGTCGTGGCCACACAGACTGTCGAAAAGTAAAGAAGCCCCTCCAAAGGGGGTACATACACAGGGGAGTATTTGCAGGCGGTAAGGAGACCCCCTCCCTCTCGAAGAGTGAACTCAGGCATAATACTTTTTCAAGTACTGCCCGTTGATGACAGGCATAGGGTGAACACCATTGGCATCAACGAGTAGGTAGGCACCACCTTCATAAACTTGCTCTACAGCAAAGGGGCCTTCCCAAACAGGCTCGAACTTACCACTTCGGTGACGGCGCGAAATGATAGGTCTGCGTAAAACAAGGACCAACTCGCCAACCCGGAAAGCACGGGGTCGGACAAGGCGATCATGTGATCGAGCCATACGTGCCTGGTATAGTTTGAGGTTCTGATAAGCTTGTAGGCGAAGCTCTTCTAAACCATCAAGCTCTTCCATCCGTAGTCGGGCGTTATCTTCGTGGGAAAGATTGTGGCTGACTGCCACACGTAGCGAGGGGAGCTCGACCTCAAGCGGGAGGACGGCCTCGACCCCGAAAGCCAAAGCATATGGGGTAGACTGAGTAGGAGTACGGTATGTAGTCCTATAGGCCCATAGTGCTTCGGGAAGTCTATCGTGCCACTCTCGCTTGTTTGCAACCAGGATTTTTCTATTAATTGCACGAGAGTTTTATTGAATGCTTCCGCCAAGCCATTGGCCTTGGGATAGTAAATTGAAGAGTATCGCCAATTGATGTTATGGCGGCGGGCAAATCTAGCAATTTTGGTGCTTCTAAACGACGGGCCGTTATCTGAAATGATACGGCGTGGGACACCAAAGCGATAGACAATATGATCACGAAAGAAACGCATCACATCTTCTGATTTAACTTCCTTAAGTGGCACAGCCTCTGCCCACTTAGAGAAGTAATCAGTGGCAGCTAAAATGAACCTATGGCCCTTAGAGGAAGGAGGGTCAATAGGACCCACTACATCCGTGCCCCAGCCCTCGAATGGCCAAGATGATACAGTAGGGTGCAGTGGATTAGGGGGTTGGTGAATCACCGTGCCATGAATTTGGCACTGGTGGCACTTTCTAGCGTGCTCCATACAATCACGGATCATAGTCGGCCAATAGTAACCGAGGCGTTTAATTCTGCCTTTCATTTTTGGTCCGGACTGATGGGCACCGCAAAGACCTTCATGTATCTCGCCCATGACCTTGCGAGCCTCCTCGTTGTTGAGGCAACGCAACCACATTTGGTCGAAAGAACGTCGATACAAGGTATCGTTCACATAAGTGAATGATAGGGCTCTCTTTCTGACCTGGGCAGCAAGAGATCTATCATCTGGAAGCCTGCCATGCTTCAAATACTCTATAAAGGGTACTCTCCAGTCTGATTCTTCCTCAACTGAGAATACTGTGAGGGTCTGATCGGGAGAAGACAGGTCTGCGGGGCATAGGGCTTGACGACACTGGACAACGATAGACAGTGGGTTGCCAGTTGGGTCAGCCAGTTCCTTTGCTAACTTAGCTAATGCATCTGCCTTGCCATTGGCAGATCTAGGGATTTTAGCTAGGGTCACTTCAGGAATCAAACACAAGAGCTCCATTGCCTTGCTGTGATAAGGCAAGAGCTCCGGTTTAAGCACTTTGTAGACTCCCGCTACTTGATTTATGATCAGTTGTGAGTCTCCAAAGATTTTCACCCGCATGACATTCATCTGAATGGCCAACTCTAGTCCCAAAATCAGAGCTTCGTACTCAGCTTCATTATTGGTACGAGGTTCCGAAAGACTGTAGGAATATCTCAGAGTGTGACCTTCAGGGGATACGAAAATGAGGCCCAGACCTACCCTAACTATAGGAGTTTCATTCGGGCTCAAGGCTCTAACGGACGACGCACCGTCAAAGTAAAACTCCAAGTAGGGGACTCCTGCTCCACCACACTCATGATTAGCTCGTCAGGCAGCTCATCATTGAGTGGGGAGTCTGCAGGGATCGGGTGAGCAGCAAGAAAATCAGCTAGAGCCTGTCCTTTGACGGCCCGCTGCGGGACGAAAGTGATGTCAAACTGCAGTAGGATCATAGACCATCGTGCCAGACGACCTGAGAGGGTTGGACGGGTCATCAGATACTGCAAGGGGTTGACTCGAGAGATTAGGTTGACCTTGTGTGAAAGCATATAATGCCTAAGCTTCTGTACCGCGAAGATCAAAGCTAAACACTGCTTTTCCATCGCGGGGTACTTCAGCTCTGCGGGTATCAACCGTCTACTGAGGTAGTACAAGGCATTCTCCTTGCCTTCCTCATTCTCTTGAGCCAATAATGCACCCAAGGACTCATCCAGGGCCGTAGTGTAGAGAATTAACGGCCTCCCTGGGATGGGTGCAGCTAAAACAGGGGGGTTTATCAGGTAGTGCTTTATACTCTCAAAGGCCTCCTGACAACGCTCATCCCAGTGAAAGCGGGCATCTTTCTTTGCTAGGGCAGCAAAGGGGTGACACCTACCGGACAAATTGGAGATAAATCTCCGCAGGAAGGCTAACTTTCCTTGAAAAGACCTTAGCTGGGTAAGACTTTTAGGGGGTTTTAGATCTATTATGGCTTTGATCATGGAAGGGTCAATCTCAATGCCACGGTAGCGAACTATAAACCCCAGGAACTTTCCTGCACTAACTCCAAATGCACATTTTAGAGGGTTCATTTTCAAATCGTATTTGCGTAGGCGTTCAAAAAAGATTCGTAGATCTCGAAGGTGATCTCCACGGACCTTGCTTTTGACTACCAGATCATCCACATAGCATTCAACTTGCTCGTGTATCATCTCGTCGAAGATAACAGTCATAGCACGTTGATAGGTGGCCCCGGCATTCTTGAGACCAAAGGGCATCACTTTGTAGCAAAACACACCTATAGGTGTGCGAAACGCAGTAAACTCTTCCTCTTCGGGGTCCATCTTTATCTGATTGTAACCAGATGAACCATCCATGAAGGAGAAAATGCTATGGGATGATGCTATATCCACCATAAGCTCGGGGATAGGAAGAGGAAAATCGTCCTTAGGACATGCCTTGTTTAAATCACGGAAGTCGATACAGACACGAATCTGCCCGTTCTTCTTCCGGACTGGAACAATGTTGGCAAGCCAGGTAGGGTACTTCTCTTCACGAATGAAATCGGCCTCTATAAGCTTCTTAGTCTCAGCGATCACCTGTTGTTCTATTTCTAACCTCATCCTACGAGGTGCTTGTTTAACAGGGACTGCATCAGACTTAATGGCTAGTTTATGGACTGCTACATCTGGATTTAGACCAGGCATCTCGGTGTAGTTCCAGGCAAAGCAATCTTTAAACTCTGAGAGTAGCTCGATGTATTCTTGAGCCTCTGAGTCAGATAACAAGACACTATAAAAAATAGGTCTAGGATCTGATTCAGTGCCTAAGTTTACCTCACACAATTCGTCCATGGCAGAAGTGATGCCATCTTCAAACTCTTGAGGAGCATCGAGTACTCTATCCTCATCATCACCCGGGTCTTCTTTATCGGTAAGAGAAACAACCGGGTATGAGTGGGAAACCGTTCGGATGTTAGCATGGTTAGGTGAGCTCTGCTCGACATAACCTAAACCTTGCTTAGTTTGAGGCATATCAGTCCGCCAAACACGAGCCTGTCGTAGAGCTTGTTCATCTGACCAAGTCGAGATGACTACACCCCGCTCTACACAGTCTTCCACGAAAGGGGAAAAATAACGAGGGGCAGTTGTGACCCTGTTATCTATAGCGGTCTCCGCTGAACCCTGACTCCCAGGACCCAGTGGGGCACCTACACTATGGGATAACGAGGCACACTCACTAGCTCGTGGTGGCACAAAGGTTTCGTACAGAGGAGGCGGAGGGCGACCTCTAACTTGTAGTGCGCCACCATCACTGGTGGAGGGGGTAACCAAAGATCTTTGGTGAGACTCCTCAACTCTTATTCCACGTATCTGACGGGAAAGGGACTGTTGACTAGTGGTCTGACGTCGGGGGTCTACTTCCTCGTCTGAACCACTGTCAATAACTAAACCACCCTCGGGTATCAGGTACCTACAAAAGGTAGGCAGTGAACTATAATCAGTGAAGTCCGGGGCTGGTGAGGGAGCTGAGCGATGAGGGGTAGTGATCATCTCATCGTCAGAGGAGTCGGACTCGACAGTCAAAGGAGAAGCATAAAGATACGAGGGAGGAGGGATTTGAGTATCGTAGTTTCGCGGCGGGCGAGTCGATCCTCTACCTCTACCTCTACCTCGCTCTCCCCTTCCTCTACTAGGGGGAACATCGTGCCCAACTGCAAATTGGAAAGGAGATCTAACAGGATCTGCAGTGGAGGTATCTGCCTCAATACTAACCTGTGACGGACCTTGCACAGGTAGCTGTACAGGACCCTGTACAGTACTGGCAGGTGTCACTGGTGACTGGGCAGAAGGAGGTTTACTCTTCTTACGAGGTATGTAATGCTCAGCATCATCGTAAATAGAGACCTCATGCACGGAAAAGGGTTGGGTATCCCCGGGAATGGAGTACTCGACTTCATTCCTCATATACTTCATACATTGGTGCATGGTGGAGGGCACCATTCCATACTCATGAATCCAGGGCCTTCCTAAGAGAGCCCTGTATGAAGTATCTGCCTCGATCACATGAAACTTCGCCTCAGTAAGGAAATTTCCAAACTTCAGGGGTAGGGTGATGGACCCTAGGGCACGCTGTCCTTGGTCATTGAAGCCTTTCAACATAATCTTATCGGAGGTTAACTTCAAATGACCCAGGGAGAGGCTCTTCAAAGTTTCATAACTCAGGATGTTTACTGAAGCTCCTTGGTCAATGAGGACCCTGTTCAACTCATAACCATTGACTTCAGCGGTGACATACAAAGGACGATTGTGATCAGAGGTACCCAAGAGGAGATCACGATCTGAAAAGGTAATGCACGGCATCTCTCTCAAAAGGCATGCATCTCCAACAGATTCGGAAGCAAAGAAGGCTTGATAGGACTCTGGCTCGAGTAGTGCTTTTACCAGGGTCTCTCTCAAGTCAGAAGACATCATCAAAGCGTCATAGACACTGAGAAGGGCAGGAATTTTCCTTAAATGGGCCAACACATTGTAATCGACCTCCAGCTGAGGGCCTTTCCCTTTCTCCTTAGACTGCTCTTGGGAGGAAGGGATAGGATCGTCCTGCTGGGTAACAATGTTCTTATCTTTCTCTTTTGTATTCTTAGCCATCCTAGGTGGAAGAACCTTCCCTGAACGCAAGTGAACTTCCTGTATCGAGTCATCTTTGACAGGAGATTCACTTGGTTCAGCGGTGACGGCCTGTGTTGGCTCCAAGGAAAGCGACTGGAGTGGGTTCTCGGATTCATCTTCTGAATCCATGTAACAACCACCCTCCGGAATCATAAAGACTGGTTCCTCATCACACTCAGACTCTTCATCACATACAGAACCATCATAAGAAACATGTAGAATATTGAAAGAGCGAGTGCTAGAAGAAATAAAAGTAGGAGCAGAACACCAGAAGTAGCCAGAATCACCTTCTTCTATTATTTCATCATCAGTTGAAGGGAGAACGAAATCCTTCAGCGTAAGTGCTGGAAGGCGTCCCGTCTTCCCCTCAGAAGTTACAACAAACTTTTCCTTTTCATACATCTTTTTATTACATAAAATAGGAAAAGAAATGTGCTCAGTAGGCACTACAACAGGAGAAGAAAAAGGTGCTGGCGAAGAAACTGGGCTGACAACTGTCGATTTGGCCTGGGTAGGCCTCCTCTCAACTGCCTCTGAACTCTGAACTGTCTGCCGGATCATCTGCCTCGTCTTCCGAGAGAGTGCTAACTGCCACTCCCCCTCAGAACCTCTGGGTGATCTGCTACGACTGCTCTGTCTGCCACTCTGGCTGTCACTACAACTACTGGAGCCCGAGATCATCTGAACTGTCTGAGGTGTCTTGCCCTTGGGCTGAACCAAGTCGCTGTCCTGTAGGTGGATCTGCCCACTAGCCATGAGCTTCTCAACTCTGTCCTTGAACACATAGCAGTCTTCTATAACATGCCCGATATGTCTGTGAAATGGACAATAGAGTGGGTGTTCTGTCTGCCCTTCCTCTTCCACTCTATTGTTGTTCGGGAATGTTAAGATGTTTCTCTTAGTAAGGAACTTGAAGATCTTCATCACACTTTCCCTTTTAAAGGGATATTCCTTACTAAGCTTCTCCCGTAGGTACTGCTGACTCTCTGGGGTCCTACGGGAGGGTCTAGACTGCACTGCTGACTGGCCCGGTGTGTGAGACTGCTGAGGTGGTGCTGAACTGACTAAGGGCTTCTTGCCCTTATCTGATGGCCCATAAGTACTGTGTACCTCTCCTCTCCTAGGTGGAGGTGCTCCTGATGACTCCTGCCGCTGAGGTCTACGTGAAGGTTGACTCTCAACCTTAGGAGGGACTGCATCGGGTATGCTGTCCTGCAAACTGATCACCTTTGTCAACAACTTCTGAAAGGTTCTGATGCTGAAACCCTTCAGATAAGGTGCTATCGGACCATCTATATTCTTCAATAAAATTTCTACTGCATGCTGCTCCTGTAACTGGGGCTCACACTGTAGGCTGAGGTTCCTCCATCTGACTATGTAATCTGGGAGAGGCTCTCGGGGCCGCTGTCTAGTCACAACTAGCTCTCCAACTGTAACTCGGTGCTCTGCACTGACAAACCTCTGAACAAACAACTGCTCCAACTCTGCAAAGGTGCGTACTGAATCGTTGGGGAGGTCGGCGTACCAAGCAAAGGCCACCCCAACTAAACTGCTGACAAAGAGTCTCAACATCAGTGCATCGTTCCCTCCTATGTTGCAACAGATGGCTCGGTACTGGGCCACGTGCTGCCTCGGGTTCCCAAACCCATCAAAGACTCTGAACCTAGGAGGGACAAAACCAGGGGGGTAGGGCTCGTGCTCGTACTCTACTGGGTAAGGACGCCCCCTGCTAACTACCTCTCCAGACTTCCTGGAGGAAATGGCCTGTTCGACCTTCTGGGCAATCAGATCCTGAATCTGTCCGGCTGACAACTGAACTGACTGACTCTGGACTGGGGTAGTAAAAGCAACCGCTGTCGGTGCCACTGGAACTGCTCTCTGGGCCCTGTCTACTCCCACAGGACCTGGTGCGACTACAGGTGGTGCTGCTGGCTCGTCCCTGGACGTAGCAGGAGTGCCTACGCCCGTCATCTGGGGCATCGCCCCCAAAGCTGTCAACTGGGCTGTCATCGCCGCCATGGCCCTGGCCATCTCTGCCATCTGAGTCTGTAACTGTAGTACTGTGGCATCTGTCTCAACTGACCGGGGAGATCCTCCTACCTCAGCTTCTCCCTGCTCATCATCATCATCTGCCTCTATCTGCTCGTCTGAGTGGCCCCGTCTAGTAACCACACACACTCTGTGTACCGGTATGTCTCCATCTGATTCCTCCTCGAGTAAATCATCCTCAAGTGCCTCATCCTCGTAGAGGGTCTGATGGAAGTCCTCTGCATACGGACTCAAAGGGGAAGAAGTCTCGTAAGGGCTAAGGGCTGGCTCTGCCCGAACCGGTGAACCACTAGGAGAAACTGCAACATCATCGTCCGTTGCTGCATCACAGACCATCGGAACTGCCTCTGATCCGGAAGGAACAACTGCCTCTAACTGCTCAACTGCCTGAACTGGCTGTACTGTATCGACAGGGGACTCTGCCTGTCGTCGTCTCCACACCCATCTGCTGCGACGGGACCCAGTAGGGGCAACTGACTGCTGCGGGGCTACTACAACTGAAGGGAGCTGGGGTCTGGGAGGCTCCAACTGCTGCCTCTGTCCACGACGACGTGGGCGTCGTCCAACAACCGGAGTAACTGTCTGTGGTCTCACCAACGGAACTGAACTAACAGGCTGCCTGGGTGGCTGTCCTCTCTGCCACCTGTACCTCTGTCTAGCAGTCTGTCTCTGCAACTGAACGGACGCCTGAGAAATCTGGTGGAGTAACCTCTCTCGACTGACAGGGCCTCGACCCCGCGCTAAGCGGATAATACTCCGAATCCTCTGAGAGAGGGTTCGAGCAGCATCATCCCTGGGGACCCTAGCGCGTGGTAAAGTAGTAGCGACAGGAGGGGCCGCCGCAATGCGAGCAACGTCCTCCTCATCACCACTGTATGTCAGTGGGGAAAAGCGTCCTCCCTGAACCGCTGCTATCTCAGGGGCAACTGTAACGTCCGGGGTAGGGGAAACTGCAACTGGTCGTGGTGCCCGCTGCCTAGGGACCACTCTCCTCTGAACTGGCTCCTGGTGAGCCAATGAATCTGCCATCCGCTGTCTGTCTGCCTCGGATGCAGCCAACCGAAGTCTACGGTTTCTATTCCTCCGGGCCCTTCTCCCAAGGCCGGAGGCGGAAGACGAAGCAACATCTGAACCCACCACCTGAGTGGCAGGGGGAACGGGAAGTACGGGAAGTGTCGGGGTCTGCACGAGGGTCTCTGGGTGAGACAGTCGAGCGAAAGCTGAAACCCGACGGGAGGAAGGCGAAGGAGCCTCGGTCTGGGCACCCCTCTTCCTGGAGGAAGAAGGAGGGGGAACCCGAACACGAGCTACCTCTGCCGGAGTAACAACAGGGGTAACTACTGCCTGCCGGCGCTGAGGGGCCGGGGCAGCCTGAACAACAGGTGCGATAGGCACTGGTCGCCTAACCGCTGGACGAGTGGGCTGAACAGGGAGTGGTCTAGGCACTGGCTGCCTAACCACAGGGTGTGCCGGCTGCACACGAACAGGAGTAGGACGAGCAGGTGCCCGGGCTGTCCGCCGAGCAACTGGACGTCCAAAAGGTCGCATGGCTGCGCGAGCCCTCCTCTGGGGAGGAGAGTAGGCAGCAGCCTCGGCAGGGGTCGGCCCGCCAAGAGTGACGAAGGCCGAGTCAGTGAAGGAACCAAAAGTGATTCCTCCAGCGGGAGGACTGGCTAGCAGGGACTCAGGAAGTGTCACCCGCGCGTCAGAACCAAAACTGAAAGTAACGGAAGGCACGAAGGAAGCCATGGCACTGTCTGCCAAGAAGAAGAAAAGAAATTTAAAATGATTAGTAAGAAATAACGAGAAGATGAATGATAGATAGGGAACGGAATGACCTAGAAGGTCAGAAGGAAAGGAAGCTTAGCTAGGGGGAAACCCTAACTAAGAAGAACGGAAAGAAAGAAACCTAGCTAGGGGGGGGGAACCCTAACTAAGAAAAAGAAGGACGATCCTAACTAAGGAAGGACCCTAACTAAGAGTGGGATGAACCTAATCTAAGGAGTACCAATCCCGGAGTACAAACAAGAGAGAATAATATAGAATCCAAAGATGAAGAGAGAAACCTGTCCCACCGTGGTCGCCAGAAACCTGTGGACCTCCGAAAGGAACTACAGACACCATCGCCCCGCGAGGGGAGACAGTATCTGGCCAATGGAAGGGCAGATTCGATCACACATACGATTAACCATTGAGGATAGCGGCTCTCACCAGCACACCCCGATGGGTAATAATATATATGATCTGATCGTCACAACGGGTTTCCCCCACCCGATACATTAGCTCGAATGGGGTTTATTTGAGAGTGGGATGCGGTTTCCCACGGGCGCAAGCCCCCGTGGTTAATTACATCTCAAGCCGGAGCCTGAGAATACTCTCGATTAAGGATTCTACATTATTCTTTCGAAATTGGGATTGGCACATAGGGCAGAGACTAGGAAGTCCTACTCGAAGGGAAAGAGAGGTTCAACTAGGCTTAGTCAACATGCACGGCTCACATCAGCATCCGGAGGGACTAAGGTAGTGAGAAGAAACTGGAGAAAAATAAATAAATCATGCACTCGAAACATGCAGGAGGGAAGGATGGAGGTGGCGTCATCTGTGTGACACAGATATGTAGGGTTTAGGGTCTCTGGAAGACAGAAGACCTACCTACTGATGAGGCGTACTACGGAACAATAGTAGCCTTGAATCCTGAATCTATGGTGGGTTTAGTGTTCTACGCAACACTAACACCCGTGTCCTAACTAATGCAATGTAAAACCTGGACTTACCCCGGCCTGAAAGGGGGAGCCAGCTAACCACCTAATCGCTTTAAAACCATGCTGTCCAGTCATTTATGAAGGATGGGTAGGTGGGTTATAGTTCTCGGAGATAGGGCCGACATCTAGAGGATTTCCTAATTGGCCCTGGACTTATGTAGGGTGAATGCTTCTAGAGCTAATGCAATTAAAATTTTGATTTAGTTAGTTTCTAATGCAATGCATGCTAGTTAAAGTATCCAAATCAGGTATGCATAGAACTTTAAAAAGGCTTATAAAATAATTTTTAGAATTAGACTGGGCTTCCCCAGGTCCGGCACCTCATCCTCATAGGTCAGATTATCCGGACTCTACCCGCAGGCGGGGAAGTGTCTTATAGAAGGAAAGAGAGAAGTGCAATAATATGCATGCGACCCCGGACGATTCCGGCAATTCCCTAGGTCGTTAAGTTTCTAAATTATTTAAATCTTAAAATTTGAATGTTAGTTGGGAGTAGAAAAAGTTTTAGTCCTTAAAGAGCCTAACGAAATCCAGGCTAAAACAAAAGCGACATGCAAAACGCCAAGAAACTAAGAAAAAGCAAACAATCCTAGAGGCACACAATCATAAAACACATCAAAATTATCCAAACAAATTAATAAATGTCCATAGGCCAACTGCCCTTAATTACAACCCAGGGTCTGCAGAAAATTAAAGTGGCCGGGCACCACTGCCAACAACCCGGATTTCTAATCCTAAGATTGACGCAAGTTATTTTGAGTGGGATACTCTCGGTCTTCATCTTCTTGATCTTCTCTTTCTTAGACTCCTTGGATCTGAGCTTCCTCGGACTCCTTGGACCTCAGCTTCCTTGGACTCCTCGGGTAGTAGAATAATCCAAATTTGGATTCTCAAACAGAAAAGGACTATCCTCATATTGGGTGTCCTTTTCTCTTTGGGCATCCAACCTTTGGATTCTTGTATCCCCACTCAAAATAAACTTTCACAACTCAATACCAAGTTACAAACCATTTACATTAAATGAAAGCAGTAAATCTAGACTCTCCTGCAAGGTTATCCTAATAAAAAAAAATCAACCCAAGCAATTTTATATTATCCAAAGCAATTTATATAGAAATGAAAATACTCATCACAGCCACACTTGGCCATGCTCTTAAATGTTTGAGGGCTAAGCAAGCTCTGGAGCACCTGTAGCAATTTATAATGATTTTCAATTAGCCCTCATTTATTTAGGGGGGCTGAGCAATTTCTGAAGCACCTGCATAAAACAGCATTAATTTTTAAATCATGATTATTGCCCCCCTTATATTTAGCGCCGCATGAGCATGGCCACCTGCAGAAAACATCATTAGTATCAACCTCGATCCTAACCTATGGGTAGTCTATCGTGCAATCACATCAATTCCCAGAGTGCAGTAAAAGTAAACAAACACACCAATAGTTCAATCACAACATGCAATGAAATCCGGAAGACTCGGCACGCAGCAGAAAAGTAAACACCGGCCTAACCTAAGCCTAAAAGTGGTGCCCTAGCAAACAATTCTACAGTGTGTGTAAAAGCCTGTGTGGCTGAGGTAGATCCTAAGCTGGGTAGTTAGTTACAATTGCCTACTGTCCAGGTTGGTTGTAGGTCTGAAAAGTGAATTTTATTTAAAGTCCAAACATTAGTGAATTGAGATCTATCTTAGTTGATTTAATGTGTGGATCAATTTTAGTTCTTAGGGTAATAATATTTAAAGTTTAAATTGCATTAATGAGTTTTAGGGGGGTTCGGGGTCCACCTATACACTAAGTAAAAGGGGGTCCAAATTTGACTTTTTGATTAAAGGGTATTTATGACCAGCTAATATTTTCATAAAATACTAGGCCTTAACCTGATCAGTTAGACAGTTAGCATGCCCAGTTTGGATTCTTCTATCCAAAGTTATGAATTTCTGAAGTTTTGGTCTCGTTTTGAACTAAGTTTGACCGGATTGTTGACTTTTTGATTTTGGTTGATTTCTGGATACCTAATATTTTTAACAAATACTAGACCTTAATGTGAGTTGAATGCCTTTTAGTTTGCTGGATTTGGAGTTTCCTACACAAAGTTATGAATTTTAGAAGTTTCGGGCCCTAGACTATATACTACGGTTGACCGAAGAGTTGACTTTTTAATTTCAGTTGGTTTCTGGACACCTAATATTTTTAATAAATACTAGACCTTAATTAGAGTTAGGTGCCTTTTAGTTTGCCCATTTTGGAATTTTCTATAATTAGTTATGATTTTTAGAAGTTGGGGCAATTAAAGGAATTATCGAAATTGCCTAATTAGGGGGATTTTGGGGGTTTTGGCCCAAATCAGCTCCAAACTGATTGGAATCACCCCCAAAGGTCAGAAATGACCTAAGAAGGTGTTCCCAAGTGTTTGGGGAAAATCTGGGATTTTTAATAATTTTTAATGATTTAATTAAGGCGAAAAGGTGATTTTTTTGATTAAGGTTGAATTAAAGTCCAGATTAAGGTTCAATTAGGGGGCCCTAATTATCTAAGGTTGGGGAATAAGTTTTGGAGAGTTTAAGGTATTATGGGTATTTTTCTGATTTAAAATGGATTTATTATATTTTTCTGAAGTTTCTAAGGCTTAATTAACGGGTAAGTTAGGGTTTGCTAATTAAGTGTTTTAAAGAGTCCAGAAAATTCCTAAAAAAAATTCTAGAGGGTTCCAGATGTCACTATGTTTAAGTGTTTCAAATTTCAAGTCATTCAGGGTTCTACCCTAATTCCTGGAATTTTTCTAAGTTTGCTAGACGATCCTTAATTGTTGTCCTTGCGATGTCACTACGTTATATAGGAATGAAATGAAGTAACTAACCCTTAGGCACAACATAGAGGGTAGATGCAGCAAGTATAAACACACCAAACCATGTCCTTAGATCTAGGAGAGCCTAGGCTAAGTGCTTGTGCAACCTACACATGCAAAGACTACGAAAACACTAAGTAAAGGCACCTAATGAAGTGATTAGTGAATGATTGAGATACAATCATTCACTAATCCTTCTCCCACATGAATTCTGTTCACATACAGGTCCTAGGTTTAAAGTTTCATAAGGGGTAGACTTCCCAAAATTGGGGGATTTAAATAATATGTAATTTTAAAATTATCTTTAAAATACATAAATATTATAAATAGTAATAATGTAAGTTTAAAAATAAGATGATTGAAAATACTTCAATTCATAAGCATGGGAGGTCTACCAGCCACCGAGGGGGTTTTAAAATAATTTTTATTATTAAAATAATCATTTATATTAATTAAATAATATTTAAATAATTAAATAACATAGGAATACAGAAAACATCCAGAAATGACAGAATCACATACAGGGAATAATTTTAAATTAAAATTCATATTTTTCTGAAAAGTTTAAGGTATTGTGCGTCAAAATCCGATTTAAAATGACAAAGTTATGAATTTCCGAAGTTAAATAGGTTTAAAGGTAATTTTTAAAATAATTTAAAATAGTTAATATTTAAAAATAATTAATTATTTTAAAATAAATCAGATATAATATCTGAATTTTAAAATAAATTTAAATAACAATAAAATAACTTTAAAGCATAAAAAAAAAAATAATGTAATAATAGTCAAGATAGTTTCAAAGTATTAACAATATAATAATATTATTAAAATAATAATATTATTAATTTAATAATGTTAAAATAATGTTAATAATAATAATGAACTATTAACATTATAATAACATGAATATTTAATGTAGTAATGATAGTAATATTATTATTATTAATGATATTGATATTAAAATAATATTAATAATGATAATCAATATTAATATTATAATAATATAAATATTAATATAATAATATTATTGAAATAATAATATTATTATCAATCATGATATTGATATTATAACAATATCAATAATGATAATAAATATTAATATTATGATAATATAAATATTAATATAATAATAATATTATTAAAATAATAATACTATTATTAATCATAATATTAATATTATAATAATATTAATAATCATAATAAACATTAATATTATAATAATATAAATATTAACATAGTAATAATATTATTAAAAATAATAATAATATTATTAATCATAATATTGATATTATAATAGTATTAATAATAATAGTAAATATTAATATTATAATAATGTAAATATTAATATAATAATAATATTATTAAAATAATACTATTATTAATCATAATATTGACATTATAATAATATTAATAATAATAATTAATATTAATATTATAATAATATAAATATTAATATAATAATATTATTATTAAAATAATAATACTATTATTAATCATAATATTGATATTATAATAATATTAATAATAATAATAATAATAATGATTAAAATAATAATAATTAAAATAATAATTAAAATAACAATAATTAAAATAATAATAATAGTGATTATAATAACCAAATAATCATTATATATTTTTTTTATCTTTATTTATTTATTTTAAATATATATTTCTTTTAAAATAATTTTTAAATTAATTAAATGAATTGATAATTATAAAATAAAATAAAAATAAAAATAAAAAAAGTTTTGGCGGCTCGGCGGCGGCAGCGGGACACGTGTCAGCCCGGGACTGGTTCCGCGGTCCCGGGCAATCATTGCCAATGATTGGGGAGAGAGACCGCGGCGACGGCGGCGGAGCGGGCCACGTGGCGCTCCCGGGTTGGTTCCGCAGCTACAGGCAATCATTGGCAATGATTGCGCCGCCGCGCAATCATTGCCAATGATTGCGGCGGCGCGGACCGCGGCACTTAAACACGTCAGCTCGGATCAGGGCCGTTGATCCCGCGCGGTTTTGAATCAACGGTCCTGATCTTGCCGGACGACGAACGGGACCACGGGATTGAATTCGCGGTCGGAGAGAGGGCGCGGGATGACCAAATCAGGACCGTTGATCAGGAAATCAACGGTCCGGAGCTCCGGTAGGCATGCAGGCGGCGAACCGAAACCCTAGAATGGATTTTCGCCTCGTTTTCTCGATCGGGTGGATGGAATTTGATGAAATTTTAAACCTAGAGTCTAGGAGTGAACAGAAATCTTGTGGACATGATCTTATGGCCTAAAACGAAGTATACTAGAAGCTATTTAGATCAATAGACCGTGACCTAGGTTAAGGGTTTTAGAGAATTTTCACCGTGAGATCTCCAAGTCCTTGGTTTGGTTGCACTTGTGGACTGTCCTCGTACGCTTTCCTTGAAGAAATCGAGGTCAGATGAGCTTCAGATTGGTCGGATCCAAGTCTTGGACGTTCCAAGCCTTGAGCCGCCGGGATCTCGCCGCCGGCGAGTTTTGACCGTCGGGTTTGAGTGGGGAGAGGTAGAAGAAGGTGGTAGGAGCTTTTACACCAAGATTCTCGGGTCAGGGAGTCTTGGAGCCAAAGCTAGAGTCAAAGATCCCTCCAAAGAAACCCTAAATCACTATATATACTCTTCCACCTAAGATGTGCGGCCAGGATTCGATTTAGGGCATGATTAGGGGGTCACTAAGGCCCTTAGGCCGTGGCTTGAGTGGAGACCCAATATGGAAGGTGTTTAATGTATTTAATGGGTTCAAATTGGCCTAAATAGGTCAATTTGACCCATTCAAGACTTAGGTTGACTAGGTCAACCATTGACTTGGTCAACCTAGTCAAATGGGCCCAAGGGATGCTAAGGTAGGCCCTAGGAGGGGTTTGGAATGAATTTGAACTTGAATGGACCTATTAAAGCCTATTGGGTCAACCTGGGTTGACCTGGTCAACCAGGTTGACCCAGGGCCTGGGTCTGGGCTCAACAGACTCAGTTTGACCCATTGAACACAAGGGAGAGGGTATGGGCCCTGACTTGGTCAATTTGACCAAGTCAACTCCCTTGACCAAGCCTAGGAGAAAATCAGGGTCAACAGACGCCTTCTTGTTTCAGCATGTCTTGCCTTCAGAAACTTTATCGATGCTATATGTCCTAACATTTGCATACCCTTACTTTGCACATATTTTCAACCTTCTTTGTTCAAACCGTCTTCTTCCCTGTAAGAGCGAATCGTCATAGCTATGTTGTGCCTCTCCCATAATATGTTGTCTTCCTTGTCGGACCATGAATGTATACATCAACGATAGAACTCATTTAATCTGTCCTTCTCCTCTAACGCATCATCACTGGTATGTGCTAAACATTCCTTTAACCTACTGCTTCCCTCCATAATCAAGGTCTTCAATGGGATTTTTTCTTTGCGGTATATTGCACACGAATATAAAACAAGCAGAAGGATATTTTCGTAGGAGGAAAGTCCCATCAAGGCTAAGGACTGGCTGACACTCTTTCCACCCAGAAATTGATGGCCCAAATGCCCAGAATAGTGCCTTGAATCGTGAATTGCTGACTAGTTGAACATTGTACACAGTTCCTGGTTAGGATAGACGTATGACTTCCATAAAACGTAGTAGAGATCGATAGGAATCCTCGTAGCTACCAAATATCACTGCAATTGCCTTTCTTCGAGCATCCCAAGCCTTTATGTATAAAATCTTTATTTCAAACTTTGACTCCATCCTTGCAATTATCTCCTTCGGCTTCATATCAAGTTGTTGCCATATGATTGGCATGATGTGCCTATATATAAACTTAGAGGTGCAATTGTGATGCCCAGCAGCCATTATCGATTACGTGCATGTATTCGGAGGACCTGAAGTTGATACTTTCCAAAGCCCACCTAGTCGTTTACTTCGTGATGCATGTAATCGCCATAGACATGGCCTATACGGATTGTTATGTTGGGTACAAATAATAGGGAGATGACTCTTGTTTGAAGTTGAATTAATGTATTGAACATTTTGTGTAATAGACCATCTATTAATTGCAACCTGAAGGTCTTCCTTACTATGAAAAATCTGACATTCATACAGTTCATATGGAATATTTGCTTCTGTTGAGCTAACTATATTTACGACTGGAGCATCACACTGATCATCACCATCCCATTGTTGGGTTGTTTGAATTGTTTTTGTGAACTCATTATTTGCGACAATCCTTTCTAATCTAATTCGATTTTGTCTTGCATGTGCTTCAATAAATTCAACACCATTATTTTCATTGTTATCATAATTTCACATTGATTCATTCATATATGTTTCAGGTTGATCACCACCATGTGATGAACCAGTACGACCACTATCCATAATTTTGTATGAATCTATTTCGTCGTTATCCATCTCATATCCCTCCGGCATTATATTTTCATTTAGCCATGTATGCTGCATGTATGGGCCTGAGGCTTGGTAGTCTGCACATGCACTATAACTTGGTCTAACCCAACTTGGACGTTCATTCACACTAGGACGTGATGACACGTGTTGTTGTACAAATATTGGTCGATCTGACAAACTGAGGCGGCCATGAAAGTCATTTTGCACATCTATCGTATTTGCTCTTCCACCATATCGCATGTCAGGACTAGTTAAATTTAATTTTATTAATGGGCGTGAATTAATTAAAAATGTAACCACCAATATAATATATGATCCTTAATACTCACATATGCACTTCGGTTGATGGACCACCAACATCGGCGTAATTTAATTCTTCAACCTCGACATACAGAACAATAGTATGAGTCCTACCTTCCAGCAACATGAACTCACAAACCTCATCATTAGTAACATGTGTCGTGCAGTAGCCACCATTATCACGAAAGCGACATGTTAGATTAACAGTGTTTGTTGTTGAATTTATCCTAAGTGCGCGCATAATTTGTTGTTTTAGCATTGCAAGCGAGATGTCCTCATCGACGAGAAGTGGCCGATTTCGTCCACCAATATATGTCGGTGTGAACTCGTCCCCAATACACAACTCTCCCCCAAAATATAGCATTAATCATGACATGCTACCATAAATACATGATTGTTGATGGTCAATGCCAAGAATGTAATATATTCTACAAGTCTATATTAAACATAGTGCTTGTAATGTAAAGATTATTGATGATCAATGCCAAGAATATTAATCATTACATATTATTTACTTAAAATTTTTTTTCTTATTATAATTTTTAAGTGCACATGACTTAAACACAATTTTTATATTTCCTAAAGCTTAATAAAGTTTGATATATACTATATTATCTCAGTACTTTTACTAATATTTAATGTTAAAGTTTAATCTTTTATAATTAATTTTAAATTTTCATTATAATCAATATATTTCATAAACTTTAATAAATTATTTTTTGGTACTATTTTATTATTATTTAATGTTATTTTATGTTATACAATATTAATATTTGAAATTATAATATTATATATTATTCCAATTTTATTATATATGTTTAAATTTATTAACATTATAATACATTACATTAACATTAATATTAAAAATTTTAAATAAATTTAATATTTGCTAAAATAAATCCTACTTTATATGAATTTTTTTAAAACAAATTGGATTATTATAAGAATGTCATAAATAAAAAAAATACGAGATTTTTTAAAATGTATAATTTGATGGTTTTTAATAATTAATTAATAAATCATTTTTTTAAATTTATTTAATCTTCATTAATTTTTTTCATCACTATGAGAATGCTTCATTTCTAATATATAAGTATTTAGTAATTATTATATATTAATTCTAATTGTCAATAATAGTATTACATTAAATTTATAACATTATTAAATTAAACTTTTTCATTAGAAACTATTTTATAAAATAAATAGCATTTTCAAAACAACTGTTAAAGACTCATTATTTACTCTTCAAAGATTTATTAACGTTCAATTATCAAAACTTTTGTTACATTATCAATACCTATAAATAAATCAAATTAGATATATTATGGTAATTCTTTTATAAAACTATTGTAATGAATATATTTCATATAGTTTAATATATTATAAACATTTTAGTGTTTAATTAATTTGCATGTTCTTTTTTATAAGATAAGATTAATATTTTAAAGGATTATTTACGCATTATTTATATTTCATTATATATAAATAAATTTAGGTCACAAAAAAGTACTTTAAATTAACGATAAAGTTAATAGTTAAAAATTAACATTAACATACTTTCTAAAAACTATAAGTTCATAGTTAAAAATATTATAAATATTTAAAAATAATATCAAATTTATAAATTTAAATAAATATTTACTATAACTTCAAATGAAACAAGATAGTAATATAACATGAGTCATATTTTGTGTGTTTACAATGTGTTACTTAATGATTTCTTCCAAGTTAAATTCAAATCAAATTAAATTCAAATCTAATTTAATTCTAGATAACTCCTAACAAAACTATCATCTATTATAAAATATTTATTACTCTATCAATTAATAAATTACAACTAAAATAAGTCCTAAAATAATTCAAATACTATATAACAAAACTATCATCTATTGGTATAGATTCTTTACCGGGACCATTATGACTAGTGATTAATGTCAATCTAGCGTTTTGTAACTAAAATAGTATATGCAATTGACGGATCATGATTTGAAGGTCACTTGACTGGTTTTTAGGTGATAGAAAGTTCACCTAGAAAGGGTTTCAGGACCTAGGTCATTGACCTTGAAGGTTTGATTTGGAATGTTAGATTTGGGTTGGATTTAAGAGTTAAATGATTGACCTTGAATCATTCATATCAATGGAAATCAAATGAAAGATTGAAATTAATTGGATATGATTTGAAATTTGATTGAAGGCTAGATTAAAGATTGAGTTGAAAGGTAGAGCTGGGTTTGATTGGGATTAAATTGGGTCTTTATTAGGACCTTTATGACTGAGGGGTGGACATCTCCCCATCATTAGGTCACTAAAAAGAAACCCAAGTTAGTCCTAGTGATCTCATACAAAAATGAGGTCAATAGTAGTGTAGTCGATGTAAACTGAACGCTGAACTCTAGCAGAAAGCTCTGTGACCTGATCAACTGCTAACTATAATGAACTATCATTTTGTCCCTGCCCCTGGCCAACGGCTCTAGAATAACAATTGAACGTATGTAGTAGTCTGCCTACAAGATGTGATTTTTTTGTCAAATTCAAATTTATTAAACCTCTAAGAAATTTACATAATAATGACATATACCACCAATCGTTCTCCTGGAGATCGAGGTAAGAAAGTTTCTGGTGGCACTGTTTGTGGCTGTAACAGATAAATCGACGCCCATGACCTATACCAGCATAGGTATGTGCCTAACTCCCGATTACCTGTGCCTTCTGGTGGAGTTATTGAAACCACATACGCTCTCCTTTCTTCCCACATCTGAAGGTATTCCCGATATTGTACTGTCCAGTCTAAATCTGCTCTACCTCGTCCATCAATCCTTTTAAAATTTGGTTCCACTAGTTAAACATTTGTAAATTGTACTCCCCCAAATTATTTAATAACACGATCAAGTAGATGCCACTCGGCACGCTTCCAGCTAATGAGTGGGACTTGAGCAGGCCAAATGTCCCTCCCCTCCTAACATTGGATAGGCAAAGCTGCAAGAATCTCATCTGTCTATGGAGTCATGCTCACCTAGCATCAACGGTGTTAAATATTATTAGTGATGCTTGGTATTTAAAAAATGTATGAGGAGAGAAGACAAGAATTATGCCTTACCTAACTAACCCTTAAACCGTCCAAATCATCACGATATGTCATCGTGTTTCCGGATGGGAGCTCGCGCATCCGATCTTCAGCCCACCTGTATATGACACAAATTAATATTATGAAATGTCATATGAATGTAATTTATTGCTGTAATTATATGTTTCTACCTGCACCCAAGAGGTTTGCCGCCAAAATTGTATATGTGTGGTACACGTAGTGTGGGTCTCCCAACGTACAATCGCTCCCAGGACCACACTTGTAGTAATACCACACATCCAACAACATAAGTACGTGTGGGCCTAGTTGAATTACATAACTCTCTGTATATATGCGCAAGTACAGCACTGCCAATAGACATCCGTGCAAAAAATTCCATGTCCATAAGCAAGGGCAACCACTGCAATGACACATGTGATCGCGATGTGTCTGGTATCAAAAAGCACCCAATCATGAAGAGGATGTAGGCCCAAACATGCTGAATAAATGGACCGGGAGCTAACTCTTTGTATGAATCCTTGTAGAATGTCCATCTGAGCCACCGTAGTGGGAGCTTCGACTCAACTTACGCACTACCCATCCTGAACGTGGCAATGTCATCTTCATCACCAGGTGCATGGTATATGGTATCCCTACCTGGATGTGTACCAAGGAGCTCATCACAACATTCTGACCAGGATTCCCAACGACGGCCAACACCCATCACATTTGGTCCCACTACGGCATGCCCATCAATTCTCAGACCAAGTATCACCTGCATATCCTGGAGCGTAATTATCATCTCTCCGACCATGAAATGAAAGGTGTTTGTCAATGGACACCATCTCTCTACAAGTGCCGTTATCAGGTTATGATCCAAACGTATAAATTATAGATGCCGGATGTTATCAAGCCCAAGGTTTCTCAGAATATATATCATGCTGGGGCACTTTACTGGCCACTCACGTGCCATTCGTAAATCTGTTGAAGCAACCAATGGAGAAGCCTGTTAGAAAGGAAAAAATCATTAATAAAATAAAAATAATATTGTGTGCACTTGATAAAATAACTATTTATATGTGAGATAAGTCTGATCAGGATCGTGAGCCCTATGCGATGCTCCCAGAGATGTTATGCTCATCTGAGTTGGTTGAACGTCTTCCCCGTGCTCCTCATGGGTGATTCGCCACCCACCACATCGTTGCCTCGATCTATCAGCCATATCTATATATGCAAAATTTATAAATATTTTATAAATTTTTTCATGTTGACCTTTTGGCAGAAGACACAACATATCAATAATTTCAAATTTTTTTCAAAAAATTTTTATATGTCAATATAGGAGCTCGTTTAATATATATAAAAAATTTTTTATTTTAAATTTTGGAACACATTAGCAACATTCAAACAACTAGAAATATATATTGAGAAACAAAATAAAACATACATGAACGTACAGATTATTACAACATACATAACTAACATAAAGAACATTAACATCAACTTTAAACTAAACAAGAAGTATGAGCTCTTTTAGAAGTTCTACAACTATAACAACTTCAAGGTTTATTTAGCATAATGCGTGTGCGAGCTTGGAGTTGGGTTTGGATTGGGCAGCACCCGAATTTCTGTTGAAACCATTGCTAGACGCATTGCCAATTATACGTATCGAGAAACTTCTTCCGCTTTTTGCCAGGCCAATAACTCAGATTCTCATATGTCCTAACAAGGAATGCATCTGTCATAGAATCCCATTTTTTATAGAGAATACAACGACATATATCGGCAGTTGGGTTGTCCACAATCACCTCAACCGATCCATCTTGACGCCTTCTTGTTTTAGCATGTCTTGCCTTCAGAAACTTTATCGATGCTATATGTCCTAACATTTGCATACCCTTACTTTGCACATATTTTCAACCTTCTTTGTTCAAACCGTCTTCTTCCCTGTAAGAGCGAATCGTCATAGCTATGTTGTGCCTCTCCCATAATATGTTGTCTTCCTTGTCGGACCATGAATGTATACATCAACGATAGAACTCATTTAATCTGTCCTTCTCCTCTAACGCATCATCACTGGTATGTGCTAAATATTCCTTTAACCTACTGCTTCCCTCCATAATCAAGGTCTTCAATGGGATTTTTTCTTTGCGGTATATTGCACACGAATATAAAACAAGCAGAAGGATATTTTCGTAGGAGGAAAGTCCCATCAAGGCTAAGGACTGGCTGACACTCTTTCCACCCAGAAATTGATGGCCCAAATGCCCAGAATAGTGCCTTGAATCGTGAATTGCTGACTAGTTGAACATTGTACACAGTTCCTGGTTAGGATAGATGTATGACTTCCACAAAACGTAGTAAAGATCGATAGGAATCCTCGTAGCTACCAAATATCACTGCAATTGCCTTTCTTCGAGCATCCCAAGCCTTTATGTATGAAATCTTTATTTCAAACTTTGACTCCATCCTTGCAATTATCTCCTTCGGCTTCATATCAAGTTGTTGCCATATGATTGGCATGATGTGCCTATATATAAACTTAGAGGTGCAATTGTGATGCCCAGCAGCCATTATCGATTACGTGCATGTATGCGGAGGACCTGAAGTTGATACTTTCCAAAGCCCACCTAGTCGTTTACTTCGTGATGCATGTAATCGCCATAGACATGGCCTATACGGATTGTTATGTTGGGTACAAATAATAGGGAGATGACTCTTGTTTGAAGTTGAATTAATGTATTGAACATTTTGTGTAATTGACCATCTATTAATTGCAACCTGAAGGTCTTCCTTACTATGAAAAATCTGACATTCATACAGTTCATATGGAATATTTGCTTCTGTTGAGCTAACTATATTTACGACTGGAGCATCACACTGATCATCACCATCCCATTGTTGGGTTGTTTGAATTGTTTTTGTGAACTCATTATTTGCGACAATCCTTTCTAATCTAATTCGATTTTGTCTTGCATGTGCTTCAATAAATTCAACACCATTATTTTCATTGTTATCATAATTTCACATTGATTCATTCATATATGTTTCAGGTTGATCACCACCATGTGATGAACCAGTACGACCACTATCCATAATTTTGTATGAATCTATTTCGTCGTTATCCATCTCATATCCCTCCGGCATTATATTTTCATTTAGCCATGTATGCTGCATGTATGGGCCTGAGGCTTGGTAGTCTGCACATGCACTATAACTTGGTCTAACCCAACTTGGACGTTCATTCACACTAGGACGTGATGACACGTGTTGTTGTACAAATATTGGTCGATCCGACAAACTGAGGCGGCCATGAAAGTCATTTTGCACATCTATCGTATTTGCTCTTCCACCATATCGCATGTCAGGACTAGTTAAATTTAATTTTATTAATGGGCGTGAATTAATTAAAAATGTAACCACCAATATAATATATGATCCTTAATACTCACATATGCACTTCGGTTGATGGACCACCAACATCGGCGTAATTTAATTCTTCAACCTCGACATACAGAACAATAGTATGAGTCCTACCTTCCAGCAACATGAACTCACAAACCTCATCATTAGTAACATGTGTCGTGCAGTAGCCACCATTATCACGAAAGCGACATGTTAGATTAACAGTGTTTATTGTTGAATTTATCCTAAGTGCGCGCATAAATGTCCTCATCGACGAGAAGTGGCCGATTTCGTCCACCAATATATGTCGGTGTGAACTCGTCCCCAATACACAACTCTCCCCCAAAATATAGCATTAATCGTGACATGCTACCATAAATACATGATTGTTGATGGTCAATGCCAAGAATGTAATATATTCTACAAGTCTATATTAAACATAGTGCTTGTAATGTAAAGATTATTGATGATCAATGCCAAGAATATTAATCATTACATATTATTTACTTAAAATTTTTTTTCTTATTATAATTTTTAAGTGCACATGACTTAAACACAATTTTTATATTTCCTAAAGCTTAATAAAGTTTGATATATACTATATTATCTCAGTACTTTTACTAATATTTAATGTTAAAGTTTAATCTTTTATAATTAATTTTAAATTTTCATTATAATCAATATATTTCATAAACTTTAATAAATTATTTTTTGGTACTATTTTATTATTATTTAATGTTATTTTATGTTATACAATATTAATATTTGAAATTATAATATTATATATTATTCCAATTTTATTCTATATGTTTAAATTTATTAACATTATAATACATTACATTAACATTAATATTAAAAATTTTAAATAAATTTAATATTTGCTAAAATAAATCCTACTTTATATGAATTTTTTTAAAACAAATTGGATTATTATAAGAATGTCATAAATAAAAAAAATACGAGATTTTTTAAAATGTATAATTTAATGGTTTTTAATAATTAATTAATAAATCATTTTTTTAAATTTATTTAATCTTCATTAATTTTTTTCATCACTATGAGAACGCTTCATTTCTAATATATAAGTATTTAGTAATTATTATATATTAATTCTAATTGTCAATAACAGTATTACATTAAATTTATAACATTATTAAATTAAACTTTTTCATTAAAAACTATTTTATAAAATAAATAGCATTTTCAAAACAACTCTTAAAGACTCATTATTTACTCTTCAAAGATTTATTAACATTCAATTATCAAAACTTTTGATACATTATCAATACCTATAAATAAATCAAATTAGATATATTATGGTAATTCTTTTATAAAACTATTGTAATGAATATATTTCATATAGTTTAATATATTATAAACATTTTAGTGTTTAATTAATTTGCATGTTCTTTTTTATAAGACTGGAAACAACAAATCAGTTTGTAAAGTGGTTTTTCTTGCTTTTTTCTCACAATGTTTTTATATAAGTTTTTTTGGCATGTGTACCCTACCATTATTTTAAAGAATTTTTTTTTTTTTGGTATAGATTCTTTACCAGGACCATTATGACTAGTGATTAATGTCAATCTAGCATTTTGTAACTAAAATAGTATATGCTACTTAAAAAAAAAAAGGTTTATGCTAGAAGGATACCAGTGCGCTAACATGGCCAAATGCTATCTAATGATTTAAATTTGTTAATTGTAAAATTATTTATAAAAAAACTAACGAAACAAATTATGTTAATTATTATTAACTTTGTTATTATTTATTATCTCTTATAATATATTGGTATAATTTATTTGAATAATCATTTGTTTGTTTATTTAAGGCTAATTTAGTTGTGGCTAAAGTTAAGCAAATAATGAGTTAAATTAAGTCATAGTGTTGCAAGCTTAAGAGGAGATTAGAAAAGAGCTTGGTTGCAATGAATTAAGTTTATATAATTAATATATATAATGCCATAATTTATAATTACATAAGAGTTATCATAAATTAATGTTATTAAATTTTAACTATTTTCAATTCTCATAAACTCTTTTCATATTTCTAATTGCCATAATTTTAATATATTTGTTATAATTATTTTTTAAATAATGTATACTTAAAGCCAATAGTTAGTAAATTTAGGGTTTAACTTTAATATAAATAATAATCTTTTTATAACTAACTATTAACACTTATAAATTATTTAAATTAAAAAAAAAATTATATACAAATTTTAAAATATTCAGAAAATAAATTATAACTTAAATTAATAGGTATAAATTATTCAAATTATATATTTTTTAATCTACTGATTTAATTTATTTTTTAAACAAATAATTCCCAGCTTAATTAATTAAATAAAATATTTAACAATTCTTATTTTTTCTCTACATATTCTCTCAAATTATGATTTATTTAAGTTGATACTTATTTTTTCTCATAACTTTTTCGTATAATTATTTTCTCAAATATTTTCAATTTAAGATGAGAAATATTGATTTTTTTTCAATATTTTGCTGTAATTATTTTTCCGTTTAACTTATTAGAAATATTTTCTTCTATGTAAAATTTTTCCACCACTACAAAATCTGTTTATGTCTTTCACATCCAAACTTGCTAATCAAACTTCCCAATATAATCTTCCTTGCTTTCACATTCCTTTACTTTTTCGTTCACAGCTTTCCTCCCCTTCAAATATCTAATTAAATGACTAATAACATAATAATTTAGGCTTTAATTGGGACGTCTTTCTTACTACTACTTAAAAAAATATTTCTAGTACAAACACTAATTCACCTAACACAAATTTAAAAAAATAATTACAATTTGTCTGCTTGACCAAAAAAAATAAATACAATTTGTCTCTCACTAAGGGCACTTTTTATTTCTTAAACTCTTAAATACAAATTAACCATATTTTACAACAAGGAAAAAATATACAAACTAATTATTAAAAAAAAATTAACACTTGGCAAAAAATTTAAATTATCACATCTAAATAACCAACCAACGAAATCAAATTTGCAACATCAATCATATACAAAAATCTACATAAAATAAACCTAAAGAAAACATGTACCTAACCATTATATTTCATGTTCTAATTGCTCCATCAGATTAAACAAAACTCAAGAAAAAAAAATAAATTAAAACTGAAAACCTATGCATTCAACATAAACTAAATGGCATAGTCAAATAAATAAGCTAAACAAGACACTTACCTTATGAAACTGGAGAGCTTCAGAAAATATTTGTGCTGAGAAGCTGTGTGTGAGGAGCTTTTTATAAACTCCTTACTCAGCTCCTCTTCAACCACCGCAATCAAATTCCCGCACTAAATTCCACGACCAGCTCAGGATAAGCGGATCTGGTCCATGCTACGCCAAAAATTTCTGAAATTCGCTGCAGTGTGAACTGGTGAGATAAAATGCGCCATGTATATTGGCGCATTCTTTAGAATGCGCCATCTTGATTGGCGCAATATGTGGGATCCGCCATTTCGTGCAAAATACGCTGTAATGTATGGCGTATTCTTTAAATACGCCAAATGTTTCGGCTGCTTTGCTCTTTTTTAAATTTTCCTAAGTTCACGCTCCTGCTGCTAATTTCGACGCACAAGCCGCTGCTTCTTAAAATTTGTCGTCCAATTTATTACTTGAAGGTGTGTTGACTCTTAACATATATTTATATTCATTGACTAATGTGAGTGCGTTTGATTAGGTTGATGGATGACTAACATTATGGGTGTCAAAATGAGCAAAGAGATCAGATTCTCAACCCATCCAATTTGAAATTGATCTGATTTGAATTTGACTCATTTAATAAACAAGTCAAAAAATTAAACCTGAACATGACCTGCTAGCAACCCAAACTTGATTTGATATCTCATTTTAATTAAAAAAAATATTTTTTGAGTTTATTAATCATAGATTATAGGAATTGATTAAAAATAAAAATATCATATTAATAAATAAAAGAATTTAAGAAAAGTATCAAACGGACCATTTCGGGAGAAAATTGAGTCAGCAGGTCAACTCGAATTTGCCCTGCTTAATAAACAAGTTGAAATGCATAATTCGAACTCACCCTATTTATTAACAGGTCAACTCAAATTCGAATTTTTTATGTTAGGCCTGATTTGCGAGTCAGGTCATCTTTTGACACCCTTGATATGAAATCGCATGAGGCAAATTTGATGGCTACCAATATTATGGAAAATCACTTAAAATATTGTCTGCTTGCAAAATGAACAACATCGACATGAGCATGATAATATGCGAAGTTGCATGATCAGATCTCGTTATAGCATTCGAACGCCCAAATTATTAGGACAGAACACTCATTTTGGTTGGATGCAAAATGATGAAATTACATTCGCGGTTGCAAAATTTTCTCTCAGCTTCTTTTTTGTTTGGTTATGATTGATGAAAGTATTTTTACACCACTGTGCCACAAAGTTCTCAATGCTCATGCTCAGCTTCCCCAAATTTTGAAGCTATATTACAATTTATATATTAAAAAGAAAAAAAGGCAACAAAACTTATTAATTAGAACTAATGCACTCTCTCTAAGAGTATTTACTCAAGATATAAAAAAATTTCTCCTTTATAGTGACATTGAACACACCTATATTAATAATATTATAGCTCAAAAGTTGCAGGACAAAATAATATCACCTGTCATATGATTTCCTATTAAGACTGTTCTTAACAAAAAATAGGTAATAGTCAATCAAAATTGTGGAAGAATTTGGAACACATGATCTATATTGTATAGAAAAACTTGAAAGCTTCCAACTATGTGCACTTCACCAAATGCTAGAAAAATGAATATTAGTCCCATAGATTTCATTTCTTTCTTGAGTTATTTTTATCAAATTGTACATGCTTAAAAAGAAATATTTTAATTAGCATAAATCACTTTTAACTGGATTAAGGCTTCGTTTGGGACGTTTTTTTATTGCTTCTTAAAGCAACTTCCTAGCACAAAAATTAAAATTTTTGTACTAGGAGGCTGCTTTAAGAAGCAGAAAGAAAGCTGTCCCAAATGAAGCCTTATGACTGCTTTTTTACTGCTTTCTAATACAAAAATTTTTTGAATTAAAAATTTTTATAGTAAAAAGTTGATTTAAAACAGTAAGAAAATTATCCCAAACGAAACGTAAGTGATGTTTTTTTTCCCTTTATGCAATATAACAATAATACTCTCTTAGATCCTTCATGAACCTCAATAACAGATGACTCATTTCACCATTCCAGTGAAATAGAGAAAAAAATCTAATTATTAGTTCAAAAAATAATAACAAAGTCACAGAGGGAAAAAAATTAGCTTAACTTAGACTCCCTCTATCTTTTATCAAAACATAACAGCTAAAATGAATATGCTTTTCACCCACAAATAAAATGCTATGTACAAGAAGCATCATCTAGAAAACTTGTCATTAGAGAAAGTGAAAGAGAAAGTGAAAAATTAAGCTTATCAAGTTACTTCAATATTCAAAGAGTTTCCATAATAACATAGAAATTAACTCACTCTCTCAAACATGGCTCTTTAACCCTACCTCTGCAATAATTTCTCTGCTCGCACAAGTAAAAGCTGGAGCATCTCTTTCCTTGATTTCTTAGAGAATTGTTTGCTACTCTTAGCGAGTGTGTTAATCAGTAAGTCGACTCTGTTCGGCCTCCTTGATGAAAAAGTAAAGGAAGAAAAATATACCTGAAACTAGTCAGCTCTACACCCCTTCTATTTCCTGAAATCCCGCACGCAAACGGCTACGAGGTCATGAAGAAGACAGCGAGAAGGAGGTCGATGGAGATGTGGAAGTATGATACAGGCCGTAGCTCTTTATAGAGCAATATCCCAGCAGGTGAAGTCTAATAGCTCGATATGGGGAGGAGACGCTGCAGGGTCATAAGGATGAAGTGATAAGCCATCTGCTACGACAACTGGGAGTTTCACGATAGGGATGTCAAGCTATGGGATTTGGAAAATCAAGGTTTTACGATAAAACGAGGTGAAATTGGGATTTATATTTCTATAGGATTTATAGGATTCGTTTTCTGGCGTTTGGTCTTATTTACCTTAAATCTTGCTCAAATCCTGCATCCAGACAACCCCTAAGGGTTATAATAAAGGTGAAGCTTAGTAGGTGGCCGGATTTTCACATTCGGGGGTTGAGAAGAAAGTGGCCTCAAGCCAACCTTCCTCCATTTGATCTCATTCTTAAAGTTGCAGCAACTCAAAGACTGATACCAAACTAAAAAGTTCAAAATCTATCCTTTTGTACTCTTTCTCCCCTTCAATATCTCTTGGTTTAAGCCTTAGGAAGATAAGATGATGTCTATGATCATGTGCCAAGAATGAGTAAGCTACTTTGGGCTCAAATCAACTATTCCTATTCATATTAGAACTCTGTCTAGGTTTGTTCAAGATTAGATGAGAATTAAGCCTACTTTGAACAACTATTTAAGCCTACTTTGACCAACTATTTAGCTAGATTTGAATGAAGCTTTCAACATTGGATAAGGTGGGCTCAAGGTAGTCCAGGTGACTATTTGGGAGAGTAATATGTATTCTTAGCCATGCATAGGTTCAAAGCTAATTAATTCATGCTTAATAAAGATTTAACTAAGTTTGACTTTTGAATTATTTAATTTGACCAAGCTCTTAAACATTTGACCATGTGGAATTAAGATGACCTAAGTGGTTCCTAGGAGTAAAATGGCTAATTAAGGTCTAGAGAAACCTAACTAGGCCATCTTAATGGGTTTGGGTTTAGGGTTTTAGCTAATAGACTTACATTTGACTATCTTTGAGTATTTAGACCTAGATGTGACTAATGTTCAATTAGGTTAGCTTAGGGTGTCCTATGTGGGTCGACTAAGGTCTAAGACCACGTCTAAGGAGCTAGAACTTATATGATTTATCTTTGGGCTAGCCTAGGAGTGCTACATAATAATGCCGTCAACATAGTTCAAATATAAGATAGGTTGAGCGTTGACTTGTGGTCTAACTAAATTAGCCTAGATCTCTCTAGCACAAACTATGGGTTGCTATGGCTGTGTGAAAGCTCCAAACATATATGTTAGGGAGTCAAGGGTGGACTTATCAGATCATAGGTCCAAATAGGAGGAATGCTGCTAAGTATAACCAAGTAGGTGTAACATGGTATCAGAGGTCAACTAAGTAAAGAGAGTGTGTTAGCATGAAGATTCAAGATAATAGGCCCAAAACATTGAGAGAGGTCTAATTAAGTCTATCAATAGAAGAATGTTTGAAGTTCATGGTACATTGAGTCAAGTGAAATTGATAAACAATTATAGCATACGTGCTAGACATTGAGTGAACCAAGAGGATCTAGAGTAAATCCAAACAAATAGGATTGAGTCAATGCCGGAACATTGGTCTAGTGATCATAATCCCCAAAAGGTTGCTATTGGATGTGTGTGCTGCAATAGAAGAAGTGTGAGAGACATCTCTTAAATAAACGTAAAAAGAATATATGGTGTATAAAAAACCCCAAGTATCAAAAGAACGACGCCAATAAGGAATTTATCTAATTATGGACAACCAATATTAAAATTCACACATTTTATGAGAAATTAAATGTTTTTCTACTTAATATAACTCACCATCTTATCTCATTAGCATTATCGTGCTATGAAATATTGCCTACAATTTCAACATTTCTATCGTTCATCAGTGATTTAGCAGTGCAGGGCACATATCCAAAAACTTTAATCATCAATGTCAAAGAATCCAACATTGAATAAATCATATCTGATTCTTGATGTTCCCATCCTTTTGCTATAAACACATGAGCCTCCTTCTTTACTTCAATCCAGCTATAACCAGGCTCCTTCACAGTCCCAATTTGGTCCATCCTCTCCCTTATCATCTCAACTTCTTCCCACATACCCTTAGAAGCAAGTATATTTGACATTAGAACATGTGACCCACTATTATTTGAATCTAACGAGATTGCTTTTCTTGCTGCATGCCTTCCCAATTCAGCATCTCCATACACTCTGCATGCACTTAACAAGCTCCTCCATACTGCTGCACCAGGTTTGATTGGCATCTGTTCAATAAATTCTTTAGCCTCCAGCAATCTCCCAGCACATCCCAAAAGGTTAACTACAGAAGCATAATGCTCCATGCCTGGTTCAATTCCAAAATCATGTTTCATTGCACAGAAGTGAGACAATCCTTCCTCAACTAGCCCAGCATGGCAACATGCGGTGAGCAAACCAACAAATGTTACATAGTTCGGTATCATTTTCTTGCCAAGCATTAAATCGAAAATTCTAAGGGCTTCTTCAGAATGCCCATGCTGTGCACACCTGGAGATCATTGAATTCCAGCATGCAACGTCTCTTTCATTTTCTGCTTTGAATAAAGTTTGAGCATCTTCAATACTGCCACATTTTGCATACATATCAATAAGTGCATTCAAAACATGTGAATCGAATTCTAGACCTGCTTTTATAATTTGAGCATGAAACTGCGAACCATGGAAGAGACTAGCAAAAAAACTAGCCATTACAACAACTGAAGTAAAGGTAAATTCATTAGGTCTCAGTCCAACAATGCAAAGTTGATGGAAGAGCTTAAGAGCTTCTTCACCTTGACCATTCTGGACATACCCAAATAGCATAGCATTCCACATGACTACATCCCGTTCTTCCGTCTCATCGAACACTTTTCTTGCATCCTTAAGATATGAACATTTAGAGTAGGCATCCACCATAGCACTGCCAGCATAAGGTTCCAATGTTATACCTGACTTAATTATTAGGCAATGAACTTGCTTGCTAGCATCTACCTCATAAAACGATGCAGATACTCCAATGAGGCTCACAAAAGTTAGAAGGCTTGGATGTAATGACAAGGATCTCATCCTATTGAATAGAGCAAAAGCTTCTGAAATCTCATCATGTCTCGCATACCCTTCTATCATGGCATTGTAAGAAACCACGTCTTGTCCATTCATGGCACGAAACAAAACTCTTGCATGAGCTAAAGAATCACATTTGGCATACATGTCAATGAGAGCATTATTCACATATCCATCAAACCACAAATTAGCTTTCATGGTATATGCATGAACTTGCTTACCACGTTCCAAATCCATTAAAGAACCACATGAACTCAGAACACTTGTGCAAGCAAATGCATCAGGCCTCCACCCTAGCCTGCTCATCTCTGTAAACAAAACCAGTGCATCCATGTCATATGAATTCTGCATATAGCCAGCAATCATAGTGGTCCAAGATACAAGATTCCTGGCAGAAATCCTCTCAAATACTTTCCTCCCAGTTCCCACCTTAGAGCACTTACAGTACAAATCAACAAGCACATTATTGATAGAGACATCCATCTCAATTCCCCTCCTATACACATAACCATGTGCTTGTCTGCCACCTTCAAGAAATTCCGTGGCTGCACAGGCACTTATCAGACTAGAAAGGACGAACATATCAGGCTCCACTCCTGCCACCTTCATTTCCCCAAACATCATTAGGGATAAGTCATGCTGCCCAGTTTGAGAAAACCCTGACATAATGGCAGTCCATGTAACAGAGTTCCTGATTGGCAGCTCGTCAAATATCAACATTGCTCCTTCCATGCGTCCAATCCTTGAATAGAAGTTAATCAGTGCAGTGCCCACAAAAACATCCAAGAGAAAACCTGTCTTCATGGCAAGACCATGAACTTGAAACGCACAACCAATGACAACTGAGGACTGACAACAAGCTCGCAGGACACTGGCAAGGATGAACTCATTTGGGTGTTCGGAAAAGGTCGATGACCTCCGGAAGCATGAGAAGAGGGAGAGGGCATCTTCAGCTTCGCCATGCTGCGTGAACATGGAGATTATTGAGGACCATGATATGATGTTCCTTTGAGGCATTCGATCAAACACTTGGCAGGCTTCATGAAGAAGGCTGGATTCAGAATAGCATTTGATGAGGAGATTGTTGATGAAGAGGTCAGACTGGAGGCCAGAGACAAGGGCTTGGGCGTGGATTGGTTGGAGAAGATGGTATTGGAGGGTTTGGCTTGAGATGAATGATTGAAGGAGGTCAGCAATGATGTCTTGACAATGGCGGCTAGAAGAAACCAGCGAAAGCGCCGGTTTAAATTTAAATATCATGCGAGCTTGGCATTGGCCAGTTTGAAGAAATTTGCCTTTACGTACAGATTTTGGTTCAGTCACTGAACTAGGTTTGAGGGTTTAACGGTAGAATCCGAGGGTTTTGTATTGGTCGTTTGGTTGCCCCTGATTAACCCTAAATCCTACCAAAAGGTTCCCATCATCAAAAAATAAAAAATCTTACCATTTTTAAAATTCCTATTCACCTCAGTTTTGCCTTAAATTATGGATTTAGTAGATTCAGCGGATTTACGGAATTTAGAAAAACAAAAAAGCGCGGAGAACGTTGAGGGTTCACTTGCCTTCGCCGGCAACCTCCCGGGAGAACGATGAGGTTTAACTTGCCTTCGCCGGCAACCTCCCGGACTTCCTAGCTTCTTCTAGCTTACGACTTCCTCGCTCGTGAGGGCTTCAATAGCCCGCTTAGCGGGAAGGGGGGAGGAAGACGAGGGGTTTGAAGGTAAGTAAATTTAAATTAATTAAATAAAAATGTTAAATTAAGTAAATTAACATTACTTGTGATTTGATTTTATTAAATTAAAAAAAATTACATTTAGCTTGCTTTATAAATTCTTAATTGAACAATTAATATTCAATCAAAATAAATCAGATATATATACATTAATTCATAAAATTAAATTAATATTAATGATAACTAAAAAGATATTGACTTAAGTAAATTAAAATAATAATAATAATAATAAATAAATAAAAACTTAAGTAAATTAAAATTTTAATTTAATTTCATTAAATAGAAAATTTATTTAATTATCTTACTACATTACTAAGCAATGATTAATAAGATATTACTTCATGTTAACTTTGATATAATTAATTTAATTAAATTATGATTTGATAAATGATTTGAATAAGTGTATAGATTCAAATTTGATTCACCTCATAATCAAACAGAACATAGAAGCACAGAAATTGCATATGAAAATACCTTTTCTTGTCAAGGGCTTCAGTATTTTGGCTTAATCTTTCTTCTATGTCCCTTAATAACTTTTCATCATTTAAATGCTTTTGGTTCCATGGCCTTCGCTGCCTGCTGGAAGCGTTCTTTGTAAACTTAGGTTTCATTTGGGACGGCTTTTTTACTGCTTCTTAAAGCAGCTTTTTAGTATAAAAATTTTAATTTTTATACTAAAAAGTGATTTTAAGAAGCAATAAAAAAGCCGTCCCAAACGAAGCTTTAGGCTTCGTTTAGAATTACTTTCTTACTACTTAAAACAACTTTCTAGCTGCTTTAAGAAGTAGTAAGAAAGTCGTCCCAAACAAAGCCATAGTAGAAACAATTGAAGATAAAGTGAATGAGTTCCCCAAACAATGAAGATGATGGCATCTTCTATCAGCATCAGCTCTATGATTTGTATTAGCTATTGCAATGAGCAAGAGGTTAGTTGTAATATCTTGAAGATCACCGAGTTCCACATGCATCAATATATGTAATATAGGCTTTATTTGGGACAGTCATCTTATTGCTTTCTAAAGTAGTTTTTTAGTACAAAATTTTTTTGAACTAAAAAAATTTTGCACTAAAAAGTTGCTTTAGGAAACAGTAAGAAAGTTGTCTCAAATAAAGCCTTAATCAATCTTAGGTTTTATATATAACAATATTCTATGTTATATTGAATTCCTATGGTTGAACATAAGATAAGTTGAGGACAAAACAAACAAGGATCATGCTAAGATCGAATGAATGCATATATGATGATTTTCTCTATTTGGAGCTTCAAGTAAGCTAATAGAATCACATAATAACCATAGTTTTAAAAATCGGATCGAACAGGCCAGTTTGATCAGTTCAACTGTAAACCGATTAGATGGCCCATCCAAACCAAGTTAAGAACCGGCTTTGCATCAAACTGGGCTGAACTGGCAAGAATTGCGGGTTCAACTAGTGAGCTCGTTCGATTTTCTAAAACCGGCTGGTTCAACAATTTTTTTATTTAAATAATTAAACAAATTAATTTAATATTAAATATAATAAATTAATATAAATATTATATATTAAAACTCTTAAATGAGTATTAAATACAAATGATTAAGAATAGCTTCAAACATTCTCACATGCCCCCACCACTCCATGAAATCTCCTATCATGACTAAAGTTATATAAAGTGATGTAGGACTAACCAAACAAATCAAAGAGCTCTCTTTAATTCCATGTTTAAAACACATATTTTTTTAAACAAATTTTTAATTAATTTTTATAATATGAATAATATTATTTTTGTTTGATAATATTTAATTTTTATCTATTTAATTATACACATGAATGATTTATATATATAATTTTATAATGTAAATTTGTTATGTAATTCATATTTATAAATTATATCTAAATATGTAATATAAATTAGTAATAATTTATATTAAATTATATGGTTATATGTAAAATTAGTTTAATCAATTAATCACTAGCTTTTTAAACAATTCAAAGAAACAACCTACCTATCATGCCCTAACGTGCCGTCTTTGGCGATTTTAGGGTTCCTTTTTTCCTCCATTGTTTCTCGCCTTGTTGCTCCACTTTTTCGCCTGCGATCAATATCATTCGGATCTCCTTTCAAATCGTGGTTTTGGTTTCTCTTTTGCTTAGTTGCCCTGTTAGGGATGTTTTTTTTATGGCGAGTGCCTTGTCTTACACTTTGTGGGGGAATGCATCCAACCCGGTGTAGAGAAAAAACAAGGGGTTTTTAAACTTGGAGATTGACGGGCAATCTCCTTCCCGTTCTTGCTCCTTCAAAGATGTTCTCTCTGGCAATGCATCGGCAGGTGATACTCTTCTAACTTTAACCCAATCGATTTTCAATGGTGTACCGACTGTACTTTTGTCTGATAAAGAGGTTCTTAAACTTACTTCTCTATTTCAATTTATGCTAGTTGGTAAATTTGGCTTGCGTCGGCCGAACCTTGATACGATTTGCATGTTTTTTGGTAACCTCAAATTATTTGAATTTTACTCTATGGGATTGTTGGATTCTCGCCATGTTGCGATTCAGCTTTCTAACGACTTAGATTACAGTAGGGTTTTTGCGAGAAGAGCTTACTTCGTCAATAATGTGTATTCTTAAATGGACTCCTTTTTTTGACATTAGAGAGGAATCTCCCATAGTGTCGATTCAGATTTCATTTCCTAATTTGTGCTTGCATTTTTTCAATTCAAAGGTTTTACATGCTCTCGGTTCCATTTTTGGTCGTCCGTTGCAGACCGATCAAGCGAAGGCTTCTAGGACCCGCCCCTCTGTGGCTAGGGTTCTGTTGAAGTCGATATTGAGATATGGGTTGCATCTAAAGCTTTTGGTTATTTTTAAAAAGTGGAGTTTGAAAAAGTGCCTGATTTTACTCTCATTGTAAGGTTCATGGTCATGCTTTATCTGATTGCTTTAAATTACATCCGAATTTGAAAAAAATCCTCTAACCTGTCTATGGGGAAGGCTGCCTCTAATTTGAGAGATATTGTGCCCAACGTGAATGATAACGATCCGACCTTATTGGATCATGCAGAGTCGCCTTCCCCTAATGAAAACCATGGGAATGAGATTAATTTCAAATCGGATCTTCCGGAAAACAAAGAAATTGTTTTAGCCGAGAAGAGTTCTACTAGCGTGGATGTTCCCAATGAGGATGAGAAGGTTCCTAATATTTATGTTTCAATTGATTATATGTTTCAAAATAATGATAATCCTTAGTTTCCCAATTCTCAACCGCTTCTTATTGTTAGTAGAGAAGTGGATAATGATAAGGAAGTTTTGGACTCGGGGGATGCCTCAAATGAGGATTGTGAAGAAGGGGAATTTATTCCTAAATCTATACAGGATCCTATGAATGTGGATCATATGAATAATGTTGAATAAGTGAATTCTATTTCTTCTAATCATGTTGATAGTGCTTCTAAAACTAATGATGAGGATGGTTTTTCTAAGGTGGGTAAAAAGAAAGGGAAAAATGTGAAAGTTCCATTACCTTCTATGCCTCATTCTACTAGAGCTCAAACTACTTCTAAAGATTGTAGTGGTTAAGGCTCTTATATGGAATGTGAGGGGTATTGCAGGGGGGGGGGGGGGGTGGTAAATTCTAGAGTTAGTTAGAAATTGTGTAGAATGCATAATATTCAGTTGGTTGTTTTAAATTGAGCCTTTTATATATATTGATAAGTTTGATTTTACTGTCTCTCGTTTGGATTTTTCCATGAAGTATGCTAACGGCTCTAATAAAATTTAGATTATGTGGAATAGTGCTATTAATGTGAATATTAGTTTTGATTTTACTCAAGTTGTCCATGTTCAAATTTCTTTCTTTAATATCAAGTGCAATGCCTCGTCTATGTATGCCGCATGTTCTAGGTTAGGTTGGCTTCCCCTTTAGGAGCACTTAACTGATTTTGCTATTAACACTAATGGTCCGTGGTGTGCGGGTGGAGATTTTAATATTATTACTAATGCTTATGAGAGATTGGGGGGTAATCCCCCCAACCTTAATGCCATGAAGGATTTCAACTCTATGATTATTGATTGCAATTTACATGACACTAGATTTTCTGGGGGTGCTTTTACTTGGAGTAAAGCCACTTTATGGCAAAGACTTGATAGGATCTTATTCAATAATAACTGGATTGCTGATTTTGCTATGACTTATGTGGAACATTTAAGTAGAACTATTTCTGATCATGCTCCTTTACTTTTGACTATTAATGCTAATAGATCTCCTACCCCTTCTGCCTTCAGATTTCAAAACATGTGGTTATCTCATAATGATTTTATGAATGTGATTCAAACTAACTGGCATGCCCCTATTTTCCCTAATAACAATATTAATGGTATGTCTAGATTATGGGCCAAAATGAGTAGGTTGAAGTAGGTCCTAAGATGGTGGAATAAAAATGTTTTCAAAAATATTTTTGCTAATATTAAGGAAGCTGAGAATAAGGTCATTGAGTTGGATAACGTGTATTTGGATAATCCTAGTATTGACAATCTTACGAGTCTTAATAATGCTAAAGTGTGTCTCTTTCAATTGCAGAATCAGGTGGAAACCTTCTGGAGGCAGAAATCTACTTCTAAGATCATTTTGGAGGGGGATAGGAATACCAAATATTTTCATGCTATGGCTAATAAGAAAAGTATCAGAAATCATATTTACAAAATTGTTAACAATGATGAGAGGGTTTATGAATATGAGGATTTAATTTTCAACTCTGGGGTTGAGCACTTTAAAAATATTTTTAATAATAATGTTAACACTATTCCTATTATCAATCCCTATGTTATTCCTCACATTATTAGTGATAATGAGAATCACTTACTTATTTAATCTCCTTCTGAGGCTAAAGTTTGGAATGTTATTAATGATATGAATGGGGATTCCGTTGTTGGGCCTGATGGGTTCACTACCAAATTCTTTCTGAAAACTTGGAATATTATTAAGTTGGATGTGATGGAGGCTATGAAAGATTTCTTTGCTGGTAACCCTTACCCTAAATTTTTTTCTTCTACTAATATTATTTTAATTCCTAAAAAGGTGGCGGCCAATAACTGGAATGATTGTAGACCAATTAGTATGTGCTCCTTTTTTAATAAACTTATTTTTAAAATCATTTTGAGTAGATTGGTTAACATTTTTCCTAGAATTATTTCTTATAATCAAACGGGTTTTGTGAAAGGTAGGAGCATTTTTAACAATGTTCTCCTGGCCCAAGAGATTACTCATGATATTAATGCTAAAGTGAAAGGGGGCAATATCATTTTTAAACTTGATATCACTAAAGCTTATGATACTCTAAATTGGAATTTTTTGTACAATGTTTTGTCTTTATTTGGGTTTAGTCACTCCTTTATTCTACTTATTAAGAATAGTATTGAGAATTATTACTTTTTGTGATCATTAATGGTAGGAATTATGATTTTTTTAAATCCACTCAAGGCTTAAGGCAAGGTGACCCTTTATCTCCTGCTCTCTTTATTATCACTGTGGAATATCTTTCCAGGGGTTTGGAGGAATTATATAAAAGGTATATGAAGCTTCTTTTTCATACTATTGGTGGTATCCCGATAACACATCTTAGTTTTCCTGATGATTTTATTATCTTTTCGAATGAATCTATTAATAACATTAAAGTTTTAATCAAATTTCTTTCTATGTTTCAAGAGATGAGTGGTTTGGCCATTAACAAGGAGAAAAATAATTTTATTGTTGCTAAGTCTATCAAACATGGTAGAATTAGTGCTATCAAAAGAATTTGTGGCTTTAATTTAAATTTGTTGCCTATTAAGTATTTGGGTACTCCTTTTTTAAAGGTAGAAAAATAACTCAACTTTTTGAAGATGTCTTCTCTGCCTTTCAAAGGAAACTTTCGGATTGGTTTTCTAACTTTCTTTCTTTTGGAGGTAGGCTTATGCTGATTAAAAGTATTTTAAATTCTATTCCTATTTTTATTTTTTATACTTTGCAACCTACTTTATCTATTTGCCTTAGATTGGAGAGAATGCTTAATAAGTTTTTTTGGGGATCAAAGAATAATAGCTCTTGCATTTATTGGGCTTCATGGAAGAATGTTGGTTGGATTTTTAAGGAAGGGGGCTTAGGTTGCAAGAATATCTTGGATACTGTTCAGACTTTTTCTCATAAATTATGATTTTCATTTAGATCAAACATCAGTTTGTTGGCTCAATTTATGAATTTTAAATATTACAAAGAGCTTCATCCCTTGGTTTGTAGTTATAAAAGTTCTAATTCGATGGTTTGGAAAAGGCTTTGCCACATTAAATGGGAGGCTGAGTAATTTATTCAATGGGGTTTGGGCAAAAGTGATGTTTCTTTCTAGCAAGATAATTGGTTGGGTCCTTCTTCTATTGACAGCCTTCTTAATACGCATACTCTTCATAATATTAAGGTTCATAGTTTTATTGATAATGGCTCTTTTAATTAATAATATTTTGAATATTCCTTTACAATTACAGTGCAAGGATAAAATTTTGTTTAATCTATCGTCGTCTGGTAAGTTTAATTTGAAAAATATTTATGATACTATTAGAGTTAATTATGAGAATTCTCACATTTATTCTACTATTTGGCACAACAACATTCCTTTATCTTATTTCATTCTTGTTTGGAGATGTCTTAAAGATTTTCTTTCTGTTGATACTTTGCTTTGGAAAAAAAGGGTTTAGTTTTCCTTCTAAATGTCAATGTTGTTTTAACACTGAAAATATTAACTATGTTTTTTGTTAATGGGGATATTGCTCATAAAGTTTGGAGCTACTTTTTTGATCTAGCTAACAAAGGTAATCTTAATTTCAATAGTGATGTTTTATCCATTTTAAAGTGTTGGTTGACTAATATTAAATGCCACATCTACAACTTAATGCCAATCTTTATTATGTGGTATCTTTGGAGGGCTAGAAATGAATCCAAGCATAATGAGATTAAGATGGATGCTAACCAAATTATTGCCAATGTTAGAAATAAAATTTTGTAATTTTACTCTTTTAATCTTATTACTATTAAAAATCTTAGCAATTGCTTAGATATGGCTTTACAGTTGGGCATATCCATTGAGCATGAGCTGTTGGATAAAATTGAGAGAATTGTGAGGTGGATCAAACCTTCCCCTCCTTATGTTAAACTCAATCTGATGGTTCTATAGGGATCTCTTTTGTAGGTGTGGGTGGTATTATTTATAATCAGTATGGTGGTGTTATAGCAGCTTTTACTGGTCCATTAAATCTTTGTAAGGTGATTACTGCAAAGCTGATGGGTTTATCCCATGGTCTTGATATTTGTCATAGATTGAGGATTGTGCATGTGTCGATTGAGATGGATGCTATGCTGTTAAGTCAGATCATTCAAAATGAGGCTAGTAATCCTTAAAATTTCTATATTATTAGAAGAATTAAACATTTACCCTCTGCCCTTAATTAATCTATTTCTCATACTTATCGAGGGGGCAATTATTGTGTTGATTGGTTGGCCAAATTTGGGTGTCATCTTGATGTATTTCAGGAGTTTGATGCTACAAATTTACCTCCTTTGGTGAGAGGCTTGGTTAATTTGGAGAAATCTGGGCTGCCTTATATCCGTATTGGTTGATGTTCTCTATTTTTTTTTTGTTATTTGCATTTATGGTGGTCTTTGTGGTTAGATGGGTCTCTGGTTCCCTATTTTGTGTTTTGGGAGCTATTCTGTTGATCTTCTGGCTCTCGGTATATCTATTTTTCTATTTTTTTGGTTAGTTCTCACTTACAATCTTTTTTGTTGGGAGCTGGTTGGTGCTATTTATTGGCTCGATTTCACTTTATGTGGTTGTTATGAGTACTGGTTAGAGCTAGCTATGGTTCTGGTTGATTTTTGGGTTTTGATATCTGTGGTGTTGCTGACCGGGGTTCTCTAGTTGTACATCCCTCTGAGTTGTTTTGCTACTCATTCGGTTATGTTGCTGGGTGGTGCTATCACCTGGGAGTTGGGTGGTTTTCTTAAGTTGAGCAGTTTGTTTTGGATTTGTTGTAGTTATGCTCGTTATAGTCTTCCTACTCGGTTATGTGGCCCTTGGTTTCTAGATTGCACTCATTCGGATCAATATACTAACATAATTGGTTCTGTGAACTAGTTTTTGGTGGTTAGTGCTTGGTGTTTTCCTGATTAGTTGTCTAATACTTTCCTTATCAGCTGGATTAGATATGGTTTTTTGACAAGAATTATCATCAGGGGGTTATTGTCTTTTACTACATTTGTAATGAGAGTATTCTGGCTATATGGTTCGCTAGCTTATCTAGTTATGTCAATTATAATTGTTTATTTTTATTTAATTGTCTTGTTTACTTCCAACCTCTTTGCTGCATTACCTTCTTGTGTTGGAGTTTTGTCCTTATGCAGGTATGTAGGTTGGAGGTTTTCAGTGGATTGGTGGTTTTTTTTTGCAGAAAGATTGTTCTGATTAATTATTTTTGGATCTTTCTTTTTTGAGTGCAAGGTCCTTGTTGCACTAGATTGTATCTAGGCAATTTTATATTTTAGAGTGGTAGGGGACTTTCGGCTCATAGGTTTTTTTCTTTATTCATTTTTGTAGCTCTTTCAAGCATTAGTGAGCTGAAGGTTCCCCTAAGGACCTTGTATTTTTTATTTATATTAATGCATAGGCCCCTCCATGGGTCCCCCCCCCCCCCCCCCCAAAAAAAAAAGGTTATATATAAATAAAATTTTGATTAAAAATCAATTTAAAATTTAAAAAATATTTAAATTTAAAATTCTTATATTATTATGAGTGTAAATGCTTAGAATTACGAGGTTTGAGATTTTTCCAACTCTTATGTGAGATTTTAAAAATAATTCTTTTAATTAATTCTATAAGTTTTATATTTAATAGTTTTTTTTATTTCATTTAATTTTTTATCTCATATTTGGAATGATAATATTATTATTATATTAATTTTATTAATTTTAATATTATTATTATTATTATTATTTATTATGTCATCCGATTCGATATCTGGTTCGACCCGAGTTTCGAACGATCGAACCGTGAATCTCTCCTCCTGGTTCGTTTTCCGATCCGATTTTCACAACCTTTAGATAGCTCAATGGATGAAGTTGTGATGGATGATGATTTTATATTTTGTATGAATCACTAAATCTATTCTTAGTTGTTGGTAATTATATTGTAAGATATAGTTAAACAACGATGCTAGCTATTCATTCTTAAAAGTTTATCATTATTTGCTTTATATTTTATTTACTCTTAAGAAAATGTATTATCGTCATTGCATATTTGAAAATTTTGTACTTTAATAACTCACCTTTTTAATCAATTAAGTAGAACAATTCACCCCCCTCTTGGGTGTTATCATTTGTTCAATATTCACATCTTGTTACCTACACTATACACTTTTGTGTATGATTATTTGATTGTTTACTTAATTATAATCCCCTCCACCTCCTCTTTTCTCCTCTCACCATGCCTATAATCTTTCAATTAATTAACTTAATTTTATTATCCTATTTATGGTTTAGATTCTAACATGATCTTGAGTTTAGGGATCAAATCTTATGTATAATATCAATCTAAAGTCTGTACATACAAACAATTAATAAGTATTAATTATTTTGTCATTTTCCTATCAAGACATCAAAGAGAGGTAGAAAATAATAACATCACCAATAAGTCTAGAATGTAAGGCCTTTACTAAAGAGGTAAAAGACTATACCACTCCACAAAATTTTCAAGTGCAATAACTTCTTGAAGCTTACAAGCAATTAAAATACTTTAGTTATAATTCTAAGTAAGATACATGTAACTAACAATATTAATCAAATCTTCTATAATCAATTGCATAATTTTTATGGTTATATAAAACTATATTTCCCTTTTGTTATAATGTATAAATAAAGTTAAAGATGGAGACATATTTCTTGTTATTTTGTACGTGCAATTTAATTTTTATAAGAACTAATACTAAATATATAATCCCAAGCAAGGCATATATGGGGCTCATGAAAAACATCACTATCTGTCATCAAAACTTATGCACTGAAAGCAATTCAAATGTTAAAAAAATGACTTCATGTAATATGCAATTGATGAGGAATTAAGTTATCAAAATATAATGAAGGTAAAGTGATTGATCTACTTACCACAAAAGAAGTGAAAGTTTAAGGAAATTAACTTGTACAAAGTCATATATTTATTATGAAGGTTGATTGGTAAGGTTAAAATAGAATGAAAAGTAATTTGATTATGTATTTTTAATTTATCAGTTATTTTTCTATTTAAAATTTGCCCAATTTGATAGAATTTTAAATTCAGCACATGCATGAAGCTTCCTTCATAGTGTACGATTAAGTCCACCAACTATTATTGCTGCCACAACCCGACCCATCTCTATAGTGTTGTAAATCTGAACCTAAGTCTTGTGATTTTGATGATAATAAATATTATTGGATTTCTCACTATACTAATTGAATTTATTGCATATCTGTTTTTACCCTACTCACTAACATTTCAGGTCCACTGTTCACTTGCAACCTTGATCAGCTCAAGATTGGATAGACTAGGATTAAAGTTTGTATTTTTAGTCTTTTTTTACTTTTTATCTTTCTTGAGTTAATTATATATTTTGGTGGATCCTAAAGCTAAGTAACCTTGCACACACACACTCAAGGGGGTGAGTTAGTGAGTTAGGAAGAAGTTGAGTTTTCTGAACTAATTGTACAATATGATTTATATCGTACTGGACGATCAGTTAACCAAAAAATCCTTAACTAGGACACTTGTGATAATTAAGATTGATTAAATTAATTGTACTATATGATCATTATCATATAGGATAATTAGTTATGATCATCAAAATAGCCACCAATCACAATTTAAGTAATATTTTATGATTTAAAATTTGTTCTAATCGTAAGATATACATTGTACTGTACGATATATGACAATCATGCCTAAATTGATCATGTGATTAGGGGAGTAATTATGATTAATTTGTTTAACCATATCATACATGATGATTGTTAACGATCGTACTGTACGACCTGATTTTTGTATGGGATGATAATTTATCGTCGCTTATCGTACAAGACAAAATACCATAGTTTTTCAGCAAATCGTGTAAAATGATCCCCTAATTTCATACTATACGAATTGAGCACTACATGGGATGATAATTTATCGTCGCCTATCATACTGGACAATCAATACAAACTCTTGAACGGATCGTACAGGACAATGCAGTTCGTACTGTCATAAAGGGCTATTTTGTACTAATCGTACAGGACAATCGTAGGATCATACAGGACGATCTTAATCGATAGATTGAAAATTAGGACTTTTTGAGAGGCTCTCTATTTAAGCTTTCATATAGTCTTATTTCAAAAAGACTTTTACTGTTAAGTGTCTTGAGATAGAGCATAGAGAGGGAGTTAAGGAGTGCTTTGGAAGAGAAGAGAGGGAGAGTTGTTTGTAAGGGACAGTTATGAGGGATTCAGGTTACTCCAAGCAATGTTCTTCCTAGTTTTCTTCAAGCTTCTACCTTGATCCTTTTGTGGCTCCAGGGAGACATTCTATAGTACTAGGTTTTAGTTCTCTGGCATCTCTAAGAGGGATAAAAAGGATTCTTAGTTCTCTGTCATCTCTAGGAGGGAGAAAAAAGATTTCAGGTTCTTTGCCTTCACCAAGAAGGTGAAAAAGAATAAGGCCCTCTGTCGCATTGGGTTGGTGGAAGAGATTTTGTAAGGACTTCTCTGCCTTATTATGGGGGTAAAAGGACAAACACTAGTTTTTGTGCAATACCTAGAAAAGAGGTTTCTGGGGAGTTGACGTAGGTTAGGTTGAACCAAATCACTATAAATTCTGGTGTGTTTATTCTTATTATTTTTTGCACTTTATTTTTTTGTGATTAATTATGTGGTTGAAAACTCTGATCTTTTTGTTATTGTGAAATTGATTCACTTCTGCATCAAGGGATAAAATTTTTTGTTTTTTAAATAATGAAAAAGTTATAAAATAATTTTCTTTTTGTTAAAGAAAATTTTAAATTACCAATTCACCCATCTCTTGGTTAGCCTCAGGCTTGTTCTTTGAGGTCTCACAATCTCCTCGAACTTTTATATAGCCCCATTGCCACTAATAGATGCAGCCTTGTCATCTACTGCCCATCACCTAGGAGTTCTCACACCCCCCGTGACCATCACCACTATTTGCTACCACCATTATAGCCCACATTATTGAGTTTTACACCAAATTAATTTTATTTCAAACTTAGCAGAATAAAGTGATCTTTCTAAAATTTTTTAAGCACATGATTATTATTTCACACTATATTTCTATTACTCTCCTTTCCTTTTCCAACAAACCAAATGATCCTTAAGAGAATTCTTTACTAATTTAGAGGAGATTTGGATAATCAAAGGTAGTGTAATATATTTATAAATATCTAAGAAACAAACTTTTTTTTGCATGAATCATCTTTTATCATCTATTTTTTAAGCTGAATAAATTATAGCTATATTATATGTATGTCATTTGACTTGGATTGAGATTAGCTTAAGACACATAATATTCTAAGTAAGGCTTCGTTTGGGACAACTTTCTTACTTCTTTCTAAAGCTTGTACAAAAATTTCTAGTTCAAAAAATTTTTGTACTAAAAAGCTGCTTTAGAAAGCAATAAGAAAGTTGTCGCAAATAAAGTCTAAGTCAAATTATCTAACTAGGAGTAAGTTCATTGATTTACTTCTGGTAATCAACTAACTCTTTCTCCTATTAAGGAATTTATGGGTCATTGGGTCGGTAATAATATATTGAATGTGGTCTCTGAGATGTTGATGAGAATCATTATATTGAACATGAGATGCAAAATTGTAATCTTTTTGACCCAGTGGATGTTCCTGGTTGTTTGGATGTTTATAATAGGATGGCCATAATTAACATATCGTGTTCTCTTATTGATGTTGATGCATTATTAAAATTTGGTGTGGGGAAGCAGTAATTGTATTTTCATTCTATTTAGAATCCTATTGATCATTCTACTAGTTGAACCCATATGATCCATTGGGTGCTAACTGGGGTGTTAGGGAGATTAATAGTGGTCCCTGCAATATTTTGTAGGATGATAATGATTTGAATGTTGTGCAAGTTGTTAATGATGGTTTCTCTGTGGTTATAGGTAAGAAAAATAATCTGGTATAGAATTTTAAGTACTCTGAAGGTAGATTTACTAGGCCTAAAGCTCCCTTTAATCCTACTTCTAATGTTTAGTTCTGTTTATTTTTCGTGTTGGGGTAGGATTTTCCTTTATTTGAGGTGTCTTGCTCAATGCTGGTTATCTTTGGCTATTGTTGGTTGGGTTGTCTCGGGTTGCCTGGGTTATTTATTTTGGGAGCCCTTTCTTGGTCTTCTCTTAGTTAGTGGCTTTTTAGTTTCAGTTCTAGACTTTGATAAGTTTAAATAATATATTATTTTATATGTTATATTTTTAATAAAAATATATTATTTTAGTTGTATTGCATAAGAAAAATATAAAAAATGGCACAAAATTTTAAATCTCATCTAGTGCCACGATGTTGAACAATTTTACGCCGCAGCGCCATCAAAGGCACTCCCGAAGAGCCACAACATCGACATTGCGATGCCAACTTCTCTATTAGATAAATGCCATGCTCTCTATCTTCCAACGCCGCAACATCACAATCTATAACACCTTGGCACCAAAGTTATCATTTTGGCGCTGCAACATTAGAAAGATAGTAGCATCACGATGTAGCAGTTATAACTTTCCAAGGATACAACCTGTCAGCGAAACGATGCGATTGTTCACTAAGTAACTAATCCACATCAGTAAACTCCACAACGGAGCCAAATAGTAGTGCAGCGATGTTAGTTCATTTGTTGGGCGCAGCATCATTGATCTTTTAAGTACCACATTACCAGCTACCTAATTTGTGTTTTCTTATAAACAATTGTTATATTATGTTTGTAAGGGAGTTCAGTTACTTAGATAACTTCATAACAATTTAGAGTGCTTCTCTGAATTTCCCTTAGAATTTCCCTTAGGGTAAAAGCTAAGGGATTTTAGGGAAGTACTTAATACCATTATTAGAGTATTTGGCTTGTATTTGTGGAAGCAATTTTGTAAGTAAAAAGAGGTATAGAGGAGATCCATTGAACTACTAGTGATATCTATCTCTTATATTTTATTTCTATCCTATCAATGAAAATGAGTTTGCTTCAATTTTACTCCATATCTGTTTAAATTCTCTAGTTTTGAATTGATGATGTAAATATCATATGTAGTACTAATAAGTTCTCTAATTATTTAAAGGATTAAAATGATGTTTTCAATATTACCATATCTTAATTTAATGCACATAGTGACCGTATATGTAGTTAAAATTAGGTGTAATATGAAGCATTGATAGAAAAAAGCAGGCATAACCATAAATATTGAATTAGTATGCGGCATACCTAGGCATAGGGTATGAAATATACTAAATTCATAATGAGATGATATAACTATAGAAAGTCGATGGAAATCATTTATCCCTACAAGCTCGATAAAGATCTAGTGATGCATATGCTCTTAATAACATCACAATTAAAGCGATTCATTAGGAAAAATATATTATTTATACTTCTCAACAACCTACTGTTAATCCTAGGCTTACATATCCTCTAGGATTTAATCAAAGCAATCAATTTGAAAATAAAAAATTAGCATTTTAGGATGTAGTTATGCAGTTGGGAACTCAATTGCAAGATCAAGTATGCCGAATTTATCTCTTGATTTTGCAATTTTGGATTAGATGGAGAAGGCATGTAGTGAAGAGGAAAATAGAAGCATAAACATGAAGAAGATCATGAGAAATACTAGTTCTCCAAGAATGAGGGGCAAAGGGATTGATCGAGAAAGATCTCTTATTCTTACTATAATTAGAGTGATGAGAATATGATGAATCTCCATAGGCGAGTTTATAGGCTTCCCACCCAGTCTTTCGATTTCTTAGAGGAAGTTCAAGCCAAATTAGGACCATATATGATCAGACAAGTCCTCCCAAAGGTTGCACTGCTTCTAACAAACATGGATAAAACTTTGCATAAAATAAATCATAATAAGGGCCTGAAATTGGTAGAAATGATCAAGTAGTACTTCCCTATGATTTCGATCTAGAGTATGCTAGTGTTGTTTCTATTAAAAATTTGAAAACCCAATTAAGTCACCTTATAATTTCAATCAGTAGTAGACCTCTTGGATCCTTACCTAATAATACTGAAGTTAATCCGATAGAAAAAGAAAAAGATCTTAATGGAAGTCATTTGAAGAATGAAAACTATATACCCCAACCAAATTGAAAAAAAATCTAAGCAAGTCTAGCTGAAGACTATAAACTTAACGCTTATGGGAGGCAACCCACTTGATATGCTATGTATGATGCATAGTGCATTAGTTATCTTGTAACATGTGCTATGTTATATTATGTTATATTAACACATATTTTATGCGTCTTTAATCATTTATATAAAACTATGTGTAGTGTTAATTATTTGTGTTTCTTTTTTTTATATTTTATTAAAAATTCTCTCGTGCTGACTATAATTCTTATATTCTTATTATTTAATTAAATTTAGTAAAAATGATAATTAAAAATTACGTAAAATTAAGATAATAATAAAATCTTAAATCATAGTTCAAATGAATGCTATTTATACTTCATAGAGTGAAAAAAAACTCATAATTAACAAAGTAAGACCATTTAAATTATTGCTTTAATTTTAAATTATAAGTTATACCTTTATGCATTAATTTTTAAAATAAAGATGAATAATTAGAATTAAATATTAGATATGAGTAGATTAAATTTTGAAATCATTAGCAACCCTAATTTGAAATTGATAATCTTATTAAATCCTTATATAAAACTCATTAAGATTATAAAAGGTTCGATGTAAAAATTGATATTCAAAATTATTAATTATGTACTCCATACAATAAAATAAAAAGCTGTGAAAATAGTTTTAAAAAGACAAAGAAAGAAGTAAAAGAAAAAGAAAATATGAGTATAATAAAAAATGGTATTAATTAAAAGCTTAGAATCTGATTACAATCTTATACTTATATTTATAAAGGATAAAATAAGAAAATTAGTACAAATGATGGTGAATTAATGAAAGTTTCAATTTTAACTACTAATATATCTAATCATTAAACTATATTATTTGCTTAAAAATTCAAAAATTAAAAATTTAATCTCTAAACTATGAATTCAGATTAAGTAATAATAAGGATGACTAATTAGTGTAATTATTAGTAATTTTCAAACTAAAATTATAAACTTGATCATTTTTATTACTTCTAGATCGTGATGTATTATCCTATATTTTAGTAATTTTAAATTATTAGTTTTTACTTTACTTAATCATTTAATCAGAATTACAGTATTTTTATTGTCTTGAGGACAAGTAAGAGTTTAAGCTGGGGAGAATTCGATAAGTGTAAATAATGTATTATTTTATGTGTTATATTTTTAGTAAAAATATATTATTTTAATTATGTTGTGAGGGAAAAATACAAAAAAGGGCACAAAATTCTAAGTCTCATCTAGTGACATAGCGTCGGATAAACCTATGCCGCAGTACTATCAAAGGCACTACATGAGTGCCATAACCTCGATATTATGATGCCAACTTCTCTATTGTACATCACCGCAGTGTCTTAATGGTCAGCTTTACAGTGCCATGCTCTCTGTCTTCCAGCACTGCAACATCATAATCTATAACATCTTGGCGGCAAAATTACCCTTCTAGCGCTGTTGCGTTCGAAAGTCAGTAGCGTCACGACGTAGTAGTTATAACTTTCCAAGGATATGACCTGTCAACGAAATGATGAAACTATTTACTAAGTAACTGATCCACGTCAGCAAGCACCACGACGGAGCCAAAATAGCAATGCGTCGGTGTTAGTTCATTTGTTAGGTGCAGCGGTGACGATCTTTTAAGTGCCACAGTGTTAGTTGCCTACTTTGTGTTTTTTTATAAATAGTCATTATGTTATATTTGTAAAGGAGTTCAGTCACTTGGATAATTTCAATATAATTCAGAGTGCTTCTCTGAATTTCTCTTCGGGTGATAACTAAGAGAATTTAGGAAAGTATTTGATACTGTCATTAGAGTATTTGGCTTATATTTTTGGAAGTAATTCTTAAGTAAAAAGGAGTGTATAGGAGATTCATTGAATCATTCTGGTGATATCTCTCTTATTTTTATTCTATTAATGAAAATTAGTTTACTTCAGTTCTACTCTATATCTGACTAAATTCTCTAGTTTTGGATTGATGATATAAATATCATATGTAGTACTAATGAGTTCTCTGATTATTTAAAGGATTAAAATGATATTTTTAATATTACTAGATCTTAATTTAATGTACTTAGTAGTCATATGTGTAGTTAAAATTATGTGTAATATGAAGCCTTGATGGAGGAAAGCAGGCATAACCAAGAATATTGAATTAGTATACGGCATACCTAGGCATAATTATGGAGATCATATAACTGTAGAAAGTTGGTGAACATCCTTTGTTCCTATAAGCTCTGTAGAGATCTAGGGATGCATATGCTCTAAATAATATTACGATTAAAGATATTTGTTGACCCTGTTTCTCCCTAGACCTAAGTCAAAGAGTTGACCTGGTCAAATTTGACCAGGCTAGACCCTGGAACCCAGCCCAGTGGGTTCAGGGAGTCAAGCCAAGTCTGCTGAGCCCAGACCCAGGCCCTGGGTCAACATAGTTGACCAGGTCAGCCTGGGTTGACCCAATAGGCCTTAATAGGTCTATTCCAGCTCTAGTCAAATCCAAACTTAGTCTAGGGCTCTCCAAGCCCTATTTCCCCCTCCACTAGGCTCAGTGGGTCAAGCTTGACCCATTGGGCCCAGGTCTTGGTCCTGGGTCAACCTGGTTGACCAGGTCAACCCAGGTTGACCCATATAGACCCTAATGGGTCTAAATCGACCCAAATCAAATTCAAATCTACTCAAGCCCAATCTTTGGCTCATACCCTCCTCCCTTGGACCCATTTGACTAGGATTGACCAAGTCAACCCTTAACTTGGTCAACCTAGGCCATCAATAGGTCAAAATGACCTATTTAAGACCTATTAAGGCCCATTTAAATCCTATTCAAGCCCAAATTCATTCCAAACCCCTCTCTTAGGGCTCCAACCTCATCCCTTGGACTCCATTGACCTAATGGACTCAAGTTGACCAAGTCAAGCTTTGACTTGGTCAACCCAAGTCTTAATAGGTCAAATTGACCTACTGAAGACCTATGAAAGCCATTAAGGACCTTCCAAGTGGTCTCTTGACCCAAGTCCACGGCCTAGGATGTCTAGAGCCCTCCTAATCAAACCTAGAGGCCATCCTAACCGTTCATCTTAAGGCTAGGGGTATAAATAGAGAGTTAGGGCTTCATTAGAAGGACTTTTGATTGATGCTCTCTCCTTAGACCTCCTCAGACCTCGAGATCCTTAGTGAGAGCTCCCACGACCCGTCCCCACCTTTTCCAACCCAAATCCACCACCAAGACCTCGCCGGCGGCAGACTTTCCGGCGAACCGAGGGTTAGAACCTTCTTACGCGAATCCCGTCCGATCCAAGGCGTTTCGAGGCTCGAGATCAACTAGGGATTTATTCGTGGACAATCCACAAGCTCAACAAGCCCTTATACGGTTCAAACCGTCCACAATCCAAGGTGAAAATCTCAACCCTAGGTTAGAACACACCTAGTTAAATAACTTTTCATATGCAACGTCTTAGACCTCAAAAACACATCCACACGAATGCTCTTCATGTATGCATGCTAGGTTTCAAGTTTCATCGAAATTGATCCACCCGATCGAGAGAACGAAGCGAAAATAGCGATCTAGGGTTCGGCTTACGTAAATCGAGCGTTACGTAAAATCCGGACCGTTGATCGCGCGATCAACGGTTCAGATCCGTTCGTTCCGCGGTTCTCGTCCAACCGCGGATCCGATCCCGCGTAAGTTCGCTTCGTCTGGCTCGATCAGGACCGTTGATCCATTTAGGCGGAGGATCAGACGACGCGGATTCGCCGCTGACGTGGCTAATGAACCACGGCCGGGGTTAATCATCCCGCAATCATTTCCAATGATTGCGCTGCCGCGCAATCATTGGAAATGATTGCTGTGGTTTAAACCCACGAATAGGGGCCGGACACGTGGCCACCCAGCGTCGCCGTCGCGTTCCTCTCCCCAATCATTGCCTGGGACCGCGGAGCCAGTCCCGGGCCGCCACGTGGCTGACTGCCGCCGCCGCAATTTTTTTTTTATTTCTTTTATTTTATTATTTTTTATTTATTTTAAAAATCCTTTTTTTATTTAAATTTAAAAAAAATCAATTTTTTTTCTTTTAATCGTCTAAATAATAATAATAATAATATTATTATTTTTATTATTTTATTATTATTATTTTTATTATTATTATTTTTTATTATTATTTTACTATTATTATTTTATTATTATTATTATTATTATTATTATTTTATTATCATTATTTTAGTATTATTATTATTATTATTATTATTTTAATTATTGTTATTTTAATTATTATTAGTATTATTATTCCAATTATTTTATTATTATTATTATTATTATTATTATTATCATTATTATATAATATTATTATTACTAATATATTATTATTATTATTACTATTCTTATTATTATATTTTAAATATATATATATATATATATATATATATATATGTATGTATTTTAAAATTTTATTATTATAATTTTTTTTATTTTTATTACATTTATTATTAGTAATATTACTATAATATAAATATTATTGTTAATAATAATAATATTATTTTAATAATGTTATTATATTAATATTTATATTATTATAATATTAGTATTTATTATTATTAATATTATTATAATATTAATATTATAATTAATAATATTATTATTTTAATAATAATATTATTATGATTAATATTTTTTATTATTATAATATTAATTATTATTATTATTAGTATTATTATAATATTAATATTATAATTGATAATATTATTATTTTAATAATATTATTATTATGATTATTATTATTATTATAATATTAATTATTATTATTATTAATATTATTATATTAATATTGTTAATTAATAATATTATTATTATTTCTAATAATAATAGTATTATTATGTTAATATTAATATCACTATAATATTAATACTTATTATTTCATATTATTATAATATTTTAATTATTATTATTTAAAATTTATTTTAAAAATTCCAGATATTATATCTGATTTATTTTAAAAAATTTTATTTATTTTCAAATATTAATTATTTGAAATTATTTTAAAATTACCTTTAAACCTATTAAACTTCAAAAATTCATAACTTTCCCGTTTTAAATCAGATTTTGACGCATAATACCTCGTTCTTTTCAGAAAAATGTGAATTTTAATTTAAAATTATTTTTTTATATCTGATTTTGTCCTTTCTGGATGCTTTCTGTATCACTATGTTATTTAATTATTTAAATATTATTTAATTAATATAATTGATTATTTTAAAATAAAAATTATTTTAAAACTCCCTTGGTGGCTGGTAGACCTCCCATGCTTATGAACTAAAGTATTTTTAGTTATCTTATTTTCAAGTTTACATTATTATTATTTATAAAATTTATGTATTTTAAAAATGAGTTTAAAATTACATATTATTTAAATCCCCCAATTTTGGGAAGTCTACCCCTTATGAAACTTTAAACCTAGGACCTATATGTGAACAGAATTCATGTGGGAGAAGGATTAGTGAATGATTGTGTCCCAATCATTCACTAATCACTTCATTAGGTTTCTTTGCTTAGTGTTTTCGTAGTCCTTGCATGTGTAGGTTACACAAGCACTTAGCCTAGGCTCTCCTAGATCTAAGAATATGGTTTGGTGTGTTTATATTTGCTGCATTTACCCTCTATGTTGTGCCTAAGGGTTAGTTACTTCATTTCATTCCTATATAACGTAGTGACATCTTAAGGACAATAATTAAGGATCGTCTAGTGAACTTAAAAAAATTCCAAGAATTAGGGTATAGCTCCAAATGACTTGAAATCTGAAACACTTAAACATGGTGACATCTAGAACCCTCTAGAATTTTCTAGGAATTTTCTGGACTCTTTAAAACACTTAATTAGCAAATCCTAATTCACCCGTTAATTAAGCCTTAGAAACTTCAGAAAAATATAATAAATCCATTTTAAATAAAAAAAATACCCATAATACCTCAAACTCTCCAGAATTCAGTCCCCAACCTTAGATAATTAGGGCCCCTTAATTGGACCTTAATCTGGACTTTAATTCAACCTTAATCAAAAATCACCTTTTTGCCTTAATTAAATCATTAAAAATTATTAAAAATCCCAAATTTTCCCCAAACACTTGGGAACACCTTCTTAGGTCATTTATGACCTTTGGGGGTGATTCCAATCAGTTTGGAGCTGATTTGGGCCAAAACCCCCAAAATACCCCTAATTAGGCAATTTCGATAATTCCTTTAATTGCCCCAACTTCTAAAAATCATAACTAATTACAGAAAACTCCAAAATGGGTAAACTAAAAGGCATTCAACTCACATTAAGGTCTAATATTTATTAAAAATATCAGGTGCCTAGAAACCAACTAAAATTAAAAAGTCAACTATTCGGTCAATCGTAGCCTATAGTCTAGGGCCCGAAACTTCTAAAATTCATAACTTTGCGTAGGAAACTCCAAATCTAGCAAACTCAAAGGCATTCAACTCACATTAGGGTCTAGTATTTATTAAAAAATATTAAAATTAGAGAAATCAACTAAAATTAAAAAGTCAACAATCCGGTCAAACTTAGTTCAAAACGAGACCAAAACTTCAGAAATTCATAACTTTGGATAGAAGAATCCAAATCAGGCATACTGACTGTCTAACTGATCAGGTTAAGGCCTAGTATTTTATAAAAATATTAGTTGGTCATAAATACTCTTTAATTAAAAAGTCAATTTTGGACCCCCTTTTGCTTAGTGTATAGGTGGGCCCCGAGTTCCCTAAAACTCACTAATGCAATTTAAACTTTAAATACTATTACCCTAAGAACTAAAACTGATCCACACATTAAATCAACTAAGATGGACCTCAATTCACTAATATTTGGTCTTTAAATAAAATTCCCTTTTCAGACCTACAACCAACCTGGACAGTAGGCAATTGTAACTAACTACCCAGCTTAGGATCTACCTCAGCTACACAGCTTTTCACACACATCTAGATGGTTTGTTAGGGCACCACTTCTAGACCTAGGCTAGGCCGGTGTTTACTTCTCTATTGTGTGCCGAGATTTTTGAGATTTCACTGCATGTTGTGATTGAGATGCTGTTGGTGTGTTTGTTTACTTTTACTGTACTCTCGGAATCGATGTGATTGCACGATAGACTACCCACAGGTTAGGATCGATTTTGATACTAATGATATTTTCTACAGGTGGCCATGCTCATACATCGCTAAATATAAGGGGGGGGGCAATAATCATGATTTAAAAATTAATGCTGTTTTATGCAGGTGCTTCAGAAATTGCTCAGCCCCCCTAAATAAATGAGGGCTAAAATAATAAATCATTATAAATTGCTACAGGTGCTACAGAGCTTGCTTAGCCCTCAAAACAATTAAGAGCATGACCAGTGTGGCTGTGATGAGTATTTTACTTTCCCTATAATTGCTTGTGATACATTAAACTGCTTGGGATGATTTTTTTTAGGATAACCTTGCAGGAGCGTCTAGAATTTACTGCTTTCATTTAATGTAATTGATTGTAATATTGGTTAAGAGTTGTGAAAGTTCATTTTGAGTGGGGATACTAGGATCCAAAGGTTGGATTCCAAAGAGGAAAGGACACCCAATATGAGGATGGTCCTTTTCTATTCGGAAATCAAAATTTGGATCGTTCTACTACTTGAAGAATCAAAGGAAGTTGAAATCCAAGGAGTCCAATGGAGCTGGGACCCGAGGAGTCCAAGGAAGAGAAGATCAAGAAGATGAAGACCAAGTGTATCCCACTCAAAATAACTTGCGTCAGTCTTAGGATTAGAAATCCGGGTTGTTGGCAGTGGTGCCCGGCCACTTTAATTTTCTGCAGACCCTGGGTTGTAATTAAGGGCAGTTGGCCTATGGACATTTATTAATTTGTTTGGATAATTTTGATGTGTTTTATGATTGTGTACCTCTAGGATTGTTTGCTTTTCTTAGTTTCTTGGCGTTTTGCATGTCGCTTTTGTTTCAGCCTGGATTTCGTTAGGCTCTTTAAGGACTAAAACTTTTTCTACTCACAACTAACATTCAAATTTTAAGATTTAAATAATTTAGAAACTTAACGATCTAGGGAATTGCCGGAATCGTCCGGGGTCGCATGCATATTATTGCATTTCTCTCTTTCCTTCTATAAGACACTTCCCCGCCTGCGGGTAGAGTCCGGATAATCTGACCTATGAGGATGAGGTGCCGGACCTGGGGAAGCTCAGTCTAATTCTAAAAATTATTTTATAAGCCTTTTTAAAGTTCTGTGCATACCTGATTTGGATACTTCAACTAGCACGCATTGCATTAGAAACTAACTAAATCAAAATTTTAATTGCATTATCTCTAGAAGCATTCACCCGACATCAGTCCGGGGCCAATTAGGAAATCCTCTAGATGTCGGCCCTATTTCCGAGAACTATAACCCACCTACCCATCTTTCATAAATGACTGGACAGCATGATTTTAAAGCGATTAGGTGGTTAGCTGGCTCCCCCTTCCAGGCCGGGGTAAGTCCAGGTTTTGCATTGCATTAGTTAGGACACAGGTGTTAGTGTTGCGTAGAACACTAAACCCATTAGATTTAGGATTCAAGGCTACTATTGTTTCGTAGTACGCCTTAACAGTAGGTAGGTCTTCTGTCTTCCAGAGACCCTAAACCCTACATATCCGCGTCACACGGATGACGCCACCTCCATCCTTCCCTCCTACATGTTTCGAGTGCATGATTTATTTATTTTTCTTCTGTTTCTTCTCACTACCTTAGTCCCTCCGGATGCTGATGTGAGCCGTACATGTTGACTAAGCCTAGTTGAACATCTCTTTCCCTTCGAGTAGGACTTCCTAGTCTTTCCCCTATGTGCCAATCCCAATTCAGAAAGTATACTATAGAATCCTTAATCGAGAGTATTCTCAGGCTCCGGCTTGAGATGTAATTAACCACGGGGGCTTGCGCCCGTGGGAAATCGAATCCCACTCTCAAATAAACCCCATTCGAGCTAATGTATCGGGTGGGGGAAACCCGTTACGATCAGATCATATATATTATTACCCATCGGGGTGTGCTGGTGAGAGCCGCTATCCTCAATGGTTAATCATATGTGTGATCGAATTTGCCCTTCCATTGGCCAGATACTGTCTCCCCTCACGGGGCGATGGTGTTTGTAGTCCTTTCGGAGGTCCACAATATTCATTAGAAAAAAATATGTTATTTATATTCATCAATCCAAAATATTTTATCCATATAGTGTATTCATTATCTTTATCTAATTTTATTTAAGTGATTGAATCTCTATAACATCTATTTTTATTTAAGTACGATAATTTTATAATTATAGTAAGTAGTAGTAGTTGATTGCTAAAAAGTATACCTCCTCGTAGGTTCAATATTCTACTCTATCACTTTATTACTTGATTCAACATGTATACTTACATATATTAAGTGAGAGTTTATAATTTTTATATTAAAAAAACCTAAGCATTGTTAGGGATTGATAGAGCCCTAAATTATTTCATAATTTTAAAGGTTACTCCACAGCTCCCCATCAGGCTTCATGGTTCTTGCTAGGTGGTTAGGGTCTTCTCGGTTGGGTTATTGGTGGGTTTGGTTTTAGTCTTAGGTGTTGGGTCGTGGCCCTTTTGGTGTTGTGCTTAGCTACTTCTGGTGTCCTGTTGTGAGGGATTTGGCTGATTATTGGGTGGTTCTTTGGTTGTTATGCTCCTATTTTTGTGGTGCTTTTGCTCCTTTCTTGATGTTGTACTTATTTGATTTTTATTTGGAGGTTTTTCTTCACTTATAGGTTTGGACTGTGGATTTGTCCTTTGGATTCAATTTTGGATGGCATGGTTGTTGTTCTTATGATGCTGATGATTATGCTTGCTGATTAACTTTCTTTGGTGGAGGTTTGTCTTCTACTAGGGTTCTGTCGGTGGTTGAAAAGTGATTTGCCTTACGAGGTACAAAATAAATCTAAATTAAATTTCTTTGAAAAAATTAGAGATTAAATTTAACTTTCAATTATGGAGTCGAATAGACCATTACAGATAATATACCGCCTCGAAAGGCGAAGATAAAATCTCCTAATGGGTTCAAACCCGAAATTATGGATTTTCTCTTGAATGTCATAGCCTGATTTAGGGGAGAACCATATATGACCATAGAGGGTCTAAATGAAGTTCAGTTAAATATCTGACTACGATAATCAAGAGGAGTGATCGTTGATGTCATATTCAAATTTATGTTAGCAAATGATGTATCTCCCTAAGGGGAGAACATATCATCTGTTAACAATTATTTGATTATGACAATGATGATTATTATAAATTTGATTTCCCAAAAGAAATATTAATTAGGTTTTAAAAAATTGATGTGGGTTCTAAATCTCCTACGAGCGGAAGCCCTTATAGTTAATTATATCGTAGGGAGGTTAAATTTTCTATGAATACTTCCAATTCAAATAATGGCAAATTTTGTTTAGAGATTTTTTAAGAGTGACGTTGAAGGAGGTGGAATCGGAACTTGAACAAAAAATAGATCAAGTTGAAACACTTATTTCAGGAGTCAACAGATGAGAGGTAGGAGACACTTTGAGATTTTGAAATAATTAAATAAGTAAATATGCTTGGCCACACTTTTATTCGTTTGGGGGCTAAGCAGCTGAAACACCTGTAGCAGTTATATTTATTATTAATTGAGTCCTTTTTTTATTGCTCTACACGAGCGTGGCCACCTACAGAAAATTCAGTGAGCAACTAGATCGGTCTTAACCTGGGGGTAAATTACTTTCCATCAAATCAATTCACAAAGTGTAGTAAAAATAAATAAACATTCACATCAATTAAATTTTAATCACATCATACAATAAAAAATTCAGAAAACTCAGCACACATCAGTAAAAGTAAACATCAGCCTAGCCTAAAGTAGAGTTAGTTATCCTAGCAAACCATCTAAAGTGTGTGCTAAAGGTCGTATGGCTGGGGTAGATCCTAAGCTGGGTAGTTTATTCAATTTATCTAATCTTCAGGTTTGTTAAAGGTCAATAGGGAAACTTTGGTTAGAGTTTAAATATTAATGTGTTAAGGTTTATTTTCGAATGCATTTTTAAGATTGATTGATTAAATAAATCTGATTAGTAAGAGATTAGAGGACCAATGGTTTTTAATTAATTGGATTAGTTATTAATTTTAAGGATTAAATTAATTCAAATTTTTTCATCAACCGATTCGTGGCATTGTGCCATCAGACTCGAGGAACTAGGTCTCCTTAGGACAGTTAGCCCCATAGCCTGAAGTAGTCTATCCTAAAAACCTGGTTGCTATAGTTGAATTAAGAATTTTAGTTTAGTTAAATATTTAAGATTCATTTAACTTTAAATTTTCATACTCCTTTGAATCCAATCATGGTATTGTGCCATCACGCTCGAGAAACTAGGCCGCCTTAGAAAACTTAGCCCTACAGCCCGAAGTAGTCCATCCTAAAAACTTCATCTTTGGAGTATTTATTATGTGATATAATGTTGGTTGATTAGTTTTATTAATCAAGTTAGAGTTTCTTTAGAATTCTAACCAATGATTGAATTTTTGGAATTATTCGAATTATTTAATCGCCTTAATTAAGGGGTCAAAACTTGACTTTTTAAATTAAAATTAATTTTAAAAGTTTCAAATTTTTAACAAATATTAGACCCTAAGTTGAGTAATTAAACTGTTAGTTTTCTCAATTTAAAGTAATTCAAAGTTTGGATATTTTTGGATTTTCTAAACTTGCCTAATTTAGGAGATTTTTAGATTTTAATCCAAATCAGTCATGAACTTCTTGGAATCACCCCCAAAGTTCAGAAATGACCTAAGGGGATGTCTCCAAGCATTTAGGAATTTTTTGGAATTTTTAAAATATTTTTGATTAATTAATTGAATTAATTATCAATTTTTCTTAAAAATTAAATTAATATTAAATTAGGGGTCTAATCATGAGGATTTTATTTTTATTGAGTTAATGTTTGAATTCTGGTCAATTTGAGATATTATATATATTTTTTAGATTTAACTTTGATTTATTAGAATTTTTTTGGAGTTTTTAAGGCTTGATTAAGGAATTAATTATTTAAAGAAAAACTTAATGATTTTTTTTATCAGTGAATTTTTTTTATGAGTTGTAGATGTCATTAGGTTCAAATGGTTCAAATTTCATGTCAATAAGAGAAGTATCCTAATTTTTAAAATTTTTCTAAATTTACTAGATAATAGTTCTTAATTGTTGTCCTTAGAATGACACTAAGGGGTTGTTTGGTTGCCGGAAAAAAAAATGCAGTGTAAAGTAAATGCAATGTAAATTAAATGTAGTACATTCCGAATACTTTGAGACTGTTTGGTTGTCTGCAAAGTAAACGCAGGAGAACTGTTTCCCTTGTTTGGTTAGGTATATCCAAAGTAAAGTAAAAGCGGTATATTTGTAATATTTTTTTGGGCATTTTAACTAGTGTATTTATAAAAGCAGTTTATTTATAATAATTAGTATTATTTAGTGTTATAAAATAAAACTAATGTATTTATTTATTGCACTATCTTATTATAATTTTTTTTGAGATTATAAGATATAATATTCTACTGTGTATTAATTTAACATGTGCTGCAATAGACATAAATATTTGTGTAAAGCTTCAGTTTAAGTCATGAATCAATGTATATAAACAGTAATGCGGTTTGAATATTGCATTGACGCAAGACCCACATGAACCAGTTCTGCTATTCACAAGACCTTTAGATCCAGATAAATTGGCTGCTGCAAGGATTGTTCCACCATCATCTCCTATCAATTCCTTCCAAACAATGCCATTATCATAGTTAAAGTACAAATACTATAACTAATAATCCACCAGTGCCATCATCTCCGGCCGGGGCCGACCATTGGAATCTCTGCCCGTCGTGCCAAACGTTAAAATATGTGCGGGATTCGCTTACCAAAAAGCGCATTGCCGAATGCTTAAAAGAATTCGTGAGCTGTGCCTTCTCAGTTTTATAGAACTGTAGCAAAAAATGCGGCTAAGCTAGTGGCGGAAGTCACTGCGGTGAAACGCCACGTTTTCGCCAGCGTGTTGCCGCTCGCCGGACCCAAGAACACCGTACTGTTATTGATCAGCGAAACTCCAGCTGCCTGCGGATTATTCTCCCCTGCTTTCTGGCTGTAACCAAATAAGCGAACAAGAAGTCAAATAGGTATCTAATTTGAAGGAAAGATTGCTTTTTGAAATCAAATTTGTGCAAAAGATTACAAATTTTGTCATGAAAGTAATACCCGGGGTTACTGGGGCAGAAGGTGATGATGTAATTGACGCCGGTGGGGCATGTGAAAGTCGAAGTAGCGTGATCATAAGCATAGCTGTAAGCTCTTGGGCAAGGGTTCTTGAAGATCTGAGAGTAAGAAGAAGGTTTGCAAGTGTTAGGATTCCCATAAGCTCCGCTACAGCAGAACTTCGACTTGCCGAAGGCGTCGCAAGCACTCTTGCACGCCACGCTCTGCCCACCTGAATTAGAGAGGATAACTTTCAGATTCGAGGGGGTAGAGACCATTGAGGTCAACGAGGCAACCGGTCGCCATACAATTGCCGCCAGAGGAAGCGGTGGAGAAAGTTGGAGAGACGAGCATGGGAAGGTTGTAGCCGTCAACGAGGCGGTGGCGGTCAAAGGTGGTGGTCGACGGTGGCCAGAGGTGGTTGCCGGTGGTGGCAGAGGTGGTGGCTGGCAGACAGAGCTGGCCGACAAGGGGTTGTAATGCCCTTGAGTTTGCAATGTATTTAGAAGTTGCCCAAATCGGAGGAATTCTAAATGCACCAAAAATGAACTAGAACGGAATACACAGCATTTGTTTTACTTTACTTTGAATTTACTTTTCATCCAATCAAACACCAAAATTCTCAAAACCCCTGCATTTGAATTACTTTACACTCTAAATGCAGCAAACCAAACAGCCCCTAAGTTAGATGAATTCAAATTGAGGTCTCTAACTCTTGGACAAAACACATATAAGCACACACACAATCACAATAAATCCCTAAATCTAGGAGAGCCTAGGGTAAGTGTAAGTGTGTGCACCTACTCATGCAAGGGATAACAACATAACATAAAGAAAAAGAAAACTCAAACAATGGGTAATCAATAAATTAATTACCCATTGATCCATCCGCATTAATTCTCTTCATTCAAATTCAATCTATGTTTAAAGTTTCAAAACCTCACTCATGTCTCTCAAGATTTAGTATATATATAATTTCAAAATAAAGTTAAAATATGTAGATATATATACATCTACATATATATAAATATATTTAAAATACCATATAATCTTTTAAAATTTATGAGTCTTAAAATAATATTGAACTGAAGTTCAAAATAATTTTAGAAAATTTATATAAAATTAGAGACAAATTTGAATTAAATGTTTCTCAAATATTAAAGTAATTTTAAGCTATATTTAATTGAGTAATAGCTAAATATTAAAATTTTAAAGATATTTGAAATCATTTAAAAAATGTTAATTATTTAATTTTAAAATTAATTTTAAACTAAAGTATTTAAAATTTCAAAAATTTTAATATATTATACATATTTTTTTGATTTTATTTGAATTTCTTATTGAATTTTTAAAGTTTTATTCTAATTAAATGTATTAAAAAAAATAATTTAAAATTACTTAATATTTAAAATAATTCTTAAATTAAATTGAATTAAATCTTAAATATTTTCTGAAATTTTAAAATTATTTGAGTTAAATTTTAACTAAATATTAATTAATCATTTAAATATTTAAATATTTTAAAATTATTTAAGACATTTTAAATATTTTAAATTAATTTCTAATCTCAAATTAAAGTACTTTGAATTTTGGAAATCTTAATATAAAATATTAATAATTTATGATTAAATTTGAATTTTTTTTAATTATCCCTTGAATATTTTTAATGAATAAATATATATTTAAATATAATTAATATTAAATATGATTTTAAAATTACATCAATATAAGTTTTAAAATGTTTTATGAAAATCAGAGAATACATTGAAGATTTATTAATTAAAATTTGAGAATATTTTAATTATTTTTAATTAAACATTAATTAAAAAATTAACTATTTAATACTTAAAATATTAAAAAAATATATAATATTTTAAACTAATTTTAATTTTAAATTAAAGTACTTGAAAATCTAGGAATTTTGATATATAATACTTAATTTTAGGATTAATATTTCATTTTCTGTAATTTTTTTAAAGATTTTGTAATTAAAAAAGTACTTAAAATATAATCTATATTAATTAAGGTTAATGGTGGTAGCAGTGGGGGTAATGGCAGGCCATGCGATCTAATCCTGAGCTCCAGAATAATATTATAATGAGGGAACGACGTGGCAGCGTCTGGACCACGGGATCAATACAGCATTACCAGGAGGGCAATAATTTCCAATGATAATCATTGGCAATCATCGCTAGACGCGGTGATGCGGCACCGCTGGCCACTTATTCGAGTCAGCAGGGCTCTGGGTTCGTCGGATTTTGCACTATTTGCATCAGCGGCTCTGATGCGATCAAACTGGAGATCCAGACAACCGAGAGCTCAATGCAGTTGAACCAAACCGCGGAAGAACAAGATCCTGATCGTTGATCAAGATATCAACAGTCAAGATCTTGTACCCCTAAACCTAACATGAAATCGAAGCCCTAAACGTAAAAATGGCTCACTCACTCAATCGGGTTGACTAAATCGCTTAAAATTTTAAACATAGATAGCTCTTATAAACAGAAATTATGGGGAACTAAAATCACTATCTAAAACACACTGTGTAAAAAGTTAAAAACTCTAAGTGTCTTAGACTAGGGTTTAGCTTTTCACCTTATTTTGAGGATGGATTAAATCGTTTAAGGGATGGTTGAGCTTGTTGTTTGTTCGTGTATAATGCCCTAGAAAACTCCAAGTGCTGAAAACGTCTAGATCGAGAGTTTGGAGCTTTGAACGGAATATAGTGTGGTGGTGGTCGGGAGCTCGTCACCGGTGGGTTCAAACGGCTGGTTCGAACTGGGGAAGTGCTAAGGAAGCTCTTAAGAGTTAAAACGAAACTCTAAGAGCTCTGGAAAGACTAGAGGTGGTGAGAGAGTATAAGATGTACAATGAGCTTGCTTTTTAGTGCTTTTCCCTATTCAAATGACTAGGGGAAATGGACGGCCCTGATCGATCAGAGGCCTCAATTAGATCATTGCCACATGCCCTAGGCTGTTAGGATGGTAGGAGAAGGGCTGGGAAAGACTCTTAGCCATTGGATGCTTTTGAGAAGGAAGGGACCATATTGCCTTTTAAGGCTAAACCAAGAGCTGGGCTTGGTTTAGAGAGCCCTAAGAGGGCTTTAGCTCTCATTTAGGTAGGCCAACTCAAATGGTTTGAGAAGGACTTAAGAATTTGAGGGATTTGACCAAATGAGCTCATTTGAGCTAGGGTTGATAGTTTGACCAGTCAATCAGGTCAAACCAAGACTTGAGTTTGGGTCTAATGGATCCCAAATGATATTTGAGATTCATTGGAATATGTTTCAAAGGATTAAAAATATTGAACCATGTTGAGTCTTGGCCAAAAGTCCAAAGATCCCTTTAAAGGGCATTTTGGTCATTTTGACCTCTAGTCAACTCTGGGTCAAACTGGGTCCAGCAAAGTATGAATTTATGGTCAATAGATCATAATATAAGTGACAGAAATGATTAGAGGGTTTGGAGAGAGTTCTAAAGTCAAATTCCATGAAGTGACAAGTTCAGTGGCATAGTCCGTAAATATTTGAGTTTTTGCAACCTTTGAAAATCAATTCAATTTTTGGGGCTAGGAGCCTCAGATTGAGGTCAAATTTGGAGGACTAGCTCTAGAGACATGTTAGGTTAATAAGAAACTGACAAATCATGAATTAGAGGTCATTTGATTGGGTCTCCAGGTGATAAAAGATTCACCTAGAATAGGCTTCAGGACTTGGACTTTTGGCTTTGGATTTGGACTCAGAAATCTTGGACTTGAGATGGATTTTAAAGTTGATTGATTAGATTGGATCTTTCATATCAATCTCAATCATATGAATGGTTGAGTGATTGAACATGATTGGAGTTTGATTGAATATGGATCTAGGAATTGGGACTGGGAATTGAACTCGGTTTTGGATTGGATTTGATCAAGAATTTCGACTGGGAATTAAATTGAGGACTGGAAATGCATTTGATTGGAATTGGATTTTGACTGGGACCTGCATGATTGAAAGGTAGAGATCTTCCAATCATTAGGTTACCAGAAAGAAACCCAACTGGGTCCTAGTGACCTCATATAAAAATAAGGTCAATAGGTTCTTCTGTTGTTTTGTCTGTTTGTTATCGCCTATGCGGGTTCCATCCTATTTATGTTTTTCCATTTCTGCTTTTATAATTGTTTTTTTTCTTGGTATCATTGGCTCATTAGGATTTTATTTTGATTTTGATTGAATCTCTCCAAGAAATTGTGAACATTTGATCCCTTTAAGGGCTTGTAACATTTCTTTGATGATTAATGTGTAAGCACCTTCTATTGGTTTTATCCTTCACGTACCAACAGTTACAATTAACCCTTCATTACACATTGTTGATCGATCATCCAACACAGAAATGTCCTCTGTTTGATAAATCACAACCGTCGATCACTAGTGTCGACAACCTCTAGCCTCTACTTCTACACCAACATGAATGCAGAAGAATAATAAGAGATGCCTTCTGTTATAAGCTTATGTTTAGTAGGTATAAGACTTGTAGAAATTAGAAGGAATTAGGTGGGATTTAACTTTGCAACTAGAATGAATTGGTGAGAACTTCTTTACAACTCAAGTTTCTACTTGGCCAATGTACCAATTTTAGATGCATCCTCCTTATTAGATATGCAAGTTATTGGAAATTCATCAGCATATCAGTACAGAAGCTATATGTATTCTGCAATAATAAAACTCAATCGCATTAAAAATCTAGTTATAAAATGCTTTTGCATTGCAAAAATCATTTGCTTGAACAAACATTTTTTGACCTTTTCAGCCCATTTTGATTGAAAACATCACAAATAGTTCATCACTCGATCCAGCAATTATTTGAACAGCAGTTTATCAAGCAAGAGATAGATCCTAAAGAAAGAAAGAACTCCTAAAACATACTTAGAAAGTCAACAAAGATGGATAAGAACACACAATTTCCAGCTGAAGCTTTGCATCTACATGAATCATTTGGCATCATCCCCTCACTAGAATATGCCCCTGAGAAGATTAGCTGCAGTAGATAGAGCTGCTCCAGTTATAGCACACTGCACCAATTGCTCATGAGTAGTATCCTGCAGTGTTAAGGCTAGAGCTGCTCCAGTAACAGCTCCAGCAACCACACTGTTCTTCTGCATCAGCGCAAACTTTATATATTAGTAATTAAATGTAATTGGGATCACTTTCGTTTTTTTTAATTTTGTTTACTTTTTGAAAAAAATATATTTGTTTAGTGTGTTTTAAAAAAAATTTAATTTTTTATCAAGAATGTAAGTGCCTTAATGATGTCAGAATTAAGTGTCTTGGGCTCGTTGGATTTGTGTCGTCGAGCCGCTTGATTCGATTTGATTCGACTATAAGCATACTATTTTTGGAAACCATTTGATTACCCAATTAATACTATGAAGCTTCCAAGTATGCTTCAGCCTCTTGGTTCAAGCCCATTTGGGCTCGGATTAAACCGATTTTGTTGTCATTTTGTTCATCTTGTCAAGACGTTCAGTCTGACTGTCAATTTGTTGTGTTCGGAATTTGGATGATCCCAAATTTAATCTTCAAAGTTTCCAACTCAACTATGCATCTAGATTAGTTCTCGATCAAGATAATTTTTTGTGACATATCAGTAATCAAAACCAATATAAATTAAAATATAATTAAAAAATTGTCTCAACGATGGATGTTTAATTTGACAAACGTAAAGTTCATCACAAATTATGAGAAAATGAGAATATTTCATGTAAATCAAAATATATAATACTCTCATTTATTGTGAAGTTCGACATGATCTTCACTAATTCTGGAGCAAAGCATTAAGAAATTACCCAGTCATGAGTTCCTCGGGCCTCTCTCAGCCCATATGTTACCCCTGAGTAAATGCCAGCAGTCAGTCCTGCAATCCAATACCAGCTATCAATCTCTGAACATTAGCATCTTACTGCTTTTTTTTAAAGCACTTTTTCATTACAAAAATTTTTGAATTAAAAAATTTTGTATTAAAAAGTTGCTTTAAAAAGTCATTAAAAAGTTGTCCCAAACGAAAGCTAAATGACAGAAAAATTGAATTTATCAATTCTTATGAGCTACAGAAAAACAGAAATAAGGTGAAGATCTAACCCCATTGGAAAGATTCCCTCCCAGTATATCTCACCTGTACTCATTAGAGTGAAAAAAAAAAGGATTATAGAAGTTGGTAATTCAGCATAAAAATTCTGGAAAAAAGAATTTGTTCAATAAATAGCATTCCCTCTCACCAGTGCTTCAAGAGATTTCCCATTATGTTCTCCTGTACAGCAGTGAGAAACAGAAATACAATTACTTGCACTAAATCCAAGTATCAGGAAAAATGAAGAAAAAGCAAAGGTTGCCACCTTATTTACCTCTCAGATCTGGGAACCTACGCTTCCTTGCACCTGGGAGCTCAGGCACAGTGCCAGAATCAATACTAGAACCTGAAAATTGGATGGTTTGACTTAATCTATAAGAAGAGATAATTTACTGAAAAACAATACAGGTGATGAAGTTCTAATTAGAGGCATCACCATCCACTGCACTGAAATAGACCTCTCGGGAAACTGCTTGGAGAGCACCAATCTGTAGTAATCATACAAGGCAAAAGCAGCTAATGTAAGCAAATTATCAAGCATTTTCAGTTCTAAAAAAAATTGCAGGACTAGAACTTTATACAGCATTTGACACCACAGTATTTCAGATCCTGAATTAAAAGCATTTAATTGTGTTGATGACGCAGCTTTGTACGAAATGTGTTAGCTAAACTCAATGCATAGCAGTACTGTTATGAAGTTGCTCAGAAGGTGAGATGGATTCGTTTTATAAGGATGCGGGAAAATTAAGGCTTTGTTTGGCACAACTTTTTTACTATTTTTTAAAGTAATTTTTTAGTACAAAATTTTTTTGAACTACTAAAAAACTGTTTTAGAAAGCAACAAGAAAATTGTCACAAAAGAAGTCTAAGTTGAATGATATTTAATTACTACAAAACAAAATATATTTTTGTAACTTAATTCAGATAAAACTCCAAAGCACTCATAACGAGTGATTTTTTTTTCTTCTTTGTATTGAAACCATTGTTTCAATTCAATAATAAGATTGGTTTCTTTTCGACTAAGGGTGATGTGTAAAGATGTGAAGTCCCATCAAATAACTAACAGTATTATGTGCAATTGGTTCCTATTCAGTTTCTTTGAAACTTGGCTACACAAACAAAACGTTTGTTCTTTCTAATTATAGGTGAGGAGCTCTAATGAAGTATTTACTGTTGTTGTATATGATAATTTTATTTTTTATTTTTTCTATTTTTGAAGTGTGAATCCACTGTTATAATCTTAAAAAGCTTCTATATCAGTTATCTAACATTAAATCAGCATTGCAAGTGCATCATCAAACACTCTCTTACTACAGTACTTTATTAGCAAAATCACCTCTTCCTAAATCTTTGGTGTGGCAACATTTTGTCAAGGCTTCGTCGGAGTAGAGGGAGTGCTCGCAAGGAGGGTGGAGGAGAACTAGTAGAAGTATATTATGGGAGGATATGAAAGAGCCTTCTTTCACCTTTGGACGTGGGGATAAGGGCCCTCCCTAAATGCCGAGCTGACTAGGCCATGTTAGGCCTTCTAAACATGTATGGTGGTTTAGAATACATAAGCTTTATTCACCTTCTTGGAAAATTCCTTCCAAAGGCCTTGGTGTGGCAACATTTTGTCAAGGCTTTGCCAAAGTTTAGGAGGGAGTGCTTGCAATTCTTGGGATGTGGTGATAAGATAAGATCCCTCCACATATACCATAGTTGCTTTGGCCAGATGGTGCCCTTAAACGTACTAGTAAAAATTGCACTTGAATTTTGTTTCGATCATGCCAAATCAATCTTTTTTTTTTTTAATGCCATATCAATCTATTTGTTGTTTAATGGTGGCTCGTAAAAGGGTTAACGGTTAGCTGCTAACTTAAGAAAGGCCTGCTAAGGGCATCGCGATCTAAGGCTGACTTAATTGGATTTGTAATTAGCACAACTTAGGCTTCGTCTGAGATAGCTTTGTTACCGCTTCTTAAAATAGCTTTGTGGTACAAAAATTAAAATTTTTATACTAAAAAACTGCTTTAAGAAATAGTAAGAAAGTTGTTCTAAATGAAACCTTAGTGGCAATCTTCTAATTAGTCATCAACAGTACTCCACAAAGTTTGCATTAGCATACTAAGTTGTAGGATGTGATGTAAATCTCATTGGGTTTATACCTAGTGCCACACACTTTATAAACTTAGATCATTCATTTTTGTTGATCGGTATTTGCTTGAGCAAAACATTGGGTTCATTGGTGTTTGATCAAGTAGACTTGATCGTGCGGCCCATTATTTGATTGTTGGATTTATGATTAATCGATAATTTATCTAGAATACTTATTAATCCTCTAGAATAATAGTAATAAGAAAATGTCTCATATCACATATAAAAGATAAGGCAAGAGCATACATTTGAGGGGTGTAATGATTCGAAATTAGGCGAGCTTACAATGGGTTTATATTTAGCTTATTTGACTTTAAGTGTTTATGTTTGACTCAAACTTTAAATTATCCTTAAATATCATATTTGTGTTCGGTTCATTTGAATTCAAATCAATTTTGAGCAAATGAAAATTAATAAATAATTAATAAATCGAACATGATATAATCATTTTATGTTCTATTGAGAATAGCTGCAATTTCTTTGTAAAGATGTTTGTAGTACTATTATGAAAAAAAAAAACTTTTTTGAAAGCGGTTAGTAGTACCTTTTTTTTTTAAATGTGAATTTATCTTTGTTACCTTAGTAGCATATATGTTTGTAAAAAGAAGCTTTTGCTATAGAAATTGTTGAAAAACAGAAGTACGATGGCATTCTCAAAAACAAAATAGTGTAGAAGCTATGCCAAATAGGGAAAATTATTAGGTGCGGAGTCCGGACGGCGTCCAGAGGCAAATAAAAATGCGCCACGTCACTCAAAAAGTGTACCGAGCTCGGTACCGACCTGTACCGAGCACAATATCGCTCTGTACCGTACTAGGTACCGAGGGGAATCGGATACCGAGCTGTACCGAGCACGATACCGCTCGGTACCAAGCGGAACCGGACGGTTCTCCCGTCCGGTGTCCGCACAGAATAATCTCCCGCCAAACAGACACCTAGTTTTACTAGAAAATAAATTTTATCTTAAAAGCATAAAGGTACATATGTATAGTCATTCATATCTCGGGCAAGTAATTTGGAGATATAGGTTTTGTTTGGGACAATTTTTGTATTGTTTTTTAAAATAATAAGAAAGCTGTCCAAACGAAGGCTTAAGAACTCACAGTCTCGGAGCAAATAGAGATTATGGTTCCTTAAGCTTTACTTGAACTTGAAAGTTTTTTTTCCAGCAAATGAGGAGAAATAAAAATATTTCTCCATATTTTTTTCCCAACAAATCTAATCTTATCTTAGATCCAAATGAAAATGTATAACAAGCCAGTCCGCAAGCAAGCTGTTGCTTAAGAAGAGAGAGAGAGAGAGAGAGAGAGACTGACCCCAGCAGCCTTGACGAAGCTCTCGGCAATGCGATTGAGGAGGGGATGGCCAAAGTCGAAGAGCGAGCCCTTGTCAAAGCTTCTCAGCTCGTCCAACAGACTCCTACTCTCCAAGTTCACTTCACTCATTTTCTTCCTTCTTCTTCTTCTTCTTGCTTCAACCACCCACACAGTTTTGATTAACAGAACAAAACACTCAGAACAATAATAGAGAACGAAGAAAGGGAAAAAATGGATGGAGAAGCTTAAGAAGAGAATTGAGGGCCTCGGCGAGCTTGCAGAGAAGAGGTCGCGGACTGGTTCGAAGACACGTGTTAGCCAAAGCGTACGTGCATGCATGCTGAGCTCCACGTGTAGCGGCGGATCCGGAATATCATCACGCAAATGACACGAGTCCCTCTATTGGATAATGAGATAATGATAGCGAAGGCTGCGTCACTTAGCAATATTGAAGTGAGTAAAAAGAAGGAAAATTACAGAAATAACGATACTTTGCTGCAAATATTTCTAGTGATGTTGAACGGCGAACTTGAACTCGAGCTCGGCTCATCAGAATCACAGCAGACTCGAGCTTGACTCATGAGCTTGAGAACCCATGAGCGGGGAAGTCGCAGAGGGAATGAGCTGGAGATAGGGGTGCAAATGAATTGAGTGTTTGACAAGCTACTCGTGACTCGATTTGATTATAGTTCATTCATGAAAATTTTAAAATATTTGACTGTTAAATAAGCGAGCTTAAATTATTATGTATTCAACTTATTTAAGTTCAAGAACAATATTAATTAAAGCTCATTAAGAAGCTCGATTAATATTTAATACGTAGCTCATGAATACTTAAGAATTGATTAAGTCTTGTTCCAAATCTTTATTTGATGTATTTTTACATAATCGTTAGTTTTATTATAATAAATTATTTTATTTTATAAAAAAATAATTTTATTTTTTATTTTACACTCTTTCAATAGAATCAATTTATTCATGAATGTTGACAATAAAAAATTAGAACTGTTGCGGGCTAGAATATATGCGGCGATAGAGTTGTACTTTTCAGTCTTAGCGTTGCACGGATATCCAGCTCACACACAGAGAAGACAAGAGTTTTTTACATGGAAAACCCTTGAAAGGGGAAAAACTACGGGGCCTAGCTCAGTTGAAAATGATTCCACTAGAATTTGAGTTGGTTACAATGGGCTGACTAGCCTCCAAGGGCGATCAGATTACAAGTAACAATTGCATGGTTGAAATCCGGGTGTTAGGTGATGGTCTGGCAGAACTTCGGGCCTCAGATGGTGGTCTGGCAGAGCTCCGGGCCTTAGGTGATGATTCGGCGAAGGTGAGGGCCTCCGGCGGTGGTTTGGTGAAGGCGAGGTCCTCCGGTAGTGGTCCCGCGAGGGTGAGGGCCTACGGCGGTGGTCCGGCGAAGCTCCGGTGGCGATTCAGTGAGACTCCGGCGGTGGTGCGGCAGAACTCCAGCAGTGGTCGAGGAGGAGCTAGGCGGCTGGAGCTTTCTTCCTTCTCTTTCTTCTTCTCTCTTGGCTTCGATCCCCCTTTCAAGAGGAAATGGGGTTCTATTTATAGAACTATTGAGTGGCATGGCTTGTAAATAAGTGGAAGATCAAAAGTAAATTGGGAGTGGCTCGGATGGACGGCCGATCTTGATTCCTATGATTATGTACTGTTCAATGGTTATTTGAATGCCTTAATGATATCAGAATTTAATGATCTTGGGCTCGTTGAATTCGTCTCGTCGAGCCGCTCGATTTGACTATAAGAATGTCATGATTGGAGACCGTTTGGTAACTCAAACTGTAGTTTGACCCTTCCAAAAGTGCTTCGAGTCTTTGATTTGGACTCATTTGGGCTCAGATTGGGTCAATTTTGGTGTCATTGGGTTCGTGTTTCTGAGACGCTCAGTTCAATTATAAGTTTACTGAAATCGGAATTCAGATGGTCTCTGATTTAATTTTTGAAGTTTCTAACTTGATTTTGCCTTAAGATTCGTGCTTGATCGAGACTATTTTTTGGTGACATATCAGTTGCCCCTTATTTTCGGATTTTGAAACTTGCAAAGTCCGAAAATATGTATATTTGTTTCTTCTCCTAAATGTTCGGCATCATAAACATAATTAATTTACTCAAATTCACAAATTATTTATTAATAAGATGACTACTAATTTTTGCATATAAAATTTAAAACAGAAAATCATTTAATTTTTGTTTTTTAGAATTCCAATTAATAAAAATTATGAAGAAATTTTTTGAAATTCCTCACTTAATATTTCAATTAATTTTTGTCTTTTAGATCCAAATGGTTGGACTTACGTACTCGTGATCCTTCAAAGAACTGGGCCAATATATTTTTCTTTGTGAAAAATGATTGGGGCCTGTTGGAGAAGTGGGGAAAGATGAATGATCTGCCAGCCCCTCTGCATGTCGAGGAAGAAGACATAATGAGGATCCTCAAAGTTCCTGACATTGAACATCTTCTATTCGAGGTTCATCACATGAGTAGATACATCGAGGAAGAGTTCTTGTTCAAGGTTGGGCTGTCGTTCCACACTGGAAGGTCTGATGCAAGGACGTTGAAGCCGACTTCCAAGGTTCCCGAGCCCCCTGCCCCATCTTCAAAGGTGGCTCCTAAACGACCGACAAGAGGTGAAGACCCACATGTTTTGAAGAAGAAGAGTTTGGAGGGTACTGCAACAAATACCGACAAAGCTCTACCTGACTCTTCCTCAGCAAAGTTACACATCCCTGAGGAGGTCTTGAACCATCAATGTATCGGACGCCATAAAGCTGGCGACTTGGTGAGTAATACCTACACAATGCTTTTTCTCTTTTTCTTATGGGGTGAATTCTAATACACTTTTCTTCTTATTTCAGTGGTCGCGCCTTGGGATCGAGCTTACCGACGTTCTGAATGAATGGAATAGTGAATTTGTGAAGATTAAATTTCTTCAAGGAGAGTTCAAGTGGGAGTACGATCATAAGACCAAGGAGGCAAATGTGCTTGAAGAGGAGTTGAGCGAGTGTAGGACTGAATTGGTCCACACAGTGCAATCCATATCTCTTCAAAATCGCCAGGTAGATCAGCATCAAATGGAGGCCAGGAAGATGGTCGACATTACTTGGAGGTCGGGCAGAAGAGTAGCGTCACTTGGAGGCCGGGAAGAAGACTGACATCACTCAGAAGTCAGGTGCAAGACGTACATCATATGGAGACTGAACAGAAGACCGACGTCACTCGAAAGTTGGGCAGAAGACCAACGTCACTTGGAGGCTAGATAGAATAACGATGTCACTTGGAGGTCGGGCAGAAGACCGACATCAGTCGGAAGTCGGGTGCAAGATAGACATCACATGGAGGCCGGGAAAAAGACCGACGTCACTCAAAAATTGGGCGTAAGACAGGCATCACATGGAGGCCGGGCAGAAGGCTGACGTCACTCAAAAGTTAGGTACAAGACCGGCGTCACATGGTGGCCGGGCAGAAGGCCAACGTCACTTGAAAGTTGGGTGCAAGACTGACGTCACATGGAGGCCGGGTAGAAGACCGACGTCACTCGAAAGTCTGGTGCAAGACCAGCGTCACATGGAGGCCGGGTAGATGGCTGACGTTACTTGGAGGTCGTGCAAAAGACTGGCGTCACTTGGAGGCTGAGAAGAAGACCAACGTCACTCGGAAGTCAGGTGCAAGACTGTTGTCACATGGAGGCCGGGCAGAAGGCTGATATTACTTGGAGGTCGGGCAGAAGACCAGCGTCGCTTGGAGGCCGGGCAGAAGACCGACATCACTCGGAAGTCGGGTGCAATACCAGCGTCACATGGAGGCCGGGCAGAAGTTCAATGATGGGAGGACGTTTAGCATCGGGTAGAAGTCCGATGAAAGTGCCACGACATGCAGAAGTCCAGCGATGGGAGGAAGCTCAGGGTCGGGTAGAATTCTGACGAAAGTCTTGCAATGGGCAGAAGTCCAGCAACTGGAGAAAGTTTGACGTCGGGCAGAAGTCTGACGAAATTCCCATGACGGACATAAGTCCAGCGACGATAGGAAGTTTATCGTCGGGGGCTTCTTGATAACATTAGCCTGTATAAAAGAGAGAATCCACCAAGGATGTGTGACCCATCTGAGATTGCATGTTAGAGCACTGCTCGATGACGTTAATCTGTGTGGAACATGTTGAGAGAATCCACCAAGGATGTATAACCTATCCGAGGTTGTATGTTAGAGACTTTACTCGATGACGTTAACCTGTGTAGAAGAGGTCGAGAGAATCCACCAAAGATGTATGACCTATTCGAGATTGTATATCTGAGCCTTTGTTTGACGACATTAACCTATGTGAAAGAGGTCGAGAGTATCCACCAAGGATATAAGACCCATCCGAGGTTGTATGTCAGAGTCTTTGCTCGATGATGTTAACCTGTGTGGAAGAGGTCGAGAGTATCCACCAAGGATGTAAGACCTATTCGAGGTTGTATGTCAGAGCCTTTGCTCGATGACGTTAACCTGTGTGGAAGAGGTCGAGAGTATCCACCAAGGATATAAGACCTATCTGAGGTTGTATGTCTGAGCCTTTGCTCAATGACGTTAACCTATGTGGAAGAGGTCGAGAGTATCCAAAAAGGATGTAAGACATGTCCGAGGTTGTATGTCAGAGCCTTTGCTCGATGACGTTAACCTATGTAGAAGAGGTCGAGAGTATCCACCAAGGATGTAAGACCTATCTGAGGTTATATGTCAGAACATTTGCTCGATGACGTTAACCTGTGTGGAAGAGGTTGAGAGAATCCATCAAAGATGTATGATCTATCCGAGGTTGTATGTCAGCGACTTTGCTCGATGACGTTAACTTGTATGGAACAGGTCGAGAGTATCCACCAAGGATGTAAGACCTATCCGAGATTGTATGTCAGAGTCTTTGCTCGATGACGTTAACCTGTGTGGAAGAGGTCGAGTCGAATCCCCATGGGATTGATTTTACCTTGATTGGGAGGGGGTGAACGCCGCGTGTATCCCAAATCTAGGGTGAAGAATGATTTATATTTAGACCGTTACTACCTTTTTGAGGTTGAGCTTAAGACCTTGCTCAAGGAGTAGAAGACCAGTAAGGGACGGTATAATACTTAAAATTTATTGGAAGCATCTTTGCATTCGCTCGAAGTTTCTTGAAATATCATCTTAATATTGAAAATATTGGAGGAAACTTCTTGGAGTCAAGTTTTCCCCCCAGTGCACATCTGATTCCCATGAAATAGACGCAAAGATAGCTGATGTAAGGAAGTTGGCATGAATGACCTTTTGAGGTTGGAGCGAAAATTGCCCCCCAGTCGGGAACTATGTTCCCACAGACGGCGCAAAACTGTTGCGGGCTAGAATATACGCGGCGATAGAGTTATACTTTTTAGTCTTAGCGTTGCACGGATATCCAGCTCACACACAGAGAAGACAAGAGTTTTTTACGTGGAAAACCCTTGAAAGGGGAAAAACCATGGGGCCTAGCCCAGTTGAAAATGATTCCACTAGAATTTGAGTTGGTTACAATGGGCTGACTAGCCTCCAAGGGCGATCAGATTACAAGTAACAATTATACGGTTGAAATACGGATGTTAGGTGATGGTTTGGCAGAACTTCGGGCCTCAGATGGTGGTGTGGCAGAGCTCCGGGCCTTAGGTGATGATTCGACGAAGGTGAGGGCCTCCGGCGGTGGTTTGGTGAAGGCGAGGTCCTCCGGTAGTGGTCCCGCGAGGGTGAGGGCCTACGGCGGTGGTCCGGCGAAGGTGAGACCCTCCCGTGGTGGTCCGGCGAAGCTCCGGTGGCGATCCGGCGAGAGTCCGGTGGTGGTGCGGTAGAACTCCAGCAGTGGTCGAGGAGGAGCTAGGCGGCTGGAGCTTTCTTCCTTCTCTTTCTTCTTCTCTCTTGGCTTCGATCCCCCTTTCAAGAGGAAATGGGGTTCTATTTATAGAACTCTTGAGTGGCATGGCATGTAAATAAGTGGAAGATCAAGGGTAAATTGGGAGTGGCTCGGATGGACGGCCGATCTTGATTCCTACGATTATATACCGTTCAATGGTTATTTGAATGCCTTAATGATATCATAATTTAATGATCTTGGGCTCATTGAATTCGTCTCGTCGAGCCGCTCGAATCGACTATAAGAATGTCATGATTGGAGACCGTTTGGTAACTCAAACTGTGGTTTGACCCTTCCAAAAGTGCTTCGAGTCTTTGATTTGAACTCATTTGGGCTCGGATTGGGTCAATTTTGGTGTCGTTGGGTTCGTGTTTCTGAGACGCTCAGTTCAACTATAAGTTTACTAAAATTGGAATTCAGATGGTCTCTGATTTAATTTTTGAAGTTTCCAACTTGATTTTGCCTCAAGATTCGTGCTTGATCGAGACTATTTTTTGGTGACATATCAAGAACAAAAAAAAAAATTGAAGCAACCGACATATCGGTCCCACACCACGAAGCGAAGCGACTGTTGGCTAAATAACCGCTCGATCATCTCTTAAAAATGACAGGCAAAGAACAAAGGAGGACATTCACACTCCTCCATCGCTCATCTCACCTAAAGCCTCCGGTTCCTTCTTGCTGTCTGACTTCGTTGCTTCGCGAGAGGGTAGAGATTGCCCTGTCACTTCTCCGACTTCGCCACTTCGCGGGAGGGTAGAGATCGCACGGTCGTTTCTTCGGCTCCCTCCTTGCGGTCCGACTTCGTTGCTTCGCGGGTTGTGCAGAGATCCCACTCGTCGCTTCTGCGGCTCCTTCTTTGCTGTGCGACTTCGTTCCACAAGAGGAGAAAAGGCGGAGGGTCCGCCTTTCGTCTTCTCCTTTAGTCGTGGCTGTTTGACTTGTTCCCTTCGCAGGAGGTGTAGAAATCGCACGAGCCGCTCCTTCGGCTTCTCTGTTGCCGTTCGATTTCGCTCCCTCGACTCCCCTGTTGTTGTTCGATTTCGTCGCTTAACAGGAGGTATAGAGATTACACGAGTGGCTTCTTTGGCTCTATTGTTACTGTTCAACTGTGCCCTTTCGACGACTACCTGGCCGAACCCGACCCATGCCCGATCTCTTTGTTGTATTATATTATATGTTATATATTATAATATGATAATATAATGTTATATATTATATTATATTATATTAAAAATAATATAATATTATATATAAAAAAAAAGAAGAAGAAAAAAAAAGAAGATTTTTAAACAAATGTTGAAGACCTGCGCCGTGATCTTAAATCTGGACGGATGGTTTTAAAACTTCAAGACCTCGTGTCGTCAACTTTAAGTCCGGCCGAGATGGTTTAAAATTCGAAGACCCATGCCATCGATCATAGATCTGGGTGGATGGTTTTAAATTGAAGACCCCACACAGTCGATCTTAGATCCTGGTGGGATGGTTTTAATTCGAAGACCCTACGCCGTTGACCTTAGGTCCAGGTAGGAAGAAATTAGGGCAAATGCCCTCCCTTACCTCCCGGTGCCGGGGAGGGGACGCCGGGAGGCTGCCGAAATTTCCTTAAAATTTTAGAGGATAATTCAATTTGAATTCAATTAAAATGTTAAAGTTAATTTTAAATGTCAATTAATTAAATCTAGTTAATTAATGTTTAATAAAAAATCCTTAATTGATTAAATTAATCAAAATAATTGATTGATTCGAAAATAACTAACATCATCAATGAAGATTCTGAACAGATTCAAGGCAAGCGTATAACTCAATATATCATCATCATTTTCTTAACAACTTCTCTTAATCCCTTTCTACTTGTACTTCTGGCAAGTAAGAATAAAAATTATCTTGCTTCTCATTGTTCTCCCAAATGTCATTCAATATAAGTGAGAACTTGTTGGTTATCATCCCAATCAAAAGACTATTTTCGAGATGCCTCGAATATCTCTAAACGATATTGTCTTGAATGTCTCTAAATGAGACCTCTCTTTAAGAGATTTTACCGCAAATAACATTGAATGGAAAACTTTGAATTATTGTGACATTTTAAATGTTATTCTCCTTTGAAATATTAGAGGTCTCTTATTGTCAAAATTTTACCTCTTTCTCTAATTAATGAAGTAGCAAGGATTGCAACAAATCATCTCAAAATTAATTAATTAATTAATTAATTGGTTAATTAATTATTTGAGAGCATGTTTTAAATATGGGAACCTTAAAATACTAAAATATTGTGAGAGCAATTTAAAACTTGAGTTAAAATTCGAGAACAATGTAATTGATCAATTGAAGCAATTAAATTAAAAAATCAAATGAAATCCAAAGAATGTTCACACTAATTGACTCTGTACAACTCACACTAAAACTCAACTCCTAAGAAAACTAATCAAAACACAAAAAAAGAAAGTCTCCAAAATCCTAATCTAAACACTGCCCCTGGTGGGCTCCAGCCCCAACTCCTGGTAAGGCTCCTAGCATGCTCTAATCCCTGCAACTGCATCACCTCTAGCTGCAAGCTCCTGCTACTGTAACTATTGGCTACGAACTCTAAATCAGCACGTATCTGCATACAAAACAAATAAATATTAGTACATCATAAATAAAATAAAAATAATCAAAATGCTGGAGAGTGATAAATCTAACTACTAGTAAAATAAAAGTACTGGGAAGCAAGAAAAGCTAAGTACTGAAAAACTAGTAGAGCCACAGTATAGTAGGAAAAAAGACTACGAGCACAAAATAACTAAAACACTGACGCAAGCGTCAAAGCCTTGAAGTGTCAAAATCACAAACTCAAATCAACTCAAACAAATACAAACAAAATCCTCGGGCAGCCTTGTTTATAAGAACTTGGTTGTAAGCCCCACTACCCGGCAACTTTCATAGGAAAGACGTAAGCCCGACCCTAGGAAAAAGCTTTAGGTAAAATCAACCTAAACCCTAACCCCAAATTAAAACATACGGCAACTTCAAATAGAAGTCGTAAGTCCGATCTCTGAGGAGAAATGTTTAGGTAATAACACAACCCTAGACCCCTCACTCAGGCATCCTAGTCTATAGGGACCTACAACTCAGGCCACTTAGCCTATAGGGCTAGGTCATAAGACACACCATTAGGCAACTTCTAAGGAAGCAATAAGACCTACTCCACAAAAAATCTTCGGGCTACTTTCTAATGAAAGCCATAAGTCCCTACCCAAATCTAATCACACGAACATCTTTTGTTAAAAAATTAAAGCTTTAAGAGAGAATGTCATCTTTAAATAATGCTTTGAAATACAATAATTATGTTACTAATCCCATGTTGAAGGCATGTGGAATTTCTAAGATTTTCTACAAAACATATAAATCCCTAGGTATCCTAGTCTATAGGACTAGGTTATAAGTCCCTCTTTCAGGCAATTTCCTAAGGGAAAAATAAGACCTACCCAAATAATTAAACCCTTATGGGCAGCCTTGTTAACAAGAACTTGGTTGTAAGACCCACTACCCGGCAGCTTTCATAGGAAAGACGTAAGCCCAACCTTCAGAAAAAGTTTTAGGTAAAATTGACCTAAAACCCTAACCCCAAACTCAAATCTAACCACCTCAGTCTACTCGGGATCCCTGAGAGGAGGCAATCAATGGCTGCTAATCAGATTCCCTGGACACTATAGTCAATGATTGTTAGTGTTGGTAGATTGAAACTACGGTATACCCGGGATGACGGAACCATGGGATCTTGATCGGGTTCACCTCCATTTTCCCCATAATCGAAACTAAAATCAACCAAAATTTATTTATTCTTAATCGAGAGTGCTCTCTTATGTGTTAAGAGAGGTAATTAACTATGAGTGCTTGCGCTCATGGGAAGTAAGGACCCCAGATCTAATTAAACCCTGACTATCCTTAGGGGAAATCTGGTTAATTCTAATCTAACTTAAGAGAAATGGAATCCTACAGCTGCGAAGCGGGATTCACGCATTTGTGCCATTTTTCTTGAGCCAACAATGAACAAGAGGTATTTATTCATGTTTGTTGAATTATTTGTTTTAAGTGTTAATGAACAAATTTATTTATAAGAAGAATAATCTTCTGAGCTCATTTATTTGTGAATGACCTCATTTTTTAGCTCGAAAACACTTGCTAGATATATTCATGAATATGATTTTTGTTAGCTAGAAAATACTTGCTAAATATGCTCTGAACGGGCTCTAAGTAATTATTTGTTACTAGGCTCGATAATGCCTGTTTATTAAACTAATGAACATCTAGAAATTATAGCTCATTAATAGTTGATTAAAGCTCGATAGGCAAGAAATAAATTATATATGAACCAAACATAAATCAAATATAAACATCAATCAATTTAAATGAACCAAATTTAAATGCAAACATAAAAGCTTGAATCGGGCTTGACCAAGTTTGGAAAAGATGATAATAAATAAGTTCAAACATGAACAAGCTTAGCTCAGTTCATTTGCAGCTCTAGCTGGAGATGGCATCGACATGACTGAGAGCAGGGAAATTGAGATAGGAGCTTATGCAAAAGGCATTGAGAAGAGTTCCCTTTTAAGGGAAGTGTGACAGGAAGTGGGTGCTCGTAGAAGACAACATCAATGGGACCAATGCATCAATAGAAAACTTCTCATTGTTAGTGAATAATATATAAATTTTTATTAATGAGGGCAAAAACAGATGATTTTATAAATACCCTCAAACTTTTTCATTCGCACTTGGGATTGACATTGATGGTTTTAAAAATTATTTTTTGTTTGATTTGCATTTGAGGAAAGTCGTGATCATAAGGTTGGCATAATGCATTATAAATGTTAACTCTAATCAATCATATTAGGAACTATCAATTCCTAATTTGCTTATGTTTCTTATGTTTTCTATCCTAGGGTTCCTTGCAAACAATTGTCCACATAAAATATGATTTATAATCATATATGAGCGTATAGGTGCACATTAAAAGACCCAAGCCCCATGTATATACATACATGCACATATTTTTTTATCCATGCATGATATCATAGATATGAAAATACATAATAATAACACACATGAATGCAAATATATGCCTATAAGAAACATCTTATCTCTCTTTTCTTTAAAAAAATGAATTATTTGTCATTAAAATCATTATCATCTCTTATAAATCATTTCAAAAATTTTTTTATAATATAAAATACATGATGATGATAAATTTTCTCTAAATTAAAATTTTATATAGTTCATTTAATATTAGTATTTAATTTCAATACTAAATAAAATATAGACCAATTTTATTTAAAAATAACATTTCTTCATATATATATATATATATAATTACTTTAATGCATGCAAAATTGCAGCAATTCTTATATTATCTAAAAAAAATTATAACTTTATAATTAAATATTTTTAATTATATCTAATTTTATGAGAGATTTAATCCCTCGCTATCTATGCACATATTATTAAATAAAATTGAGAAAATTTTCTCTAAAAAGCTTCATAAGAACAAAAGCATTCAATTTCAAAATGGAACTCTCCTTTTTTTTTTATTTTTCATTATTTTGGTGAGAGAAATAACTATTTTCCATTTAAAAAGATATAAATTACACTGTAAAATTTATCAATGTCATATGTAATGTACTAACATATTTTCAATAAGTAATGCCATAGTAAGAAAGGTAAATTACTACTCTTATTTATTATATTATAATAATAAAATTTTCTCTTAAAATAAAAAATAAATATTTTTACAATGCACTTAGCTATTATTAAAATATTAAATGAAAAATACCGATAATCTTTAAATTTTAATATTGAAATTAATTTTTGTCTACTCAAAAAGATAAAATTTCTATATTTTCATACATCATATAATACATTATACAAAAATATTATATTATTAAGTCAAGCTACATTAAATTGAGTCAAACAAATTCCCAAATAATTCAAAATAATTTTTAATTTTGAATAATTTTTATAACTCTTTGATGAAACTTTCTCATTTTTTTATTATTTTAATTTTAATTAAAAACTCCTTTCACAGCCCCTACGCAGAGATCTTAAAATTAATAAGAGTTCTTAAGGCTATCACCAAACAAAAAAAAAAAAAAAAAAAAGAGGCCCCATTTTCTAGAAAATTCTTTTTATTTTTGTAAATGCATTTTTTATTAAAAAAAATAATTTTCATGATGATATGACCGTTGCTCAAAGATGATGCAAAAGTTGATGATTTATATTGCCTCTTATTACACCTAAATAATTTTTCTAACATTTAATTATATTGGATTTCAAAAGAATTAATTATTTATTCAAATATTACACTAATCTCACAGCAAAGCGATTTTATAATATATTGAACTCAAATTTTATGCAGGATATCAAACCCAAAATTTCCCCAAAAATCATCAAAATAGCTATCTGACCCAAGATTTATGTCATGATTATTTGATAAATTTTACATTGTTTGTTGATTATTTAACATAACCCTCAACTTTTCTCATCCAGGCTTAGGACCTGACAACGAAATGTAGACCTAAAAAGACTAAGTTAGAAAATATTAGAAAAGATCTTTCTATATTAGATTTAAATGAAAATTTGACTTTTAACAAGACAATGGAGAAAAAAGATTTCAAGTAGCAGACCCGACGTAGTGGGATAAAGGCTTGATGTTGTTGTTGTTGAACTAACAATCCTGAATGAAAAGTCACGAAGTTGCGCACCAATTGAACCGACAGAGGCAATCTTAGGCATATAAATATAAAATTTCCCTAAACTCAACAAACTCAAACAATGTTCTTGGACAAATGCATGACATCATACAACACACACACACACAAAAAAGGGTTTTGATCTGCAATTGACTGTCTACACAACATGAAATTGTTTAATGGTGGCTTTAAACCTCATGATAAAGAACAACTTACATGGCTCATCAACTGAACTGAAGCTTTGAAATCCATTAATGGAGTTGCTCAGATGGCTCATCAACTGATCTGAAGCTTTGAAATCCAGTGATGGAGTTGCTCGGCCACACAGTCTGAACCAGTTGAACCGTATGATGAGAACTTGTTTATAGAATTTTCAACTCCCAAATATTCATAAACATCTTGTTCAAACACTGGATCTATTCCTCTCAGATCATCAAGGGACAGATCAGAGAGCTGACAATTTCTTGAGACGCAGAGAGCAACAGATCTTCCAACAATGTCATGTGAAGTTCTGAATGGCACCCCCTGTGAAGAAATAAGCAAAGGAAATAGAAGAATACAGATAAAACCTCAAACCATGAAAGCAACACTGGAGAAAAAACGGTGCAAATGATGTTGTCAGAGATCCTGAATCTGTTTTGGAAGCTCAATCGACAAACAAATTAAGGGCAAAGGGCCAGTTTACCTTCTTTACAAGATAATCGGCAAGGGTTGTAGCATCAAGGTACCCAGCAGGTAGGGCCTTGACTATTTTTGCATGATTTAAAGTAACGTTCAGTGCAAACTCAGCTGAAACTTCTAGCATGCCTAGAATTGTTTTCACACTGTCAAATAAAGGCTCTTTGTCTTCCTGTACCAGATATGGAGGCAAATACATTATAGTGAGAAATAAAAGCATATGCCTTGAGAAATTTTTAAGGGAAAAGGGCTCTACAGAAAACAGAGGTCTTACTTGTAGATCACGGTTGTAGGCTTGTGGGAGGCCTTTGCATAAAACCAAAAGAGTAACAAGGCTTCCTATGACCCTGCTAGATTTTCCGCGGACAAGCTCCATTGGATCTGGATTTTTCTTTTGAGGCATGATGCTGCTTCCTGTTGAAACGGAGTCACTAGGAGTCAAGAATCCAAACTCTTCTGACGCCCACAAAACCCATTCTTCGCCAAGCCTTGAAAGATGCATAGCAATGATGGAATTCGAAGAAAGGAATTCCAGCACAAAATCTCTGTCTGAAACTGCATCAATGCTGCATATTATAGTGAAACACTTAAGAAAAAATATATCAGCAACAACAATATTAAATCTTTATCCTACAATGTGCTACCATGTTTAGGGTTTAGGGTTTAGGATTTAGGGTGTGGGGTCGGCATATTAATCATTTTTCTCCATGGTGTTCTATTAAGAGTCAAATTCTCATTTAAATCTAACAAAAAATATCATTTTTTATAACTTCTAATCAAGTCTTTTAAGGTCTACCTCTATCTTCCTTCAAAAAAAAATCAACCAATAAAAAGCAATGATCAAAAAGAATAAGGAAAGCTTATTTTACATACCCTTCTTGAACTAATAAAAAAAATGGAAGAAAGAGTATGAGTGCCAAATAGGCAAGAGTGAGTTTGAGTGCCAAGAGAACAAAAGAATAGGCGAGAGTGGGTGGGCACCCAAGTTGGCATGTGAAGTCGAGCATGAATAGGGGAGCGGGGGATCATGCCGAACAAAAAAAGCACGATGTAAGATTTGGATTTCTTTCTTATAATGAACTTAACAAAGATTTCTATTATTAATAAAAGTCCTAAGTTCATTTTTTTTAACGAAATTGTTGTTAGGGTTTTATGGTTTTAAGGGAGAAAAGAGTAGAAGATAATTGATGATATATATAATTTAGAAACTATTAAAATTATAATTTAAAAGGTATTTAAAATTAAGAAATTATATTTAAATTGGAAATACTAAAGGCTAAATTAATGTTAAATTAAACAGGTAGGGCTAATTTATATATTTTAAAAAAATAGAAACAAGTTAAATATGATGTATAAGTATTTTAAATGGAAGAAAAAGAATGTTATATATATATATATATATATATATATATGTGTGTGTGTGTGTGTGTGTGTGTGGGCTCCGAAAATTTGTGCCCCGGCCTCCCCGTTTCCTTTCGATTTTTTTGCTTTATGCTTTTAGGGGGGAGTTTTAACAGATTAAGTTCCACGGGAAATTTTAGGAAGACAGATTGGGATTGTAGATAAGACACTACCTAGAGATTTCGCCCTCATTTTGCGAGGACTTTATGATCTGAGTTCTGATTTCCTATAGGCGCAAACCCTTATAGTTAATTACCTCTCTAAAACATGAGAGAGAACCTTCGATTAAGGCTAGTCATCGATGAATACATCGTACCCGTAGATACATGGTATCCGGTATATAGTAGCAGCATGGGTTTGGGGGTTTGAAAGGTTACAACAACAAAAACAACATCAAGCCTTTGTCCCACTACGTGGGGTCGGCTACATGAATCCTTTTTCTCCATTGTGTCATGTTAAAAGTCAAATTCTCATTTAAATCTAATAATAAAAGATCATTTCTAATATTTTCTAACAAAGTCTTTTTAGGTCTACCTCTACCTTTCTTAACATAAGTCAAATCTAATACATCTACTTTCCTAACTAGGTCATCGGGAGGTGTTGACCTCTAAAGCAAAGCAAAAAAAAAAAATCAAATAAAAAATACCTTTGTCGAATCCTACCGAACCCGCTGCTTGCTAGAATACCTCCCCATGCCCTGCGAACGGCGCCGTTTGCAGTCCTCAATCATATGTTTTGTCTCGACTTTTCTCCCGCTGTCGTTAAAAGCAAGCAGTTGTCGAGGCTTCTCCAGCTCCTTCAACTTCCCAACTCCACGACAAACCTGTAGCCCCACTCCATCCGCAAACTCCACTGCCTTGTCTGACCTCCCAAGCCGCAACTCCACCAGGCCACCGACTCCTTCATCCAGTCATCGATCCATAAAGAGAGAGAGAGAGAGAGAGAGAGAGAGAGAGAGAGAAATTTCTCTCTACCCTAGTTGCAAGAAGCATAGGACCACCTTGTCCTCCTCAAGCCGCCGCCAGCTGCTGCCCTAGACCCTGCCTTGTCCGACTTTGCTCTGTTTGATCTACCCATTTCCCCCATCAATAGCCGTATACCTCCTATATCCAATCTATCCCCTTGCTGCTGTAGCTGGCGCCTCATCCGACTCAGAGCCGAGACCTCCCTTCCCAAGCCGATCTCTTCTCTGCTTGTGCCGAAGCCCTGAGTCCTTTCGCCTCTTCAGATGACATTTCCTCCTTTGTCGGATCGGAAGTAACAATAGGAGCTTGCTAGCTGTAAAGGTAACTTTCTCCCCGTCGCAAGCATCTTCGGCCAAATCCAGTAGAAAATCGAACCAAAAAGGGAGGCAGAGGATTTAATGCGCATTGAGATTTAATTGTTCCCTGTATCCTATTTGATAGGATTTCACATAAAGCTGGCCAGCTTAAATCCTGTTGTTTGAACAGGATTTAGTGCAAATCCTGCCATTTAGACAGGATTTAGCTTAAATCCTATCTAAATACTTCTCAAGTCATGAATAATTTCTTTTAAAATTAAATTTTTTTATTACAATTAATTATTATTAATAATAATTAATTATATTTAATCAAAATTAATTATAATTAAATATTTAGTTATATTTAATCATTATTAATAATGATTAGTTTTAATTAAAATAAATTGTAATTAATTATTATTATTATGATTAATTATTGATAATAATTAACTATAATTATTTAAAATTAATTATAATTATTTATTTTAATTTAAATTAATTATTATTAATTATAATTAATTATTTTTAAATTATAATTTATTATTATTTAACATAATTAATTGTAATTAATTATAATAATAATAAAAAAGGGAAATGCAAGATCTCTCCTCTTACCTCGATTCACGAGCCAACACCGCTGGTCCATATCCAAAGGTATAATTTCTAAACTTAAATCTCGTTCTCGATGCTAGCGACGAGCCGGCAAACCCCATACGCACTCACGTAGCGTAGTAGGGAGGGAAGCCGGCACGGCGCTTGCAATGAGGTGGGTAATCCTTGGACCGCTCATGTAGCGTGAGGGGGATGAAAAATAAGTACCCGTGCGCGGCTCTGTACCTGCGGGGAAAGCAAACTGTGCTCTCTTTTCAACAGGTGTCGAAGACCCTTAAGCGCTCATGTAACGTCGCGGGGATTGAATAAAATTGCTGCTGTGGTGTCTACGGACATCTACCTGAAGCGCTCATGTAGCGTGGAGGGGAAGGCAGCCTCTTGGTTTTTACCCTAAACGGGGGAGACGCCGGGAGGCTGCCGAAATTTTGGGTGAACGTAAGACTATACTTGGACTTGATTGAATTCAAAAGTTGGCAAAGACTTGGACATCTGAACAACAAAGAACTTGCAAATTTTGAACTCAAATCTAAATTAATTTAAACTGGAATTAAATGACAGTAAACTTGACATACAGGTTAGACCACAATAGTCTTGAGTTTGAACAACTGACAAAGAATTTGCATACTTGTGGATAACAGGGAACTTTGTTTGAATGCAAATAGCAAATGATTTGAACTTAAATTCGAGCAAAATAAAGAGGTAACTGAACTCAAATGAGCTGCAGTGGACTTAGGTGAACGACGAATTGAACCTAAATGAACTACAAGAAACTATGCTTAGACTTAAACCCAACAAAATTGCAGAGAACCGAATTTTAATACAATAAATATACAATGAAATTAAGATTTCAAGTGATAAATCAAACGATTCAAGTGAACATCAATGAAAGCTTATGAGAAATAAAGATCCTATTGTCACTCGCTTTTAAGCGAATATATGAGACACCTCACTCAGGAACATCAATCGACGAACATAAAGCTGATACTAGACAAAGAGCTCCAAATGCAACCTACTCACAAGTCATAACACCAAAGCTTCAATTGATTAATGAAAGCTATGATAATTGGAACGTAGCTTGCCATTTAGCATTAAAGTCCAGTGTTATCACTCATAACATGGGAATACTGTGGATGATGCAATGACACACTAGCGACCAACAGCATGAAACTTCTCAATGAACATTAAGAAGTTATCAGATGCACAACAAATGTTATATCCTACAGTAAGCATCAATATGAAGTCAAGTATATTATGCCTTGCAAGGAGCGAAGGGGCACAAACACACCTATCTTCTATGACTCAGGAGCAAGTTGTGGTTGTGCAGGAAGATGCATCAACCATCTGCAAGCAAAAGAAGTCGGCAAGTGGTGACTTGTTAGCCAAAGAGGCATCCCAGAAGTTTAAGGTAAATGCAATTTACAGACAATTGGTGTCCCATGATTGTGATAAGACTTGGCCACCCGCTCTTAGGCAATTGCAGTTACCCACAGACGCACATGATGCAACATATGATGAATGCTACAATGTCCCTTCAAATGGCAATAACCAATCCACAGGTGAAGGCTACAGTAATTATCTACGAATGTTGAAAGTCAACATCCAACGAACCTATTGAAAGTGCTTGCAAGCAATGATGCAAGACGTCTAATGGATATTAAGAGGTACTATTGCCAATAAAAATGAAAACAAGCGATGATAATCAATAAAGATATGTGATCTATTTACAAATAGATGCACGAGAATATCTTAGTGAGTGCTACAAATCATACACTAATGATAGAAGCATCCATATCAATCATGCAAGTAGATGTATCTATATCCTTCAAGAAGAAGAATCAGATATGCAATTAACACAACAACCCTCTTGCAAACAGAGATCAGATTGAAAGGATAACGACATGCGTACAATTAATCAATAACATAGAGTTCTCAAGGAATTTTGGAGATCTTCAAGTCGATCAGAATGCAAAGGTCAGTAAGCAATGTCGTTGGTTTCATCGTGCATACTGCAGATCACCCCCAGAGATAACGAAAAGCTTGCAAACAAAAAAAAAGCATCATGTGACAAATGATACAGTATGTTAGCAAGGTGTGAAGGGTATTTAGCAGATGAAAGAACTGCTTTACAACACTCTAGTAATCAACATCAAGGAATAAATAAACACAAAGATTTGCAATACATACAAGTACCTTACGAATACAGATGTACGCACCACATGTCATCTGTGGGTAGATACAAAATGACTTCAGTAAATGCAATATCCTGTAGTTAACTTCAGTCTGCAAATGAATACATCTACCTGCAGCAGCAGTGGATGTGTTGTAAGGACCAAAACCACAGCGAAGTACATAAAGAATGCAGCGAATGCAAGTCCCTATGAGCTTCTGTAAAAGCAGGAGATTCGTTGGTACGCTATAACCTACTTGTAGAAGGGATTAAGTAGTGCACGACAATCTACCTGTATGAAACAAACAGATAATCAGTACAATGCCACGCCACCGGATCTGCAACACTCATACAAGCAGATAGAAGGCGTGCACAAGCTTCCAAGTATAACGCTGCATTTAAATGAGAGTTTCCCACACAATTGAGCAACGTCAAATGTCCAAAATGCCCCCCCCCCCCCCCGCACATGCACCGTAATATGTATGTACATAGGTACACCAAAATGCATGTGTAACTGTAAACCCGCATGGGCCCCGACGAGCGTGTTGTAGGCACACACGTGACGTCTAGGGATGCTGCGCGGGTACATAAATTTGAACCCGATCTTCCTAAAGCAAGCAAATAGGAGTCGATAAGGTTCAACAAATAACTATAAAATGCCCCCAAACACCCGCATGGGCCCCGACGAGCGTGTTATTGGTACACACGTGACGTCTAAGAATGCTGCGTGGGTCAATAAGTGAATTCAAGTTTGAGCCCGATCCTTCTATTCAGGTAGATAGGAGTCGACATGGCTCGAACTATTAAACAAATACACAGTCACAGGGTCGACTGAGATATTTATTTTATACGTTCATATTAGGCCTTCAAGGCCTATAACCAAGAGAATTCACTAATAAAGGTACAAAGCCTATGAAATCTGATCTTCTGTCGACAACTCGATAGAGTCAACAAGGTTCAATTTATAAAATAGAAGTGACCCCATACACCCCAATGATGATCATGTTGAATGCAGATATTAATCAGAGGGGTCTATTTCAAATAATCCAAAATGCCATCCCAAACACCCGAAACTCCAAAATTCCAAAAAACCACCAATTCTAAAATGTTTAAAATTGAAATTCAACCCATCCAATCACTTAAAGCAAAATCCATCCACTCTCCGTAACAGTTTGCATAGTAGGACAAATTAAAATTTACTTCAACTCACACAGAGCTAATGCCTAGTCGAGAATATCATTAGGATCCATTTTCAAACAATCTCCTGTCAGTAAGGACGTGGTACGTGTCCTCTAACCGGCAGTTTCGCCGCTAAATGGCACTGCAGGATAAACAGTTATGACCCAGGGCCCTCTGAACCGAGTGGTTTTGCCGCCAAATGGCACCACGTGATATCGGTTATGGCTAGAGCCAATACGTTCCTTATTGACATCAAATCCTTGAGATATGAATCAATAGGATATGATTGATAGGGCACAAAGCCCTCTGTTAGCTAAGGTAGATTCAAATTTGACCCCTTAGACAAACATTCACCTCAGGTCTACAAGGCCCCCTTGGACGAAGCAACCCATGGCTGCCGACAATGATCATTCTGTCAGGTTGGGTCGACTACCTCCTCTGATTAAGTATACCAGGGACCACGATGGCCCGGGACGACAGAACCATGAGATCTTGATCGGGTCCATCATTCATTCCCCCACCATCCGCTTTAAGTACAAGATGGTGAAATTTTCAAACTTTAAAATATTAAACCTTCAAACCCTATGCCTATGCTACTACTATATGCTAGATAACGCGTATATCTACGTATCTGATTGACAATTAGCCATAATCGAAAGTTCTCTCTTGTTATCGGGAGGGATAATTAACTATAGGGGCTTGCGCCTATAGGAAACTAGAACTCAGATCATAAAGTCCTCACAAAATAAGGGCGAAATCTTTGGGTAGTGTCTTATCTATAAACCTATCTGCCTTCCAAAATTTACCCTAGAACTTAATCCATTAAAACTCCCCCGAAGAAAGCATAGCGGGCGGAGGCCGGGGCCGAATTTTCAGAGCCCACAGGAGGCCGCCGTTTTATGTGACCAAACCATCTAAGGCGACTCTCTCTAATCTTATCTTCCACTGGAGCTACTCCAACCTTTTCACGTATATGTTCATTTCGTATCCTATCTCTAAGGGTAAAGCCACTCATCCACCTAAGCATCCTCATCTCTGCAACACTTAACTTAGTATTATGCTTCTCTTTTAATGGCCAACATTCGACACCATAAAGCATTGCAGGTCTTACCACCATCTTATAGAATTTTCCCTTAGGTTTGAGGGAGACTTTTCTATCACACAACAAGCCCGATGCATTCCTCCATTTCAACCATCCAACTTGAATTCTGCTGATAATATCCCCATCTATTTCACCATCACTCTGAACAATAGATCCAAGATATCTAAAATGTGTACTCTTATTAATGATTTGATCGCCCAAAGTCACAATCCCCTCACTAGATCTATTACTACTAAAATTACACTCAATATATTCCATTTTAGATCTACTCAAGCGAAAACCTTTAGACTTTAAGGGTGACCTCCACACTTCAAGTATACCTTCAACTCTCGCTCTAGTCTTATCAACAAGAAAAATATCATCAGCAAAAAGCATACACCAAGGTACATCCTCTTGCAAATGTCTAGTGAGAACATCCATGACTAAAGCAAAAAGATATGGGCTTAAGGCTAATCCTTGATGTAATCCAACCGAAATAGGAAAATACTTGGTCAAACCACCTTGTGTTTAAACACAAGTAATAGCTCCTGCATGCATATCTTTAATGATTTGAATATAAGCATTATTAACTCCTTTCTTTTCAAGAACTCTCCATAGCACTTCTCTTGGAACTTTATCATATGCTTTCTCTAAATTAATAAATATCATATGTAGATCCTCCTTATTCTCTCTATATTTCTCCATGAAACCTCTCAATAAATATATGGCTTCCATTGGGGAGCATACAGGCGCTGACCATGACCATAATATAATGGTGCCATTTTGCAGCGAACCACCCAGTTCAGAGTGTCCCGTTCATAACCGTTTACCTGTGGTGCCATTTAACGGCGAAATCATAGGTGTGGTGCCATTTGGCGGCAAAATCACCGACTAGAGGACATGTGCCATGTCCTTACTGGCAGGAGACGGATTGAGAATGAATCCTAGTAATATTCTCGACTAGACATTAGCTTTTGTGAGCTGGAGTGATTTTCAGATTTGTCCACCTCGACAAACTATTCCGTAGAGTGGATGGGTGTTTGTGCTTTAAGTGTTTAATCGTTAGTTTTAATTTTAAATATATGGATTTGATATTTTGGAGTTTTGAATTTTATGGGCGTTTGGAAGCATCTTAAATGCTTGTGGTGCCCTCTGGTTGAGATCTTCTATCAACACGGCCATCATCAGGATATTCATGGGGTCCTTTGAAATTATTTGTATTTGATGGAAGTTTGAGGGCATTTGAAGAAATATATAATTCCCTCCGATTGAGATTTACATTCAACGCAGCCATCATCGTGGAATATGGGTTGTTATATTTCTATTGATTGAATCTTGTCAACTCCGTCTACTTACCGACAGAGGATCGTGTTCGAATTTAAATTTATTTCTTAACCCTAGCGGCATTCTCAGGCGTCACGTGTGTACCTATAATACGTTCGCCAGGGCCTACGTGGGTATATGCCGTTGGATGTATTTCATACGATACATTCGTATGTATGCATGATACGATTTTAGAAATACAATTATAGTGTCGAATGACACACAAGAGTGAAACCCTCTGCTTATGCTGGAGGATGGTTTTAAAGTGCAGTTATAAAGTCAAATAACATACTAGAATGATACCCTTTGTTTATGCAAGAGGTTCTTTTAACATGCAACAGTGATGTCATATGACATGCTCGTATAATGCATTCTATAAATTACAACACATGCATATGCAACATATTATCATGCAAGTGCAATGCATATATGAGGGGGCATTCTAAAATGTTTCCATGAGGTGCAGAAGGGTGTCCGGCTGCATTGGTGACTATTGTTGCTGAATGCGCGGGGCTTTATTTCAGGCTTTATTGACGCTTTTGTTTGATTGTATGAAGTTTACAAATCCGGTAGCGTGGCATTGCGCTTCAGCGGCCTATGGTTCTTACTACTGATTCCCTGCTTTTGCTTATAGGTGAATCATAGCGTGGTTATTCGACTATTTTGAGGCACCTCGTTATCCTCATGTTGACTCACTTTTCTCGTTCACCAGGAGATCAGACATTGTTATATTGATTTGTCCCTGACTCGTCACAAGGGCAAGACATTGAGTTAACGTACTTGCTCTCCGAGTCTTCACTTGAATGGTGCGGCACATTTTCTGGAACCTTGGTATTTTAGAAGAGATGATATAACGAGATATTTTCTCTCTCTTCTTTTTTTAAGTGGTCGGTCTTTGATTCTACAGAATCATTCATAAAATCATTTGACTTTGCGTCACAGTGTCGTACTTGGGGCCTTCTGCTAACAGCAGATCAACGAGCTTCTTGCGGGAATTTGCAGGTACTTGCAGTTACTGAAAGTCCTCGATATTTCTATAGGAATGATAAGATGAAATATCTTTTCAACTAATCATTCTTTGATTCTACATAATCATTTAAATCTATATACTTCCCGCCACCGTCGGAATCTTTCTTTGATGGCGTATCAATTAATTTTTCCGTACATTGAATCATCTTCATATCCGACTATTAGACTCTTTAAAGTCATTAAATAGAGGACTTTTAATTATACCCGATCAACAAAGCTCTCGGCCTCAATGAGGTGTGTACTTCTACACTTATATGGGGCCTATCATGCTTGCAGCTTCTCAATCACTGTTACTATAGGTATTGTACGTGTTCATCATTAGTTATTAGATGTTGATTGTAGGCAGATTTGTATGCTCATCTGCATGTTGACACCGACTGTTGCATGTTATTGATTGTAGGCACATATCTCTAATAGTTATTTGTAGGTGTCGTATGTACTTGTGTCCACATGAGATTCGTCGTGCTTGCGATATGCCCACTATTTGCAGGGAATGTTTGTGTTCACTACAAGCCCCTGGACGTACTTGTAAAAGAGCCGTTATAGTTGCATCATATCCACCTTCACCATTCACAGGTGGTTGTTAATTGTAGTTGTTTGCAGCGATGAGTTTTCCACTATCAATTGCCAGTGTCTCCTTTTCAATCTACAGGCTCTATTGCTTGTGTTGGGGATTTCATTAGTGCATGTGGAAGAAGTCCATGCATTCTGCAGTAGGTTGATGTTGCTTGCAAGTACAATGCATTCAACTTTATAGGGACTGTTGTAAGAGTCTATTGCATTCATCAGCATCATTTGTTGTGTACCATATATTCAGGTGTCGATGATCGATATTTATTTGTGGTTATTCAGATGCGCTGTGAATTGATCATTGTTCATTGTCTGTATGCACCAAGGTCCTGTTTGTCATGAGTCCCCTGCCATTGACTTGATGTTTGCTGATATTTATTTGAATAATTAAAATTATTATTTGTCATTTGCATTTTGATTATTATTGTGCATTTTAATATTTAGGGTTCTGTTCCTGTTATTTAATTCAAGTCCCCTGTTTGTTCAGTTCAGGTTCAGTTCCCTGCACAGTTGTTCAAGCTCTATGTATTTCTATTCAAGTATAGGTCCTATGTGTTGCTGCTCAAGTTAGGTCTTCTTGTTGTTCAAGTTTTATATACTTTAGTCTGAATTTTGGCAACATCCCGAAATATCCCCCGTTTAGGAGAAATATGGGGAACTGGGCCTTCCCATCACTCTAAGAAAAACATGTATAGTAGGTGTTCATAGACATTGCGGCCGTGGTCTTCAATCCTACCACGCTAAGAAAAGCATATATGGGTCTTTAGAGGTACATGTTGCCTGTTGTACAGTACAAATTCCCTGCTGTTCAGTCTCTATGCATTTCACTTTGAATTTCGACAGCATCCCAAGATATCCCCCGTTTGGAGGAAATGTAGGGAACTGGGCCTTCCCACCACGCTAAGAAAAATGTGTATGGTAGGTGTCCGTAGACATCGCGACCTTGGTTTTCAATCTCACCACGCTAAAAAAAGCATATATGGGTCTCCAGATATACCTGTTTAAAATGCACAATGATTTCCCCGCAGGCACTATGATGCGTACGAGTACTTAAAGTTGTCCCAGCCACACAAAAAAAAGCGTGTACAAGGCCTACTTGCCTCGTCTCATGTGTCGCACCGGGTTCCCTCCTACCACGCTAAGAAAAGCATGTATAGGTGGTTGACCGACACGTCATACACACCAAGGACATGATTTTAGGTTTGAGAGATGCCTACCTGCCTCGTTGCAGGTGTCACACCGGGTTTCCTCCCACCACGCTAATAAACGTATGTATAGATAGTTGACCGGCGCGTCACACACACCGAAGACAGGATTTTAAGTTTAGAAGATTATACCTTGACGACTGGCAAGATGTTAGTGTCCGCGACGTCGAGTACACGACGATCAGGGCATACACATTTAATTTATAATTAGTGATAAATTAATTATAATTAGTTATATTTAATCTATAACTAATTACATTTAATTTAAAATTAATTACAAATTAATTACATTTAATTTATAATTAATTATAAACTAATTACAATTCATTATATTTAATATATAATTAATTACATTTAATTTAAAATTAATTATAATTCAGTTAGATTTAATTTGTAATTAATTAGAGACTAATTATAATTAATTATATTTAAATATAATTAATAACAATTAATTTAAAATTAATTATAATTCAGTTAGATTTAATTTGTAATTAATTAGAAATTAATTATATTTAATTTAAGATTAATTATAAATTAATTAGATTTAATTTATAATAAATTAAAAACTAATTATAATTAATTACATTTAACATATAATTAATTTTATTTACTTTAAGATTAATTATAAATTAATTAAATTTAATTTACAATTAATTAAAAACTAATTATAATTAATTACATTTAAATTAAAATTAATTATAAATCAATTAGATTTAATTTATAATTGATTATAAACTAATTACAATTAGTTATATTTAATTTATAACTAATTATACTTAATTTAAAATTAATTATAAATTAATTTAATTTAATTTATAATTAATTATAAACTAATTATAATTAATCCCAAATTAAATTAAAAAAGATTAATGCAGGATTTGATACAAGATTTAGCGGGATTTGAATAGTATTTGAGATGAATCATGTTAAACTGGCTCTCGCGATACAGAATCTATGCAAGATTTTGAGCAGATACAGGATTTAGGCTTAATCCTAATAACAGGATTTAGGAAATGTTAAATCTCACGATGAGTTAAATCCCTTATTTTCCTCTTTAGACCCGTCGCTCACTGGATCTAGCCGAAGAAGCGTCTGAAAGGGAGATGGTTACCTTCGCAAATGAGCAAGCTCCCTACGTCGTCACTGCTCCCGATCTATCAATTGGGGATTATTGTGTTTGCTTTAAATTAGATTTTGCATTAGGGTTAGGGTTTTATCTTAGATTTTGCTAGAATTTCCTGTTGGTACTTAGTGTCTTGGGCTTTAACAGCGACTAGAGAATTGGGAGAGCTAGATCCTCCTCTTGAATTGAGGATCACTTGTATCGTGGTATTTTCCTGCAATTATTACTGGTTTTCTTGCAATTTTTTTCTGGTTTTTCTCGGAAGTTGTGGAGAGATCTTGCTGCAATCCATCCTTGATATGTTACACTTGAATTCTACAAGTGTTTCCTATCAAATTGGTATCAGAGCTGCTTTTCGGGCTGTGTTTGAGCTGTTTTTGATGGTTTCTTGCAGCATTTTTTCTTATCCGAACAATTGTTTTTGCTGTTTTTGGGGTCGAAATCCAGATTTCTGAGCCTAACAAAGATTCGGGTATCGATTGCGGCCAAGATGGTGGATGCTTTGGAAGAATGTTTTGAGGGAGAGATGTGCCAAATCAAAGTAACCGTGGAGGATAGAATTTCCTCAATGGAAGGCAAATTCTCGGATCTTCAGGAGATGATGAAGAAGATATGGGATCATCAAAACCAAACATTGGCATCGGAGGCAAGAGTGCCAGTAGGGAGAAATACAAATTCTGAAATTCGTAGGGATGAAAATGATGTGGACATTGCAGAGGGAGAAGGAAGAAGACCCTATTTGGAACTTTTCCAGAGGGAGGAGAAAGGTGAAGGTATGGGGAAAGGCGTGGATATGTGGGGTATGAGCAAAGGGGTGCTGATAAAAAAAAAAGGAGGGGGATTATAGCCGGAGAGTCCTGATTTTGAAAGAAGAAAGGGAGAAATTGAAGAAGAGTTTAGGTATGAACGTGGAAGGAAAGATCGGGACACTTGGAAAGGACCACCCACTTGGAGAAGGGAAAATTATGGAGGAATTAAGAGAAATTGGGGAGATCTGAAGGTTTGGAAACTAAAGATGCCCATTTTAAAGGGGAGGATGTACACGGGTGGATTTACAAGGTAGAGAGATATTTCACCGTTAATGGGTTAACGAAAGAGGAGAAATTGACAGCAGCTGGCCTAGGGGTGTCAAAAATTGAAATGACCCGAAACCCGACCCGAAAAAATCTAGGTTCGGGTCAATCCGTTTGTGAAACGGGTCGGGTTCGGGTTCAGATTCCCGACCCGCTTTTCAAACGCGTCGAGTTCGGGTTGACCCGGAAACCCGTGGGTCAACCCGAATTGACCCGGTTACTTGACCTTGACCCGCGGGTCCGAGTCTAGTCGCGACTATCGCACAGTCGCGTCATGCCAGCCGTCTCGCGCAGGGCCGCAGGCTACGCCGCTACGCGCACAAGCTACGCCGCCTCAGCCCGTCAGCTGTCTTGTCGAGTCGTCACTTCTACTACGGGCAGGTCGCACACTTGCACCGGCAGTTGGCAGGAATCCGACATCCGCTACATTACCCGCTACCGCAGTGCAACATCTCTGGCTCTCTGCCAATCTTCCCTCCGCCTTCCCGACCAGTCATCGTCGGGCCAAGGCGTTAAGGTGGTCAAGATTCAAGCCGTCGGCCTCACCGATCACTGCCCTGCCTCACTGCCTGTACCTAATCGGGTTCGCGGGTCGGGTTGGGTCAACCTGGTAACCCTCGCAGGTCGGGTCCGGGTTGAAAATCCTGACCCATTTAGCTAGCCGAACCCATTTATGCCCGGGTCAACTCGGGTTGGACCCGAACCCGACCCGTTGACCTGAATTGACACCCTTAAGCTGGCCTATAGTTGGAAGGGAAGGCATTTACTTGGTACTAGTGGAGAGACATGAGGCAGCTCATACTGAGTTGCAAGGAGTTCAAAGAGTGCTTATTGAAATGTTTTCGAATCAACAAGAGAGGAGACTTTTATGAGCAGTTCTTTGCCATAGTACATGAAGGATCGATGGAAGAATACCGCGAGAGATTCGAGTACCTGGCGAGCAGACTGGAGGCTGTCTGAGACTGTTCTGAAGGGGAATTTCATGAAGTGGCTCAAATCAAAAATCCGAGCAGTAGTGAAAGTCATGAGGCCTCGAGACTTGGGAGAGGTTATGGAGCTAGGTCGGCTGGTGGAGGATTAGAGGTACTAGGAGAGGGGAACCAGAGGAGGCAATTCAGGTGACTCATACAGGATGACCCCCACTTTCTTAGCACCAAAGGGGCCCACACCGAGCAACCTTCGTGAGACCCCATGGGAGAAGCCTGTCGGAGGAGGAAGTGAGGGAAATTTCAAAAAGCTGACTGAGAGGTAAATGCAGGAAAAGAGGGCAAAGGGATTATGTTTATGATGTGATGAGAAGTATACCCCGAGGCACAGGTGCAAAGTTCGAACTCTTTAGGTTTTCATCGTCAGTGATAGCGAGGAAGCTGAGGAGGCAGGTGGAAGTGAGACCTGGGTAGAGGAGGAGGACAAGCTGCATCTGGACGTGGTAGAGGTCTACTTGAACTCAGTGGTAGGATTCACTGGTCATACCATGAAGGTGAAGGAGAAAATAGTAGATTAAGAGGTGGTAGTGTTGATCGATAGTGGGGCTACCCTCAGGTGAGGAAGGACTTCCTCCCATTAGAGTTAGGCAGCACTGATGTCATCCTGGGGATGAAGTTGTTGCATATCTTGGGGAATACTAAGGTTAACTAGGGGGCATTGACCATGGAGCTGGTGGTGGAGGGGAGAAGAGTAGTGATTAGGGGAAATGCAAGGTTATCCTAAGCCCTCCTGTCCCTCAAAACCATGGTGAGGAGCATATAGGAGGTGGGGGGAGGATTCTTAGTGTAGCTACAGAGATTAGATGGAATCAAATTGGAGGAGGGTGGAGACATCTTTCTTTCAGTACAGCCGATGATACAATAATTCAGTGAGGTTTTTCAGTGACCTCAATGATTGCCACCACCAAAGGAGCAGGAGTATACCATCACCCTGAGGGAGGGGGTGTCACTCATCAGTGTCAGGCCATATCGTTACCCTCAATTTTAGAAGGATAAAATTGAAAAATTTATTAGAAAATTGCTAGAGGTAACGATTATCAGGTCTAGTGCAAACCCTTTTTCTAGCCCAGTCTTATTGGTTAAGAAAAAAGACGGGAGTAGGAGGTTCTGCATGGATTACAGGACTTTGAATAAGGAAACTGTGCTAGAAAAGTTTCCATCCCAGTAATAGATGAGCTATTGGATGAGCTGAGTGGGGCAATTATATTCACCAAGATAGATCTGAAGTCCAGGTACCATCAGATATGCATGAAAGGGGAGGATGTTCCCAAGACTGCTTTTAGAATGCATGAGGAATATTATGAGTTTCTGGTGCTGTCTTTTGGTCTCACCAATGCCCCAGCTACATTCCAGTCCCTCATAAATAGGATGTTCCGACCTTATCTCTGAAGATTCGTGCTTGTTTTTTTTTATGATATCCTGGTGTACAGCAGGTTAGGTAAGGAACACTGGGAGCACTTAAGGACGGTCCTAGAAGTGTTACAGAGGTAGCAATTGAGGGCCAATTTGAAGAAGTGTTGCTTTGCGCAGGCCAGTGTGGAGTACTTGGGACATGTAGCATTTCAGAAAGGGGTGGCCGCTGATCAGGCTAAGATTGAGGTCATGCTGGGATGGCTGCTACCAAAGAATCTGAGGGGTTTTATAGGGCTAACAGAATACTACAAGAGGTTCATAAGGGGCTATAACACCATCATCTAGCCATTGACAGAATAGTTGAAGGATAGCTTCTTGTGGAGGCAACCACAGTAGCTTTTGAGAGTTTGAAGAAGACCATGACCACTGTATCGGGCTTGGCCCTATCAGATTTCAGTCAAGTTTTCGTAGTAGAGATGGACGCATCAGGGTATGGATTAGGAGCAGTCCTCATGCAAAGCCACCGATCCATTGCTTACTTCAACCAGTTATTGACAGCTAGAGCCAGGCTGAAACCAGTCTACGAGAGGAAGTTGATGGCGATTTTGCTAGCCATCCAGAAGTGGCGACCTTATTTGTTGGGTCGATATTTCATTATCAGGATGGACCAGCGGAGCCTGAAGTATTTGTTGGATCAGAGGATGGTGACAGATGATCACCAGAGATGGCTTGTCCATATGTATGGGGGGGCTCCAGGAGACGGCCGTATCGATACCCTTGATGCTCGATTAGGGGGCCATTAAGGAGAAGAGTGCGCGGGATGAGGAGCTAGGGAGGATTAGAGCAAATTTAGTAAAGAATAAGAATAGCTACCCTGGCTATTCTTTAGAGGGGGAGAGGCTGTTGTACCAAGGGAAATTTGTGATGCCTAGGACATCAGTCCATATTCCACACCTGCTGCAGGAGTTCTATGGGAGAACTGTTGGGGGTCATTCAGAGGTGCAAAAGACATAAAGGAGACTCACCACAGAATTTTATTGGAAGGAGATGCACAAGGATGTGGAGGAATTGATAACCAATTGTGAGGTTTGTCAGAAAAATAAGTACATGGCCATGGCTCTAGGGAGACTATTGCAGCCCCTGGCTCTACTAGATCGGGTGTGGGATAAGGTATCTATGGATTTTATAGATGAGTTACCCCGATCTAAAGGTTTACATTGATTCTGGTGGTAGTGGACAGATTGAGCAAGTATGGTCACTTCATCCCCCTACAACATCCCTACATGGCAGCGACAGTTGTAGCAGCATTCATCAGAGAGGAGATCTGACTACATGGGATACCAGAGTCTATAGTATCCGACCGGAATAAGGTGTTCCTTAATCATTTTTGGAGGGAGTTGTTCAGGCTGCAGGGGACCGTACTGAAGAGGAGTACCGCTTACCACCCTCATATAGATGGGCAGACGGAGGTGGTAAACAGGAGCCTAGAGACTTACCTACGACGCTTTGTTTCAGAAATGCCTCAGCACTAGGCCAAGTGGTTAGCTTGGGTGGAGTACTGGTACAACACTTCGTATCATTCTGCTTCCAAAATGACCCCATTCAAAGTTTTGTGCGGAAAAGACCCACCTCACTTGGTGCATTTTGGGCAGCATAGCACACCAGTCTCTTCAGTAGAGCAATACTTGGAGGAAATAGATAGGATGTTGGAAGAATTGAAAAGGCACCTGTTGAGGGTACAGTAGATCATGAAGAAACAAATGGATGGACATAAGAAAGACATCTAGCTCAACGTAGGGGAGAGGGTGTTCTTAAAACTACGACCCTACAGATAGAGGACAGTTGCCAGCAGGAGGAATGAGAAGCTTTCCCTAAGGTAATTTGGTCCCTATGAGGTTTTAGAGAGGATTGAAGCAGTAGCATATCGTTTGAGTTTACCCTCGATAGCAACTATACACCCAGTATTCCATGTGTCACAATCGAGGAGAGCGACGGGGGATTACGCAGCTAGTTCAGAGTTACCAGAGACACTGATAGAGGACTTGGAGGTAACATTAGAACCCATGGAGTTAAAGAGGGTTCGTCATGGAGAAGCAGGAACTAAGGAGGTTCTAATAAAATGGAAAGGCCTACCGAACTATGATGCTATATGGAAGCCCTACAAGAGGGTGCACCAACAGTTTTCGTCCTTTAACCTTGAGGATAAGATGATTCTTTGAGAGGGGGGTATCGTTAGACTGGTCCAACCTGGACCGACCCAACCAACCCTATATAAGGGGCCGGTTCTCTTTTACAGCAGGCAGAAGCCAGCTATTTTTGCCCATGTCAATCACGCCCTGTTAGGGTGGGGTCCACAATAGAGAGAGGAGAGAGGAAGGGGCGACAAGGGGAGATTTGAATTAAGCAAGGACTGTTTAGTCTTTTGGGAGGGAATTATTATGTTTGCTTTAAATTAGGTTTTTCATTAGGATTAGAGTTTTATCTTGGATTTTGCTGGAATTTCATGTTGGTACTTAGCGTCTTGGGCTCTAGCGGCATCTAGAGAATTGGGAGAGCTAGATCCTCCTCTCAAATTGAGGATTACTTGTATCGTGGTATTCTCCTTCCATTTGCATCAATTATTACTGGTTCTCTCACTTTTTTTTTGTTCTCTTATCATAGTAGCAAGTCAATGAGACATACTCTTATCTCCCTCCCTCTAAAAAATGTTCTCCACTTACCTCAATGATTTTATGTTTTGGGTATTTTTCGATCAAATTTGTATTTCTATTACCAAAAAATGAGGATAATTTTATATTGATAAAATTTTTACCGCGTAACTTTTATATGTTATAGATATTGAGATTATGAATATTTTGAATATATTCTGGAAACTTTTTACTGGGTGATTTTAAAAAAGCAGCGATTTTTTACTATTCTAAAGTTTATTTTGACATCTAAAAATAGTGCTTCAATTCAATTAAAGCTTTAAAATAATATTTTACACAATCTCTACTAATTTAATTAATTTCTAAAAATGTGAATTTTTGCTTAGTAGAAATTTATGTTGCTTGCCGTTAGGATATTATGACATTTTCTGAATTAAGCCTAATTATATTTTATTTACTATAATGCATTGAAAATGAGTATGGATAATAATGTGTGCGGGGAAAAAATAAGTAAATACTGGTTATTATTGACGAATATTTTCGAATCGACCTGACCCCGATCGAACCCGACTAGACTCGATTATGCTCGATCAATTTAATTAAACGTCGTCGAGGCGAAATCCGGGCCGAATTTGATGAAATTAAGTTTTAATTTCGTTAAATTAATCTCGATTTAATTAAATTAAATCAAATTTAATTTAATTTAAATCAAATCAAAACAATTCGAACCCAATCGAGCCGCGTCGAGCCCAATTCGACGCAAATCGGCGTCGATTCGAGTTGAATTTCGCAAAAATTAACTCGATCGGGCCCAAACCGACTCAAATTGGTTTGGATCGAGTCCAATTTAGGTTCAATTTCAGCCCTAATTAGTCAATTTGGGCTGAATTTGCTTCCCAAATCAGAAATCAAAATCTAGGGCTGAGATTTTCTCTCAAATCTCACCCAATTTTATGTCAAATCCTGCAGCAAATCCACTCAAGTGGATATTCCTCTCGTTTCGCGTATTAAGGAGGCCCGATTGGATACATTGGGCAGTGGCCTGGCTCTGTTCGCGTGTCTCCAAGAGGACGAGAGGGAGAGGGAAGCCGCATTCGGCTCCCCCTTGTTCGTTTCTTCTGTCCCGACCCCAAGCCGAGAGCGAGAGAGATAGCGAGAGAGAGAGAGAGAGAGCAGGAGGAGGAATTCCAAGCGGAACCCCTGTCCGACGCCGAAGCCCCCATTCGTGCGAGCGTCGCCCCATCCGCGACCTCCTTGCCATGCAGTCACCTTCGGCCGAACCCCCTGGAAGCTTTGCTCTTCCCATTCGCTGGATCATCCGACGCCGAATCCCCTATCTGCGACCCACATCCGACTCGAAGACCTCGACTTTGTCCAGGTCGCAGCTCGTGCTTCTTTCCCACCGACGGAAGTTTTCTTCTCCTTCCTCCCTCAATTCCGGCGCTCTCGAAGCATTCGTAGGCTGTTGGAAGCTTCCAAACAGCAAAGGAAGGTTCCCAAACCTCCCAAACAGCGGTTTGGGACCTTCGAAACATCTTGTACAGCAGCGGCGACGTCCGGAGAGCCTTGGACAGCAGCCCGGAGCTTGGAGAGCGGCTTGGACAACAACTTTGGAGCTTGGATAAAAGATTGGACAGCAATTTGGAGCGCTAGGACAACCCGGGAGAGGTAAAACACTAAAACTTAGTGAAACCTAGGGTCCCCCAAGGCCAATGGTTGTGTGGTTGACGTTCCCAAACCCTAGGTCCATTAGAAACTTATTTTTTTTGCTTCCCCGAAATCCCATGCCACTATTCTCATGATAAAATTGTAGAAATCCAATGATTTCTTACAGTTAGTTCTCATGTGAGAGCCAAAAGAGGGTGGCGGCGAGGCGTTGGGTTGTTGGATTTGTTTCCAACACCCCTACCTTGCATGCAAAGCATTCATAATATTGTCCAAACCGTCGCCTATAACAAACCTAGGCTTTGCCGTCATAGCACCCAAAACTTGGATGCTATGTACTTGACCAAATCAATTGCATATTGCTTAGAGTTTAGATTATGCCAAAATTGATCTAAATAAAATAGTGTAGGTCTCTTTCTCTAAGGATTACATACTTTTAAAATTATTGGGAGATTGTTAAGCATGTTCATTTAATTTGTGGGATAAACTTGGGGTAGATATGGGTTTCCAAAGACCCATAAGCCACCCCTTATGTGTTCTTGAGTTACTTCAATATGCTTTACATCTCTTAATTCTCATGGATAAGAGTGATGGTGAATGCTTCTCTAGCATGTAAACTATCCAATTTGTGTTTCATGACTAAATCGACATAAACTTTGGAGAGTTTGCATGTAGGAATGGATAGTCTCTACAAGTTAGTGAATGTGAATGTGTTTGGTTGGGAACAATATCACTAACAACCGATTTTTTGGGGTCAAAGGTCTATGTGTAAACCCCACAATGTCTATAACCAACCAAATTCATGATTGATCTTTTCACTAAATTTAGAGCATACAAGTGATAATCCTTGTTGGTTTACATCCACCACATTTGAGATTTGGAAATCAACCAAATGGGCTTATCTAACCTTGAAGTGGGCTTGAGATACGACATGGGCCCTCAAAGGCCCATAAACCTTCATACTCAAGTTTACCTAATTCCATTTGTGTAAGTTTCCAAATCCAATCATTGAATGAAATGATCAAAATCCTTAGAGATTGGAACCTCGCATCAATGATTTAATAAATCAAATTCTATTAAAACAAATCTTTAGGACCTTCCTAGAAAACCTTCGATCACCATTCATGACAAAATTGATTGGATTGTTCTTAGAACTTTAGGTGTAATTTTTTATGCCTTAACGTGAGTCAAAATCATGTTTCCTAGATCTCTTGCTAAGATCACTAAGCTTCCAAAGTTTTAGATCATGCCAAAATTGATCTAGAGACCCTTTCAAAGCCTTAGGGAATCATTCTTTTCTCTCCCAAATGAGTCCAAAACACTCTAAAAAATGTAGGAGAATTCTTTCCAAGTGTGCAATCTCCACCTTCCATGAGTCCAAAACACTCATGGAGAAACGAGGAATTCTCTTTCTCATGCATATCCTCCTTCCAATTTGATGCTTAGAACTTCCTCAAAGTTCTAAACTCTATATTGCATGAACCTTAACAAATATAAAGAGCTTGCTTTCAAGCACTCTTTTCCGTTCATGAGTGATATTTTGGAACCTCCTCAGGGCTCTAAATATTGCATCACATGATCTTCAAGACTTTAGGACCAAATCCTAAGTCACTCCTTCATTTGTTGATGACACAAAAGTGACAAATGAACCTCTCCCATTCAAAATTTCCTAATCATGTCAAAATTGGTTTAGGAATCCTTTTCAAAGCCTTAAGGTGTATATTTCCCTTTTCCAAATGAATCCAAAACATTCATAAAGGAATAAGGGAACTCCCTTTCATGTATACACCTCTTTCATGCATAATATTTGGGGCATCCTTAAAGCTCTAAATATTAGGTTGTTTGAGGCTTAGGATCTATTAGGAACTCCCCAATAGATCTTCCTCCTTTCTCATATGTGATGGTTTGGAGTATCTCAACTCTCCAAAATATTTCATTGTATGAATCACCCAAGTTTAGAAACAAGTTCTAAACTTTATCCTTCATTTGTTGAGACACAAAAGTTGACAAATGAATTCCCCACTTCTTTCATGGGTGGTATTTTGGAGCCTCCTCAGGCTCCAAATGTTTCATTATTTTAAATCATCAAGACTTTAGGAACAAATCCTAAGTCTCCCTTTCATTTGCTAATAACACAAAGTTAGCAAATGAACATACCACCCCTCTCATGCATGATTATTTGGAATTTATCAAGACTCCAAGTAGATCATTGTACGAGTCATTTGAGTTTGAGGCCAAGTTTCAAGCTCTTCTATTTTGTCTGTCGAGATATCAAACCAACAAATATTTTCCTCATATATGATATTTGAAGCCTCCACAAGGCTCAAAATATCTTATACATGAGTTGTTGAAGCTTGGAGCCAAACTCTAAGCTACCCATCTCATTTCTGTTGGAATAAAAAAAAGACCAACAAATGTCCTCTTTATGCATGCTGTGTGAAACATCCAAAAGTTTCAAGCACATCATTGCATAGATTTTTGAACTTGGAACCAAATCCCAGGTTCTTCCTACTCTTGTTTGTTGGAAACTCAAAATCAACAGACAATCATTCTTCCTTCCCCTTTTGCATGATAATTTAAAGTTCCAACACTCCAACAAACATCATTGCATAAGGATATTGAACCTATAACTCAATTTTAGGTTCTTTCACTTCCATTTGTTGGGACACAAAACCAACACGTGAAATCTTCTCTCAGACATAAGACCCAAGTCCTAGTCTTCTCCATTTACTTAGTCTAAACGAAGTAAATGACTACCCTTCTTTGAAGGTCATATGTTCAAAGGATACTCTTGAACTTAGAACCACATCTTAAGTTCTTTTCATTTGTTCGAACACAAAGTTAACAAATGAAGATTTCTTTTGGACTTGGGAGCCAAATCCTAGCCTTCTCTATTTGCTTAGTCTAAATTAAGCAAATGTTCGTGTTTTGTATTAGGGGATTTCTCCAAAATCCTAATACATCATATTGTAAACTTTGAAAAGACTTAGAACCAAATTCTAAGCTTTCTCTTCATTCTCTTTGATGAGACTTAAAATCCATAGTCATGTCTTTATTGGTGGCCTTCAAAGCCCATATAGAGGTTCTCCAATGACCTCTGAAGGGGCTCAAAAGGACACAAGGAAAGCCTGAAGAACCAAATCCTAATCTTCACCCATTCACTCAACCCAAATTAAGTGAATGCTTGTCCCTCTCTTTGAACGTCATGCCTTCAAAGAGTATTCATGAGATTGCAACCCCCATGTTGTACATCTTTTCCCTCCATTCACTTAGCCTAAATTAAATGAGTGTATGTCCTCTTCTTTGAACACCAAATGTTCAAAGAAACTCTTCTAATTTGTAACCTCTAAGTTGCATTTTACCCTACTTTTCTACAAGTCAATATTATAGGAAATTCTTCAACTTTCCTTAGCCCAAAAACTATGGAAAATCCTCCACCTCCTTGCTTGTTGCTTCTCTAAACTTACATGAAAGTTTCCAAGTGACATTCAAGAAGCTTATGAGAGTTGTGGCTAAGCACGGGATTCCAATCATGCTACCCTTCACATTCTTTCAAACTAAGTGAATGACCCTTTCTCTATGAATATCAGATATTCAAAGAAACATTCATCAAATTTTGTAACTCTCAAGTTACATCTCCTTTCCTCAACCCCAAAGTTGCAGGGAATTTATCAAATCAATTATTTGTTGAGTTAAAATCAACAAATAATCCCTTTTCTTTGGACTCCTAAAAGTCCAAAGAACCCTTATGACGTGTAATACTAATCTACATGTCATCTTCTTATATTTGCCCAACGTAAATGGAGTGGATCATCAACTCTTGTTGAATACCAAAGTATTCAAAGAGGCTCATCTATTTGCAACATTGAAGTTGCATTTTCCTCCTTTCATCCCTCCAACTCAAGTTGGAAGAATGAAACTTTCTTCCTTGAACATCTAAAAGTTCAAAAAAGAATTCATCATGACTCGAATATCTATGTCTACATGACATCCTTTCTTGTTTGCCTTATCAAGTTAGGCAACTCATCTTGCATTATTGAACACACAGTTCGACAATTGCCCCATGACTTGTGACCCAAAATTACAAGTCATATCTCACTTTTATGGCTCCAAAAGCCTTAGAAGATTCCTTACCTTAGCTCAAAAGCTACGGGTTTCCTCCCATTCTCCTAAATCCAAAGTTAGGAGAGTGCTTATCTCCCTTTGAACATTAAATGTTCAAGGAGCATCTATGAACTTGCAATCCATATATTGCATTTTCTCTCTTCCTCTCCACAAATCCAAATTGTGGAGAACTTCATCCTTCTACCCAATTTGGAAGAATGAATTCCTCTCTTTGAACACCCAAAAGTTCAAAGTGAATCCGTGGTGGCATGTAATCCAAATCTACATATCACCTTCTCTCATTTACCCAATACAAGTTGGGTAGATGACCTCCTCCCTTTGAACATCCGATATTCAAAGGAGATCCATGAATTTGCAACACACAAGTTGCACTTTCTCCTCTCTTTTCCACAATCCAAAATTGTAGAGAGAGCCTTCTTCCTACAACTCAAAACTTGTAGAAAATTGCGTTATTCTCCTAAACTCGAATTAGGGGAGTGTAGATCTCTTTTGAACATTAAAACGTTCAAAGATCCTTTCATTTTGCAACTCACAAGTTGCATTTTCTCCTCTCTTCTCTACAAACCAAAATTGTAGAGAAATTTTCCTCTTTCTACAACCCAAAAGTTGTATGAAAACTCTCATTCATTCAACCCATGTTGAGTGAATTAAACCTATGAAAATCACTTATTTGTTGAATCAAAATCGACAAATAGTTCAATCCAAACCATTCATCTATTGAACCAAACTCAACAAATGATTCAGTGTCAAGCAAAAGAGTCAATCCTAGCTTTCTTTCATCCTCCTAATCCAAATTAGGTGAATGTGTTCCTCTCTTTGGATACTCAAAAGTCCAAGGAACCCTTGATGTGTAGCCCAAACCTACACATCATTCTTTCGTGTTTGTTTTACCTAAATTTAGCAAACTAAATGCCCATCATTGAACATAAAATTCAATGATAGCTCCTCTTGATTTGTAATCTCAAAATTGCAAATCTACTCACTTATTGAGTCAAAATCAATTGGTAACTCTTTTTTTCTTCTCCAACCTCCAATTTGTAGAGGATTTTCCTCTCTTTAATGCCAAAAGTTAAAGAGAATCCTCTCTCCCTAGCCCTAAAAGCTAGGGAGGATCTTCCAACACTTGGCTCAAAAGCTAGTGTTGGACACCTTTTCTTCCCCTTCTTTAGCCTCAAAGCTAAAAGAAGCATCTTCATTCTCCCTCTAGCTCCAAAAGCTAGGGAGAACTCTCCAACATCTAGACCAAAGTTATATGTTGGACACCCTTTCCTTAGATTCAAACTCTAAGTAGAATACCCCTAGTGTGACATACCACACGAGCCCCTCACATACTTAGGTGCACAGCCCCTTAGGCATACTAGGATTAGGATTTTTCTTTGTGTGCACATGTGATTGATTGTTGTGGTGTGATTGCCCGTTGGATTGTCTGTGATGTGAGCCCTTAAGTGGTTAGCATAGGAATATATATATGTTTTTCTTGTGCAGGTGGCCGTATCCAAGAAGGGGTAAAATAAAAATAAATCATGACTATCTTAACGCTGTTTGCTTGCAGGCACTGCTTAAAACCCCCTAAGAGGCATGTCCAATAGGGTAGAAGCAGGTGCTTGGAACTCTAAGTGCTAGGCAAATTTTGGATGTGATGTGATATATTATATGAACTATCTTCTCACTCTATTTTACAGGTTTGTGTCTTTTTTTCAAAGTATATTTGATAGAATTATGATGTAAAACTTGTGGGGTTTGGATCAAAAGAAGGAGAGGTGGATCAAGTAGGATGTGCTTCTTGGAGGTGATGCCCAAAGATCCACCTAGAAGATGAAGCTTGAAGACCCCACAAGTAGAGTCTGTAAAAATTAACTGGGTTGTATAATGACAGGCAACTCAGCTGCCAAAACTGTTTGTAATAATTGGGACTCTTCTTACATTTCCTGCATTTGATTTATATAAATGCATATGTTGTTTGTTTACCGTATGTGCACTAGAACAGCATGTTTTTTCCTAGGTTTCTTCTACTGTTTGTTTGGGAGTGGCCTGGACTTGTGATACGGTAGGCTCTTAGGGAAATTTAAGATTTCTACCCTTTAAAATGTAAACAAATTAAAATCAAACTTAGGCATCATGATTTTTCTAAACAAAAAGAAACTTGCATGACTTTTCTTTTAAGAGCCAAGTTTTCAAAATTAAACTGATCATGCATAGCCCAAAAGAGTCACATGTAGGAGCCCTCACTTAAGGATTAGATAACAAAAAAATCTGCATCTGTGAGTCAGCATTCTGCATACCCTACATACCTAGGCATCTTGGCCTCAAAGCCAAGTTATAAGCCATATTTCCTAAATAATAATTGCTTACCACTCTTCATATGCAATGAGACCAGAAAGCATGGTTTTAAAAACGATTAGGAGGAGTCTAGCTGGTAGTCCTTTCCAGGCAGGACAATAAACCCAGAGGTCGGGCTGGTTATGCCTCTTGTGAGGTACAATTTGTAAGTCCTTTTTGCATTCGCTCGATTTAGGTTCGAGGCCCTACCTCTCGGTAGTCCTCAACTTAGCTTAGGGTCTGAGGCAATAGTCGATTCCAATCACTATATAAGCCCTCAACTTTCGGGCAACTCCTCCAACAAGTGTTGTTGGAATATAAGCCACAACCTTCTAATGAAAAATATCAACTTAAACAAAAATTAGACTTCTAAAATGTAAAGCCCAATTTAGGATAGTCTGAGTACCTCTGAGTTTCTCTCAGAATCAAGTACTCCTACACTCCTTCCCTTTGGCACTCATTCCAAGAAATTTAATTTCAAGTCGATCCTTTCTTCCTTGAAATTCTTAAAGGACCAAAAAATTCTTTAAAAGACTTTCATGGATTTCAAAACCAAATTTTAACCAATCTCTAAATGATTTTTAAAAAAAAGAGAAAACCACTAATTTAATCAAAAATTTTTTCAAGCATCAAAACTTGAGATGTAATTAACCATATAAGCAAGCCCCTATAGGCCATCTGTACCCCAGAATAAATAAACCCCGTTCAACCAAACATTGAACGGGGGAATCTCTGTTAAATTGTAGATTTTGTCATTGAGTCCATAAGGAAACGATATTTTTACCCTCTGGGGTAATATATCATTCTTCTTATGTCGTGCTCAATCATAAAAAAATACAATCCGTTAGAGGAACACAAAATTCTCCAACAGATTTTCTGGCGATTCCGCTGGGGAAGATGCCTCTTTTCATCTAAATTAGTGGTTTTCAATTTAGTCATTTAAACATTGGCTAAAGGGCATTTGCAATCTCAATTCTGTGTTATATGCCTCTCCTATTTCTAATTTTTGGGTTGAGTGATACTAATACGAACAAATGCCAAGATGAACTTTCCAAAATTTGAAAAAAAGTGAGAAAGATGAAATTTGATTTTCCTAAAACAATCATTTTCAACAAATTCACTTTTCCAAATGTCTAATTTAAAATCCTCCTCCACACTATGATTATGGTAGTTGTAGTATCTACAACCAAACAATCTCAAATGTGTGGGATTTCAAACTCCATCAAATCCGTTCATCATCCCTTAAAAGAAAATCCGGGTCACAATTATGGGTAGTCAGTGATTCAAGTCAGTGGTCAGAAAACCCAAAATAAGTGCAGTGATAATTGATGTTATGATAATTGGATTCAAGGAAAATTCAGCAGAAAGTTTAATTCAAGAAATGTTGATTTTCAGGAAATCTCTGAAAGTGATCTATCTGAGGATCCAGTAAGTCAAAGAATGGAAGGAAGATTAGTCATTAAATTTGGTAATCACCTGCAACTGTCTTTTGATCAGTCCCGCTTTGCTCCGGGGACATGATTAAGTTTGGGCAAGGATTTGACGATCTGAAAGTTCTTTTTTAGGGTCATACACCTTCTGAAGCTAGGACCCTTGAAAATCAACCTTCATCTGAAAAGAAGATTTTGGAAATAAATCTGCCCGCTAGGGAGAGGTCACCTACTCAAAGTAGTAGGAAGAGGGTGGCTGAGTTATCTCCAAAAGCTTTAGCCTCTCGACCTTCTGTCTTCAATAGGTTGACCTTCCCCAAGGTTTTGAAATCAGATGTAAGACAGACAGCACTGACTCCTTTGTTACCTAAGAAGAAATTTGTTGAGAAAGAATATAAGCCAGTTCAACCACTAGTAGTTGTCCCGAGTGTTCCACAGTCTGATGGTTTGTTTCAGTCCAGTCAAGTATGAGGAAGGGGGTAGTTCGGCTTATGTTTTGACTAAATCCCAGAAAAGGAACAAGTATAGGAGATTTCGAAAGATGATGAAAAAGAAAGAAAAAGCTGAACTAGATGCTGAGATGATGGAGCTCTCTCCTCTTGCTGAGGGGAGCAGGTTTTACCCTCTTTCTGTGTCTAGGGGAGAGGAGGATGTTAGGAAGATTGTTGCGTCACCCCCTAGGCCCCCACTTAGAGTTTCCAAAAGTACTCCTGAGGAAAGAAAGAAAAAGTGGGAGAAGGATATAAGAAGGATTTTCCAAAGAGTAGCTGATCAAATGCACACCACAAAAGAGGCAGTGATTAAGGCTATGAAGAATACAATCACAAAAGATTTTGCTAAGTTACTTCTGAAAGAGGATAGAGATCCTGAGGATAGTAAGTTGATTGTTCAACCCACCTAGAGGGATAGGCGCAGATTTTCTAGACAGCCAGCTGTGTCAGCTTTGATAGATGGATATGATTCTAGACCTCATCAGGAAAGACCAGTTGGTGAGCAAATTGTTTTGGTTGATTACTCAGTAACACCACTTGAGGCCCGTGGCAGACCAAAGGTTGATCACCCTGATCGTCGAGTGGTCCCTTGGACCTCCTCCAGTTCTAGTAGATCCGATGTAGCCAATAGGTTTAGGAGGCCTTCAAAAGAGGATAGACCTCCTACTCCTCATGATGAGATACACTCTGGGGGTCGCATTCGGACTCCACCTTCGGATGAGGTAGATTTGGGACGCCAAAAATCCCATGTTTCCTCATCTGAGGTGAAGAAAGAATGGAGACCCAAGGTGGCACCTCCATCAATGGTACATTCATCCCCTCCTACTCATGTTGACCCCAAAGACAAAGAGAAAGCTCCCATGGAAGTCAATAGTTATGAAAAATATCACCCTTCCCATGTCAACCCTTCAACAGGCAAAACCATTGAAGAAATGATGGAGTATTTAAAAGATAGCCTTAGGAAGATTGATGAGGATGAGGAGAGGAAAAAGGAGGAAGAAAATCATAGAAAATTGGTTGAGAATTTTAATCATGATGAGAATGATCTCATGGATGAGGAGGATATCTATGTTCTCCAGTATAGCAGAAGAGGATCCTTTCTTCCAGGAGATCCCCAAACAAATGATTTGTTGGGAGCAGAAGTAGAAGGGGAAGGGAGTAAAAATCCCCAGATCCGTGCTTTACTTCAGCAGTTGAAAGATAAAGATGTTCAGCTCAGTGATATGGCTAAGAGGTTAGATGAAATGGCTTCTGCCATGACGGCTTTTACCACTCAGCTTTTGGGTCCCTAAAAGGTTCCAAACACAACAGATAAGCCTTCCACTAGTGCAGAAAAGGCCAAGGAAGTAGTGCAGGTTGATGAGGACATTGGGAGTCAGGAGAAAAATGAGCCTGGGTCAGTAAATTCCAACCTTCAAAGGAAGATTTGAAGTATTTTATTAATCAGCAGATTAAGGAGTCCATGGCACATGGGAAAGGAGGTCACTCTATTCAAAGAGGAAGACCTTATCCCGAGGAGTTTGATTCAGTACAATATCCCAAGGGTTTTGTTGCTCCTTCCTTCAAACTCTTTGATGGTGTAGGAAACCCACGTTAACATTTGGCTCATTCAAAGCTGAGTGTTGTAATGTGGGTGGTAGTGATGCTCTCTTATTCAGACAGTTTGTGAGCAGCCTTTCTGGTGTAGCCTTTGATTGGTATGCTGAGTTACCAAATGGCTCAGTAAAGACTTTTGCAGAGTTGGAGTCTTTATTTGTGAAGAGGTTTGCGGGAGCTCAGCATCACATTACAGTGGGAGACCTTGTAGTGGAGAAGCAGAAACCAAATGAGGGGTTGGTGGATTACATTCTTAGGTGGAGAAACCTTAGCCTAAAATGTGAACCATAACTCCAAGAACAACATGCCATAGAAATTTTACTAAGGAATATTCATGGTTCAATAGCACTTATCCTTAAGGGATTCACCATTAAGACCTTTGAAAAATTGCTTAGTAAGGCATCTAGTCTTCAGTCTGAGGCAGCTCAGTTGGCCTTCCTTAAAGACAACAGTAATAGTGATCAGTCCAAGAAATTCAAACAAAAGACAGTTGAAAGAAAGGGCAGTGTGTCAGCATTATCTTTTCAGAAGGGAAAGCAGATTCAGATCACTGAGCAACAGTCACCAAGAAAGATTTCAGAGCAGTAACCTAGAAGGGATAAGGAGAAGGCAGTCAAAAAGCCTGATCCTAGGGGATTGACAGAAAAGATCAATCAACAGTATTCTTTTAGGAGAGATTCCACAAGCAAAATCTTTAAATCTTTGATTCAAGATGACAATTTTCAACTCCCCAAACCCAAAAGACCAGCAGAAGTTGATAAGAGCAATGAGCCAAACTATTGCCCTTACCATAGGATATTGGGTCATGTGTTGGAAGATTGTTATGTCTTTAAAGATTGGGTTGAAAATGAGTACAAATTTGGTAGGATGAGTCTTCCTGATGCATACTTAGCAAACCCATCATAGGGGTCTGCTAAGGTTATTCATGTGGAAGTCACTCCTACTCAAGAGTAGGAAGCAGAGTCAGCCATACCGGTTCTTTCTCCACCAATGTTCAGTCAGAAAGACTGTTGATTTGCTTACGGATGCAGAGGGTTGACAGTTGTCTTTGTTCAAATCTTCTCTTAAAATGTTAAACAAGTTACCCAAAACCCCATTAGAGTTTTCAAAAGAAACTCAAATGCCCATAAAAAAGGCATTTGGAGTTCCTCCAAGTAACTCAATGAATGGAAAGGGTCCTTCACCCTTGAAACTTCATGAAAAGAGAGTTTGAATGGTGAAGGGAAAAGAAAAGAGAAATCAATTCCTAAAATCAAACAAGTTATCCTTCCAAATGGCAAGGGGAAATCCCCCAAACCACTCACTCTCTCTGATTTCATGTATGTTTCAAAGGGTGTTAATGAAATGAACAATCATTTCGCGTACGTGCAATCTGTCCGTTCTGAATCTGAAAATGAACAACCTACAACTGAATCTTCTCAATTGCCTGAATCAAGTGAATCAAGTTCTGATGATGATCTACCCGTGTACAAAATGCAGGGAGTAAAGATTGTCATTGAGCCCGAGTCACCTGACTTAGAGACAACAAATCAAGTGAAAGAAGAGTCAGATTCTGAGATTTTGGTTGATGTGACCTCAACTTCTGAGCCTGAACAAATAACAGAAATAAATCTCAGAAGTGATCGTGTTGTACCATCTCCAATGGCATCTAAGAAAGATAAAGGAAAAGAACCTATTAATCAAAATGAGGGCGTGACTCCACCAACACCTGCTCCACAAGAGCAAGTGGGTGGTGGACCACCAAAAGTGGATTATAATGTATTAGTCCACCTTAGGAAACTCCCTGCGAGGCTGAGTATATACGATGCACTTGTACTTTCTCCTGAAATGCGAGAAGCTTTGATCAAGGCTCTCCTTGATCCTGAAATTTGTTTAGCTCAACTCGCAGAGTGTCCCTTTGAGGAGGCTTTACACTTCAAGGAAGTACATGGAGTAACCTTTTCTGATGAGGATTTACTCATAGGCACTTCAGATCACAATCGCCCACTCTATATAACTGTTGATATTGACAATTTCAAGTTGAATAGAGTACTTGTTAACCCAGGTGCATCGGTCAACATAATAAGCCTAAGAACTTTGGCCCACCTCAATGTTGACACGCAAAAATTAAGTTCTGACAAAATGATGTTGCGGGGCTTCAATGAAAAGGGGCAAAGAGCTTTAGGCTCCGTTACTCTTTTACTGTTGATGGGGGATTTGAGAACTGAAGCTAAATTCCACATCATTGATTCTGAAACTTCATTTAAGACACTTCTTGGTAGGCCTTGGCTCCATGAATACAAAATGGTTCCTTCCTCTCTACACCAATGCATGAAATATGAACGTAATGGTGTAGAATACTGCATAAAGGGAGATTTGAAACCATTTGGTGTACATGAAGTCGGAAAATATGAAGATGCTTCTTACTATGTTTCAAAGAGGCTGTCAGTGTTTTCTAGATCTGTGATACCAGCTGAAAATCAAGTAGAAGCTAGTGTGCAAACGAAAAAGTCTCCAACCCTTGTCCAAGATTGTCCTCAAAAGAATTTGAGGAGAAGATTAGATGGAATCCTGCCCCACCATCAACACAACGAGGAGGTAGGATGGCACAACGTGCTCGTGGAAGGGATCGTGGTAGAGGAGTTAGAGGTCAAGATGGGTGGAGGATGAGGGCCGCCAAAGCCTCATCTCCACCACCTACTCCAGGAAGGCCCATCTCTCATGTGGGCTCAGGGTCCAAGTTAAAGGCTGAGTCAAATGTGATGGGTAGCTCAACAAAAGCAGCTTCAAAATGGGTAATCACTGAAAAGCCTATTTGGAATGTTAAAGAAAATATTTCATATGATAAAAATAACTCTCAGAAAGAGGTGTCTGATCTCACTAAGTATGAAAAGTTAAATGAGTTTGTAAAAACTTTAACTTCATTGTCTGAAAGTCATGTGAATGATTTAAATGTATGTGTTGCACCTAAGTTAGGAGAGGAAGTGGGGAAGGAGCGTGTCTTTTATAAAGCACATCAACCCTCAAGTTCAGAAGTGGGTGTAGAACTTGAGGATCTTTCTTTGAATGAAATAGTAGAGCTACCATTTGATTGGTATCCTGCTGGTGTCAAAAGTTTGATTAAAAGAGATTTTGCTCCTATGTGGTCCAAGGGTGAAGCTCAACGACATGAAAATCTATGGAACTCTAAATGTAAAATGAAGAGAAATATATATGGTGTTGGCTTTGGTACTGTTGGACCAATAAATGATGATAATTACTGTTTTGTTATCACCAACAATCTGGAGGTTGATATAATCTTTACAATGACCCACAGCGCTGTTGGGAGGTCATGTTTAGAGACTAGCGATGATCCATATTACCTTCAAATTAGGGATGCACCCTCTGAATTTGAAGAAGAAATTAAATCAACAATTGATGAATTGAAAGAAATTAATTTGGGTGCCGAAGAAAATCCACGACCCACTTTCATAAGCGCATTATTGAATGAAATTGATGCCAATGGAATGGTACAACTCCTAAAGGAGTTTAAGGACTGTTTTGCGTGGAGTTATGATGAAATGTCAGGTCTAAATCCAGACATAGCAGTCCATAAACTTGCCATTCAACCGAATGTTGTTCCAATCAAACAAGCTCCTAGAAGGATGCGTTTGGAAATTGAACAACAAGTGATTGAAGAAGTGAAAAAATTAATCGAAGCTGATTTTATTCGAGAGGAAAAATACCCCTCTTGGTTAGCTAGCATTGTCCCTGTTAAGAAAAAGAACAGACAGATTTGCGTATGCGTTGACTTTAGAGACTTGAATAAAGCATGTCCAAAAGATGAGTTCCCACTACCCATACCCGAACTCATGATTGATATTGCATCTCTCATAGTCTCTTTTCCTTTATGGATGAATCCTCGGGGTATAACCAAATCAAAATGGCCCCAGAGGACAAGCAATATATTGCTTTTAGAACACTCATTGGAATATACTGTTATAAGGTCATGCCTTTTGGCCTTAAGAATGCTGGTGCAACCTACCAGCGTGCAATGACCAGAATATTCGATGAACTCATTCATGAAAAAGTTGAATGTTACATTGATGATCTTGTGATCAAAAGCAAAGAAAGAGAGGATCACCTGTTTGATTTAAGGGTTGTATTTGAGCTTCGTCGGTACGACCTCAAGATAAACCCTCTGAAGTGTGCTTTTGGGATGACTTCAGGAAAATTTCTTGGGTTGTTGTTCGACACCATGGTATTGAAATTGACCCTACTAAAATCAAGGCGATATTGGAAATGAAACTTCCTAGAAGTCTTACTCAATTAAGATCTTTTCAAGGTAGGTTGACATATCTAAGACGCTTTATATCCAACTTGTCTGGTAGATGTCAACCCTTTGATGAAATTAACATTTAATTTCACTGAATTAGGGTCCGATCGGAGTTATTTGACGCTCGATGAATCTCAACCGAGTTGATCGAACGTCATCGAGCCTAGTTGGGCTCGAATCGGCTCGACCCGAGCTGAATCGGCACGAAAATGTATGTCAACAAAAGGACCCCCAATATGTGTGGTGAACGAATAGAAGTACGTCACACATATTGGCGTTGACCAAAAAAAATGATCAAACAAGATATCCCAAATCAAATAGGGTATGATTTGAAAGAGAAAGAGAAATCTATAAAAGTCTAAACTTGGATTTAGACTAGATCTACAAAATAAGAAGATTCTTTCTATCACCTTAAAGGAAGGGTTTTAGATTACTCTTGGAAGAGAATTTAGAAGTATTTTGACAACTTCTAAAGAGATTTCTAAAGACATTTGATATCTCTAAAGAGAATTTGATAGGAATAGAAGTATCTTGGTAACTTCTAAGAAGAATTCTAGAGACATTTGGCATTTCTAGAAAAGCTTTAACTTGATTAGAAGTATCTAGACAACTTCTAAGAGGCTTCTGGAGATGTTGGGTATCTCTAGAGAGATTTTGGATCAATTAGAAGTATTTTGATAACTTTCAAAAGAGGTTTCTAAAGATATTTGGTATCTTTAGAAAGAATTTGATTCGGTTAGAAGAAATTTGAGAACTTCTAAGAGAACTTAGGGATATTTCATTATCTCCTAAAGGTAAGGGGTACTTTGACTACCACCTACAAAGTTTTCAAAGATATTTTGACTATTATTTGAAAAGGGATTAGAGAGATTTTGTCTCTAAAAGGGTCTTAGGGATATTTTATTATCTCCTAAAAGTTTAGAGGTATTTTGACTACCACCTAAAGGGTTCTCAAAGATATTTTTACTATCATTTGAGAAGGGTTAGGAACATTTGTTGTTTCCTAAAAGGTCAAAAGGCATTTGACACTTATTGGAAAGCTCTAAAAGGCATTTTGGCAACCACCTAGAGGTAGAGTTCATCTTATTTTGGTAAGATAAAACTTAAGAAGGCTAAGGCTAAGAGTATTTTGACTACTACTTAAATCTCAAGGGTATTTGGTGTAAGATCATCTATTTTGACTAGATAAACCTTAACATTTGGGAAGACTAAATGGTATTTTGGCAACCACTAAAAGTCTAGATTTGGATAGATTCATAGATGTTCAATTTGAGTAGAACAATATCGAGAGAGATGAAACCTTAGGAGGTTTAGATTCTCCCTAAACTCACAAGATGAGAAGAAGACTCCTATTTGGGGAATCTACACTTAGCATTTGGTGCTAAGATTCGCATTTGATTTTCTCTTTTGGAGAACTCTTCTTTTGGTGAAAGAGAAGATTGACTTTCCTTCATTTGGAGAAAGAAAAAGATGAACTTTCATTTGGAGAAAGATGAACTTGATTTTCCGTTTAGCGAAAGGTGAAAATTTTAAAATTTCGAACCGAGGTTTTGGTAATCCGGACCCAGTCCACAACCGGATGAAAAGAACATTTCTATTTGAAAAAAATATTCATTCATTGAAAATTTAAATTTGCGTACAATCAATTGTAATACTTCTTGAGGTAACGTCCATTGATAGGCAACATAGGACGTTCATCATTACAATCAATTAATTGATAAGATCCACCATGATAGGCCTTTTCTACCACAAAGGGGCCTTCCCATGTAGGTTCGAATTTCCTACCTATTTTACGGTGGGCTAGAATCGGTCTACGAAGGACTAGGACCAAGTCACCAACCTTGAAAGTCCTAAGACGGACCAATTTGTCATGGGCTTGAGCCAAGCGGGCTTGGTACAACTCGAGGTTCTGTTGAGCATGCAAACGCTTCTCATCTAAACCATCGAGCTCCTCCAACCTCAGTTGGGCATTTTGTTCACTTGTAATCTCATTATTTATTGCAATTCTAAGAGATGGGAGCTGTACCTCCAAAGGGAGAACCGCCTCTGCTCTATAGACTAGAGCAAACGGAGTGGCCTGTGTAAGGGTTCTATATGTGGTCTGATAGACCCACAACGCCTCAACTAACTTTTCATGCCATTGATGTTTGTTCTCGTCTAAGATTTTCTTTAACAATTGAACTAATGTCTTGTTGAAAGCTTCAGCCAATCCATTAGCTCGAAGATAGTATATCGTACTATACCTCCAATCATTGCTATGTTTGTTAACAAATTGATTAAGCTTGGTACTTTTAAAAGCAGGACCATTATCGGATATGATTTGACGTGGAACACCAAATCTATATACGATATGGTCTTTTAGAAATTGCAGTACATGGCTAGTTTTGACTTCTCTTAGTGGTATAGCTTCAGCCCACTTTGAGAAATAATCGGTTGCAGCAAGTATAAACCTATGACCCTTAGAAGGAGGGTCAATAGGCCCAATAATATCGGTTCCCCAGCTTTCGAAGGGCCAAGAAGCTATTGTTGGATGCAAAACATTTGGTGGTTGATGCAAAACAACCCCATGTACTTGGCATTTGTGACATTTTTGTGCTACTTCAATACAATCTTTGATTATTGAAGGCCAATAGTACCCAAGCCTTTTAATGTTTAATTTTATTTTGGGACCTGATTGGTGAGCGCCACACAACCCCGGATGTACCTCGATCACTATCTTGTGGGCTTCATCTTTTGCAAGACATCGCAACCACATTTGGTCAAATGACCGCCGGTACAAGGTGTTGTTAATTAGTGAAAATGTTAATGCTCTTTTCTTTATTTGGTGAGCAATAGACTTCTCCTTTGGGAGTTTACCATTTTGGAGATATTCAATGAAAGGTTGGCGCCAGTCATCATCATCATCTACCATAAATGAAAACCCCCTATAGGGAGAAGGTTCATTTACCTTCTCAAAGTCAATAGGAGACAAAATTTGGTGATTTTGAACTTCAATTTGGACTGAACCCATTTTAGGACACCACATTTCCTTAGCAAGCTTTGCTAGAACGTCCGCCGTAGTATTTTGGCCACGCGGTATTCTAAGCAAAGTTGCATTGAGAATTTGCTCAAACAATTTTATGGTATACGAGTGGTATTTAAACAAGTTGGGTTTTAGAACTTTGTAGGTTCCTGCAACTTGATTAATCACCAACTGTGAATCACCATAAATTCTGATATTTATAATTTCCATTAATATTGCCAATTCTAAACCAGTTATCAGAGCTTCATATTTTGCCTCGTTATTCGTATAAGGGTCCGATAAACTGTAAGAATAGCGCAATATAGCTTTATCAGGTGTTTTGAATACCAAACCAATTCCAACCTTGCCTGGGAGAATATATTGTGGTTCAGTACCTCTTTGGAAAGAGGCCGCACCATCAAAATATAACTCCCAAGTGAGGTTTTCATGATTGTCCAGATTCATTATTTGTTCATTAGGAAGATCGTCATTTAAGGGAGATTCAGCCGGTATTGGATGTGCTGCTAGGAAGTCAGCGAGAGCTTGTCCTTTCACAGCATGTTGAGGGATGAAAGTGATATCGAATTGAAGTAGTATCATGGCCCATCTGGCTAAACGTCCTGACAGCATTGGACGGGTCATGAGGTACTGAAGGGGATTGACCTTAGAGATCAGATTGACTTTGTGAGAGAGCATGTAATGCCTAAGCTTTTGAACAGCAAAGATAAGGCATAAGCAATGCTTCTCAATGGAAGGATAGTTCATTTCGGTAGGTATCAGATGTCTGCTCAAGTAGTACAAAACATTTTCTTTTCCTTCATTGTTGGTTTGGGCCAACAAAGCTCCAAGAGACTCATCTGATGCTGCAGTGTAAAGAATCAATGGCCTCCCCGGAATGGGAGTGGCCAGAACTGGTGGAGACATAAGATAGCGTTTTATACTATCGAAAGCTTTTTGACAGCTATCATCCCAATAGAATTCTGAATCTTTCTTTGAAAGGGCTGCAAAGGGTTGGCATCTACCAGACAAGTTGGATTAAAGCGTCTTAGATATGTCAACCTACCTTGGAAAGATCTTAATTGAGTAAGACTTCTAAGAGGTTTCATTTCTAATATCGCCTTGATTTTAGTAGGGTCAATTTTAATACCACGGTGTCGAACAACAAACCCAAGAAATTTCCCTGAAGTTACCCCAAAAGCACACTTCAGTGGGTTCATCTTGAGGTCGTACTGACGAAGCCGCTCAAATACAACCCTTAAATCAAACAGGTGATCCTCTCTTTCTTTGCTTTTGACCACAAAATCATCAATGTAACATTCAACTTTGTCATGAATAAGTTCATCAAATATTCTGGTCATTGCACGCTGGTAGGTTGCACCAGCATTCTTAAGGCCAAAAGGCATGCCCTTATAACAGTATATTCCAATGGTTGTTCTAAAAGCAGTATATTGCTCGTCCTCCGGGGCCATTTTAATTTAGTTGTACCCCGAGGACCCATCCATAAAGGAAAAGAGACTATGAGAAGACGCAATATCAATCATGAGTTTGGGTATGGGTAGTGGGAACTCATCTTTTGGACATGCTTTATTCAAGTCTCTAAAGTCAACGCATACACGAATCTGTCCGTTCTTTTTCTTAACAGGGACAATGCTAGCCAACCAAGAGGGGTATTTTTCCTCTCGAATGAAACCAGCTTCGATTAATTTTTTCACTTCTTCAATTTCCAAACGCATCCTTCTAGGAGCTTGTTTGATTGGAACAACATTTTGTTGAATGGCAAGTTTATGGCCTGCTATGTCAGGATTTAGACCTAACATTTCATTATAACTCCATGCAAAACAGTCCTTAAACTCCCTTAGGAGTTGTATCATTCCATTGGCATCAATTTCATTCAACAATGCACTTATAAAAGTGGGTCGTGGATTTTCTTCAGTACCCAAATTAATTTCTTTCAATTCATCAATTATTGATTTAATTTCTTTTTCAAATTCAGGGGGTGCATCCCTAATTTGAAGGTAATATGGATCGTCGTTAGCCTCTAAACATGACCTCCCAACAGCGTTGTAGGTCTTTGTAAAGATCATATCAACCTATAGATTATTGGTGATAACCAAACAATAATTATCATCATCTATTGGTCCATAATGAGCATATACGTGAAAAGGTTGGAGTAGCTCCAGTGGAGGATAAGATTAGAGAGAGTCGCCTTAGATGGTTTGGTCACATAAAACGGCGGCCTTCCGATGACCCAGTTAGGAAAGTAGAGGTATTAGATTTGACTTATGTTAAGAAAGGTAGAGGTAGACCTAAAAAGACTTGGTTAGAAAATATTAGAAATGATCTTTCTCTATTAGATTTAAACGAGAATTTGACTTTGAACCGGACACAATGGAGAAAAAGGATTCATATTGCCGACCCCACGTAGTGGGACAAAGGCTTGTTATTGTTGTTGTTGTTGTATTGGTCCAATAGTACCAAAGCCAATATCATATCTATTTCTCTTCATTTTATATTTAGAGTTCCATAGATTTTCATGTCGTTGACCTTCACTCTTGGACCACATAGAAGGAGCAAAACCTCTTTTAATCAAACTTTTGACACCAGTAGGATATCAATCAAAAGGTAGTTCTACTATTTCATTCAAAGAAAGATCCTCAAGTTCTACACCCACTTCTGAACTTGAGGGTTGATGTGCTTTATAAAAGACACGCTCCTTCCCCTCTTCCTCTCCTAACTTAGGTGCAACACATACATTTAAATCATCCACATGACTTTTAGACAATGAAGTTAAAGTTTTCATAAACTCATTTAACTTTTCATACTTAGTGAGATCAGACACCTCCTTTTTCTGAGAGTTATCTTCATCGCATGAAATGTTTTCTTTAATGTTCCAAATAGGCTTTTCAGTGATTACCCATTTTGAAGCTGCTTTTGTTGAGCTACCCATCACATTTGACTCGGCCTTTGACTTGGACCCTGAGCCTACATGGGAGATGGGCCTTCCTGGAGTAGGTGGTGGAGATGAGGCTTTGGCGGCCCTCATCCTCCATTCATCTTGACCTCTACCTCCTCTACCACGATCCCTTCCACGAGCACGTTGTGTCATCCTACCTCCTCGTTGTGTTGATGGTGGGGCAGGATTCCATCTGATCTTCTCCTCAAGTTTTTCTTGAGGGCAATCTTGGACAAGGGTTGGAGACTTTTCCTTTTGCACACTAGCTTCTACTTGATCTTCAGCTGGTATCACAGATCTAGAAAACACTGACAGCCTCTTTGGAACATAGTAAGAAGCATCTACATATTTCCCGACTTTATGTACACCAAATGGTTTCAAATATCCCTTTATGCAGTATTCTACATCATTGCGTTCATATTTCATGCATGCATTGGTGTAGAGAGGAAGGAACCATTTTGTATTCATGGAGCCAAGGCCTACCAAGAAGTGCTTTAAATAAAGTTTCAGAATCAATGATGTGGAATTTAGCTTCAGTTCTCAAATGCCCCATCAACAGTGAAAGAGTAACAGAGCCTAAAGCTCTTTGCCCCTTTTCATTGAAGCCACGCAACATCATTTGTCAGAACTTAATTTTTGCGTGTCCACATTGAGATTGGCCAAAGTTCTTAGGCTCATTATGTTGACCGATGCACCTGGGTCAACAAGCACTCTATTCAACTTGAAATTGTCAATATCAACAGTTATATAGAGTGGGCGAATGTGATCTGAAGTGCCTATGAGTAAATCCTCATCAGAAAAGGTTACTCCATGTACTTCCTTGAAGTGTAAAGCCTCCTCAAAGGGACACTCTGCGAGTTGAGCTAAACAAATTTCAGGATCAAGAAGAGCCTTGATCAAAGCTTCTCGCATTTCAGGAAAAAGTATGAGTGCATCATATGTACTCAACCTCGCAGGGAGTTTCCTAAGGTGGGCTAATACATTGTAATCCACTTTTGGTGGTCCACCACCCACTTGCTCTTGTGGAGCAGGTGTTGGTGGAACCATGCCCTCATTTTGATCGATAGGTTCTTTTCCTTTATCTTTCTTAGATGCCATTGGAGATGGTACAACACGACCACTTCTGAGATTTATTTCTGTTATTTGTTCAGGCTCAGAAGTTGAGGTCACATCAACCAAAACCTCATAATCTAACTCTTCTTTCACTTGATTTGTTGTCTCTAAGTCAGGTGACTCGGGCTCAATGATAATCTTTACTCCCTGTATTTTGTACACGGGTAGATCATCATCAGAACTTGATTCACTTGATTCAGGTAATTAAGAAGATTCAGTTGTAGGTTGTTCATTTTCAGATTCAAAATGGACAGATTACACATACGCGAAAGGATTGTTCATTTCATTAACACCCTTTGGAACATACATGAAATCAGAGAGAGTGATAGGCTTGCGGGATTTCCCCTTGCCATTTGGAGGGATAACTTGTTTGATTTTGGAAGTTGATTTCTCTTTTTCCTTTCCCTTCGCCATTGAAACTCTCTTTTCATGAAGTTTCAAGGGCAAAGGACCATTTCCATCCATTGAGTTATTTGGAGGAACTCCAAAGGCCTTTTTTATGGACATTTGAGTTCCTTTTGGAAACTCCAATGGGATTTTGGGTAACTTGTTTAACATTTTAAGAGAAAATTTGGACAAAGACAACTGCCAACCCTCTGCATCCGTAAGCAAATCAACACTGTCTTTCTGGCTGAACACTGGTGGAGAAGAAACTGCAACAACTGACTCTGCTCTCTGCCCTTGAGTAGGAGTGACTTCCACATGAATAACCTTAGCAGACCCCTATGATGGGTTTGCTAAGTATGCATCAGGAAGACTCATCCTACCAAATTTGTACTCATTTTCAACCCAATCTTTAAAGACATAACAATCTTTCAACACATGACCCAACATCCTATGGTAAGGGTAATAGTTTGGCTCATTGCTCTTATCAACTTCTGCTGGTCTTTTGGGTTTGGGGAGTTGAAAATTGACATCTTGAATCAAAGATTAAAGATTTCCCTGTGGCATCTCTCCTAAAAGAGTACTGTTGATTGATCTTTTCTGTCAATCCCCTAGGATCAGGCTTTTTGACTGCCTTCTCCTTATCCCTTCTAGGTTGCTGCTCTGAAATCTTTCTTGGTGACAGTTACTCAGAGATCTGAATCTGCTTTTCCTTTTGAAGAGATAATGCTGACACACTGCCCTTTCTTTCAACTGTTTTCTGTTTGAATTTCTTAGACTGATCACCATTACTGTTATCTTTAAGAAAGGCCAACTGAACTGCCTCCGACTGAAGACTAGATGCCTTACTAAGCAATTTTTCAAATGTCTTAATGGTGAATCCCTTAAGGATAAGTGCTATTGGACCATGAATATTTCTTAGTAAGATTTCTATGGCATGTTATTCTTGGAGTTATGGTTCACATTTTAGGCTAAGGTTTCTCCACCTAAGAATGTAATCCACCAACCCCTTATTTGGTTTCTGCTTCTCCACTACAAGGTCTCCCACTATAATGTGATGCTGGGCTCCCACAAACCTCTTCACAAACAAAGACTCCAACTCTGCAAAAGTCTTTACTCAGCCATTTGGTAACTCAGCATACCAATCAAAGGCTACACCATAAAGGCTGCTCACAAACTGTATGAATAAGAGAGCATCACTACCACCCACATTACAACACCCAGCTCTGAAATGAGCCAAATGCTGACGCGGGTTTCCTACACCATCAAAGAGTTTGAAGGAAGGAGCAACAAAACCCTTGGGATACTGTACTGAATCAAACTCCTCGGGATAAGGTCTTCCTCTTTGAATAGAGTGACCTCCTTTCCCATAAGCCATGGACTCCTTAATCTGCTGATTAATAAAATCCTTCAAATCTTCCTTTGAAGGTTGGAGATTTACTGACCCAGGCTCATTTTTTTCTGACTCCCAATATCCTCATCAACTTACATTACTTCCTTGGCCTTTTCTACACTAGTGGAAGGCTTATCTGTTGTGTTTGGAACCTTTTGGGGACCCAAAAGCTGAGTGGTAAGGGTTGTTATGGCAGAAGCCATCTCATCCAATCTCTTAGCCATATCACTGAGCTGAATATCTTTATCTTTCAACTGCTGAAGTAAAATATGGATCTGGGGATTTTCACTCCCTTCCCTTCTACTTCTGCTCCCAACAAATCATCTGTATGGGGGTCTCCTGGAAGAGAGGATCCTCTTCTGCTATATTGGAGAACATAGATATCCTCCTCATCCATGAGATCATCCTCGTCAGGATTAAAATTTTCAATCAATTTTCTATTATTTTCTTCCTCCTTTTCCCTCACCTCATCCTCATCAATCTTCATAAGGCTATCTTTTAAATACTCCATCATTTCTTCAATGGTTTTGCCAGTTGAAGGGTTGACATGGGAAGGATGATACTCTTCGTAACTATTGACTTCCATGGGTGCTTTCCCTTTGTCTTTGGGGTCAACATGAGTAGGAGGGGACAAATGTACCATTGATGGAGGTGCCACCTTGGGTCTCCATTCTTTCTTCACCTCAGATGAGGAAATATGGGATTTTTGGCTTCCCAAATCTACCTCATCCAAAGGTGGAGTCTGAATGCGACCCCCAGAATGTATCTCATCATGAGGAGTAGGAGGTCTATCTTCTTTTGAAGGCCTCCTAAACCTATTGGGTACATCGGATCTACTAGAACTGGAAAAGGAGGTCCGAGGGACCACTCGGCGATCAGGGTGATCAACCTTTGATCTGCTATGGGCATCAAGTGGTGCTACTGAGTAATCAACCAAAACAATCTGCTCATCAACTGGTCTTTCCTGATGGGGTTTAGAATCATATCCATCTGTCAAAGCTGACATAGTTGGCTGTCTAGAAAATTTGCGCCTATCCCTTTGGGTGGGTTGAACAATCAACTTGCTATCCTCAGGATCTTTATCCTTTTTCAGAAGTAATTTGGCAAAATCTTTTGTGATTGTATTCTTCATAGCCTTAATCACTGCCTCTTTTGTGGTGTGCATTTGATCAGCTACCCTTTGAAAAATCCTCCTTATATCATTCTCCCACTTTTTCTTCCTTTCCTCAGGAGTACTTTTGAAAACTCTAAGTGGGGGCCTAGGGGGTGATGCAGCAATCTTCCTAACATCTTCCTCTCCCCTAGACACAGAAAGAGAGTAAAACCTGCTCCCCTCAGCAAGAGGAGAGAGCTCCATCATCTCAGCCTCTAGTTCAGCTTTCTCTTCCTTTTCCATCCTCTTTTGAAACCTCCTAAACTTGTTCCTTTTCTGGGATTTAGTCAGAACATAAGCAGAATTACCCCCTTCCTCATACTGACTGGACTGAAACAAACCATCAGACTGTGGAACACTTGGGACAACTGCTAGTGGTTGAACTGGCTTATATTCTTTTTTAACAGATTTCTTCTTAGGTAATAAAGGAGTCAGTGTTGTCTGTCTCACATCTGATTTCAGAACCTTAAGGAAGGTCAACCTATTGAAGACAGAAGGTCGAGAGGCTAAAGCTTTTAGAGATAACTCAGCCACCCTCTTCCTACTACTTTGAGTAGGTGACCTCTCCCTAGCAGGCAGATTTATTTCCAAAACCTTCTTTTCAAATGAAGGTTGATTTTCAAGGGCCCTAGCTTCAGAAGGTGTAAGACCCTGAAAAAGAACTTCCATATCTTCAAATCCTTGCCCAAACTTAATTATATCCCCAGGAGTGAAGCGGGACTGATCAAAAGACAGTTGCAGATGGTCTCCAAACTTAAAGACTAATCTTCCTTCCATTTATGACTTATTGGATCCTCAGATAGATCACTTTCAGAGACTTCCTGAAAACCAACATTTCTTGAATCAAACTTTCTGCTGAATTTTTCTTGAATCCAATTATCATAACATCAATTATCACTGCACTTATTCTGGGTTTTCTGACCACTTACTTGAATCACTGACTACCCATAATTGTGACCCGAATTTTCTTTTAAGGGATGATGAATGGATTTGATAGAGTTTGCAATCTCACACCATTTGAGATTGTTTGGTTGTAGATTCTACAACCACCACAATCATAATGTTGAGGAGGATTTTGAAATTAGATATTTGGGAAAGTGAATTTGTTGAAAATGATTGTTTTAGGAAAATCAAATTTAATATTACTCACATTTTTTTTTGGAAAGTTCATCTTGGCATTTGCCTGTATTGATATCACTCAACCCAAAAATTGAAAATGGGAGAGGCATACAACACAGAATTGAGATTGCAAATGCCCTTTAGCCAATATTTAAATGACTAATTTGAAAACCACTAATTCAGATGAAAAGAGGCATCCTCCCCAGCGGAGTCGCCAGAAAATCTGTTGGAGAATTTTGTGTTCCTCTAATGGATTGTATTTTTTTATGATTGAGCACGGCATAAGAAGAATGATATATTACCCCAGAGGGTAAAAATATCATTTCCTTATGGACTCAATGATAAAATTTACAATTTAACAGAGATTCTCCCGTTCAATGTTTGGTTGAACGGAGTTTATTTATTCTGGGGTACAGATGCCCCATAGGGGAAAGCCTATATGCTTAATTACATCTCAAGCTTTGATGCCTGAGAAAACTTTTGATTAAACTAGTGGTTTTCTTGTTTTTGAGAGTCATTTAAACATTGATTGAAGTTTGATTTTTTGAAAATCCATGAAAGTCTTATTTAAAGGATTTTTTGTCATTTAGAAATTTCAAGGAAGAAAGGATTGACTTGAAGTTAAATTTCTTGGAATGAGTGTCAAAGGGAAGGAGTGTAGGAGTACTTGATTCTGAGGGAAACTCAGAGGTACTAAGATTATCCTAAATTGGACTTTACATTTTAGAAGTCTAATTTTTGTTCAAGTTGATATTTTTCATTAGAAGGTTGGGGCTTACATTCCAACAACACTTGTTGGAAGAATTGCCCGAAAGTTGAGGGCTTATATAGTGATTGGAATCGACTATTGCCTCAGACCCTAAAGCTAAGTTGAGAACTACCGAGAGGTAGTTCCTCGAACCTAAATCTAGCGAATGCAAAAAGACTTACAAATTGTACATCACAAGAGGCACAATCAGGCCGACCTCTGGATTTATTATCCTGCCTGGAAAGGACTACCAGCTAGACTCCTCCTAATCGCTTTTAAAACCATGCTTTCTGGTCTCAATGCATATGAAGAGTGGTGGGCAATTATTATTTAGGAAATAGGGCTTACAACTTGGCTTTGAGGCCAAGATGCCTAGGTATGCAGAATGCTGACTCACATATGCAAATTTTTTTATTATCTAATCTTTAAGTGAGGGCTTCTACATGTGACTCTTTTGGGCTATGCATGATCAATTTAAATTTTGAAAACTTGACTCTTTGAAAGAGAGTCATGCAATTTTCTTTCATGAAGCCTAGATTTGATTTTAAGTTATTTACATTTTAAAGGGTAGAAATCTTAAATTTCCCTAAGAGCCTACCGTATCATAAGTACAGGCCACTCCCAAACAAACAGTAGAAGAAACCTAAGAAAAAACATGTTGTTCTAGTGCGCACAAGATAAACAAACAACACATGCATGTATATAAATCAAGTGCAAGAAATGTAAGAAGAGTCACAGTTATTACAAACAGTTTTGGCAGCTGAGTTGCCTGCCATTATACAACCCAGTTAATTTTTACAGACTCTACTTGTGGGGTTTTCAAGCTTCATCTTTTAGATGGATCTTTGGGCATCACCTCCAAGAAGTACATCCTACTTGATCCACCTCTCCTTTTGATCCAAACCCCACAAGTTTTACATCCTAATTCTATCAAATACACTTTGAAAAAAAAAAGACTCAAACCTGCAAGATAGAGTGAGAAGGCAGTTCATATAATATATCACATCACATCCAAAATTTGTCTAGCACTTAGAGTGCCACGCACCTGCTTCTACCCTATTGGTCATGCCTCCTGGGGGGTTTTAAGCAGCGCCTGCAAGCAAACAGCATTAAGATAATCATGATTTATTTTTATTTTACCCCCTCTTGGACACGGCCACCTGCATAAGAAAACATATATATATGTATTCCTATGCTAACCACTTAAGGGCAAGTGCCCACATCACAGACAATCTAACGGGCAATCACACCACAACAATCAACCACATGCGCACACAAAGAAAAATCCTAGTCCTAGTATGCCTAAGGGGCTGTGCACCTAAGTGTGAGGGGCTCGTGTGGTATGTCACACTAAGAGTTTGATTTTATTTTGGAATGAAGATGTTTGGTCTTTATCCAAGGGTGGTCTCACTTTAAGTTGTTTGTGACTTAAATATTTTATTTGATTTTTGAATGTTTCATATTTAGGAGGGTTATAAAGAACCCATAAAGTAACTGCTGCTTGCTTTTGGGCAAGCCTGCTACTTATGAATCCTAAAATATAATGATATATGCATCCCGCCTTTTGGGGGAGATGATTGATCATTATATCAAAAGGAACCTAGGTGATTTTTTGGGTATTTTGGAGTTCTCTTAGTGTTTGGATAAGAGAAATACCTATCTAATAAGGTAAGATAAGTATGCCTAAGGGGTTTCACTTAGGGCATAGTGAAATTCATCCAACAGAGTAGGGTGAACTTCAACAGATTGGATAATTCCTAAGGGACATCTATGTGTTTAACATTTTAAATGTCATAAGAGGAATCACTCAACTTGGGTTGAATGAAAGTGATAGCTTAGATTTTGGGTCTAAGAAAGGTGCCCAACATATAGCTTTTAAGCTACATATGGAAGAATCCCCCTTAGCTTTTGAAGCTAAGAGGACATAGATAGGAATCCAACATTTAGCTTTTAGGCTAAATATATGAGAACTCCCTCTAGCTTCTGGAGCTAAAGAGAGGGGAAAGTCTCCTACAACTTTGGAGTTGGAGGAGAAAGATGAGGGAATATGCAACTTGCGGGTTGTAAATCCATGAATGTCTTTGAACATTTTGATGTTCGAAGAGAGGGTTGCACCCTTCCAACTTGAGTTAAAAGGATGAGTGGAGGTAGGACTTTTGAATCCTATGCTTGGGTGAAACTACTTGTTGCTTTTGGCTCAATAAATAGGTTAACTTGGAACAGGATTGAATCACTCAACATGGGTTGAGTAAAAGAGAGTTTCATACAACTTGAGTTGTAGGAAGGAGGGAATTTCTCTACAGTTTTGGTTTGTAGAGAGAAAATGAGAAAATGCAACTTGAAAGTTGCAAAGTGGAAAGATTTCTTTGAACATGTTGGTGTTCAAAAAGGGGAGGCACATTCTCCTAAATTTAGTTTAGGGGAATGAAAGGAGGATTTGAATGTTCTCCTATAATTTTGGTTTATAGAAGATGATGAAGGAGATACAACTTAGAAGTTGCAACCCATAGAAATCCCTTGAACATTTGGTTGTTCAAAGGGAGAATGTTCATTCCTCCAATTGGGTTGGAGGGATGAAAGAGAGGAAGATACAACTTGGAAGCTGCAAATTCTTGGATGCTCTGTGGACATTTTGGTGTTCAAAGAAAGGGTCTTACCCTTCCAATTTGGGTTGGAAGGATAGATTGGAAACATGACTTTGGTTCATGTGCTTGGAACGAAATTACTTGTTGATTTTGGTTCAACAAGTGAGTGGATTTTGATATATGCTTGATTTACTTAACTTGGATTAAGTAAATGATAGGAACTCCCTACAACTCTTGAGTTGTAGGAAGAGAGGAGGAGGATGTGACTTATGTGTTACAAGTTAGAGAAAAATCCTTGAACTTTTGACGTTCGAAGAAGAAGATCCATTCTTCCAACTTGGGTTGGAGAGATAGAGGAGAAGAAGATGCAACTTAGAAGTTGCAAACTCTTGAAAACTTCTTGAATATTTGACATTCAAAGGAGGATGTACACTCTTCTAATTTGGGTTACAATAATGAGGAGATCTTCCCACAACCTCTGAGTTGTAGGATGAAATGAAAGAAACACAACTTATGGGTTGTGTATGGGTGGATAATTCATTAAGTCAAGTGTTTAATGATGCATAGCCATTTACCAAATTTATGCTAGGTAAACGGAGGGAAGAGATGTGCAACAACTTGGAGGTTGCAACCTCATGGGTTTTCTTTGAACGTTTGGTGTTCAAGGAGAGGACATTCTCCTAATTTTAGATCTTAGGAGGGTGGAGACTTTCTACAACTTTTGAGTTGTAGAAGAGAGAAGCAACAAACAACTTTTGGATTGCCTGTTGGAAGAAATTCCTTGAACATTTGATGTCCAAGGAGGAACGTGCTTTGCCTAATTTGAGTCTAGGCAAATGAGGGGAAAAATCATATGTTGGTTCCTTGCTCCAACAAATGAAATGAGATAAACTTAGACTTTGCTTCTAAGTTCAAGAACTCACGACATAATGTATTTAGGATTTAGAAATCCATAATACAAAACATGAGGAAGATAGGTTGGGTGGATTCATTTGTTGATTTTATGACTCAACAAACGAAGGAAGGAGCTTAGGATTTAGCTCTAAGCTCCAAATAATTTATGCAATGATATTTTCTGGAGACTTGAGGAGTCCCCGAATAATCATGCATGAGAAGATATTTATTGGTTTTATGTTCCAACAAAAGAGAAGAAAGAACTTGGAAGTTGGTTCAAAAATGCAAATGATTCATGCGATCTAACACTTAGAGTTTGAGAAATGCTCCAAGCATTATGCATGAAAGAAAATTGCTCATTTGTTAATTTTATATCTTAATAAATGAAAGGGTAGGCTTAGGATTTTGGTCCTAAGATCTTGAAGATTCATGTGATAGAATAACTTTGAGCTTTGAAAGTGCTCCTAAACATCACACATGAAGGGGATGTTTGTACTCATAGGTGCTCCAACAAGAGATGTAAGGAAATTTGGATTTTGGTTCCAAACTTCTAAAGCCTATAACATGATGTATTAAGGATTTTAGGGAAGTCTACAATACAATGCATGAGAAGGGTTGATGGTAACCCCTCACACATGCTAAGAGTCAAGTGATAGAATATTTGGAGCATTGAGGGAGCTCCAAATGTCATGCGATGATACGTATTTAAAGCCTTGAGAAGGTTCCAATCACCATGCATGGGAGGGATGGATGGATGCTTGTAGATTTTGTGTCCACAGGCAAGAAGGTACGAACCTAGGACTTTTTTTTTTTGGATCCTAAGTTAAGGTTCATACAATCTAACACTTAGGATTTTGAGGGAAACTCCAAGTGTTATATATGAAGGGAAGAGAGTGCTTGAAAGCAAGCTCTCTATATTTGTTAGGATTCATGCAATATAGAGTTTAGAACTTTGAGGAAGTTCTAAGCATCAAATTGGAAGGAGGATATGCATGAGAAAGAGAATTCCTCATTTCTCTATGAGTGTTTTGGACTCATGGAAGGAGCACATGCACACTTGGAAAGAACTCCCCTACATCTTTTAGAGTGTTTTGGACTCATTTGTAGAAGGGAAGGATTGATCTCCTAGAGCTTTAGAAGGATTCCTATGTCATTTGTAGTGATTAGGAGGTTTGGGAGTGGACACACTTTAATTTGACTATAGACAAAGGGGCTTACGTGTCTAGTTTGCTTATCGTTTTATGTGGCCACTCAATTGAAAAGTTACATAAATGAACTTATATAATTCCAAAGAAAAATAAAAGAATTGGGTATGACACATGGAGCTTTGAAGGTCCATCATATACCCCTAAAATTAGCTTTACAAGCATTTGGAATTAGATGAGCACATCTATAAACTTTTCAATTTCAAAGTCTATGTTTGATAAAGGTGTAAATCATGGACTTGATTGATCATACACATTATGGGATTTGCAACGTATGTCTTTGAAACATAAAAGAAATCTCATAATGCTTTGATGTCATATGTGTGACTTTCCATCAATCAAGTACATTAAATGTTTACCAAACCATAAAGACTATCGCTCTCTAGCATACAAATTCTCCTCAATCCTATCAATTTTGTCATGATGTTTCAATTTAGAAATTTCATAAACATGCTCAAATAAATTTTAGATAGAGCGACGCATGGCTCATCAACCTTTAAAGGTTTAGAGAACACCATGAATTATAAATATCTAAAATTATATTGGGCACATTTATAAAAAGTTGGAGAATAGAGAGACTTGCAAGAGGCCCATAATTTTTTTCTAGGTTAATTTTGACATAACCTAAATCCTTAGCAAACGTGTGATCCATTTGTTCAAATGCATAGTCATCAAATTTGAGTGTGATGATAACGAAGCCTAGGTTTGTCGTAGGAGACGATTTTGACAACAATATGAATGTTTTTCATGCATTTAAAGGTGTCGGATACCAATCCAACACCCCTACGCGTATAAAAATCCTCTCTGAATTCTCACATGAGAATCGACAAATGAAAACCATCGAGTTTTCATAGTTTTGCGGAGTGGACAGCCAACAAGGAGTTTTGGGAGAGTGAAAATTGAAGTTTCTAGGGACCTAAGGCTTGGAAACGTCAACCACACAAACATTGGCCATGGGGGACCCTAGGTCTCACTAAGTTTTAGTGTTTTACCTCACCCGGGTTGTCCTAGCGCTCCAATCCAAGCTCCGTCGAAGGTTCCAACTGCTGTCCAAGCTCCGTCAAAGGTTTCAAACTGCTGTCCATGCTTTGTCAAAGGTTCCAACTGCTGTCCAAGACGTCTTGAAGGAGGAAAACTGCTGTTTGAAAACTTTTGGAGCCTTCCCTTATTGTTTGGAAGCTTCCAACAACTCCCTTGACCACCACGAACTCGCCAGAATCGAAGGAGGAGAAGAAGTCTCCCTAGCGAATGCGAAGGCTTCCCTGTGTTGACTGGGGCGGAGCCGTAGTAGTCGGGTCGCACAGGTCCGGCAAAGTAGGGAGTCGGACCCCCTGGCAGGTTCGGCCGAAGCCCTGGATGGGCTCGGACGGAGCTTCCGCAGGCGTGGAAGGGGCCGGACGGGGCTTTCGCACGCGAGAAGAGGATTTCTCTTGGTGGAGTCGCACGCAAGGGGCTCGGCTCCGCTGGAAGAGTCGCACGCAAGGGGGCCGAATGGCTTTTCCCTTTTCCCTCTCTCTCGCGCTCTCTCTCTCTCACTCTCTGGGTCGGGACGGACAAGCACGGGGGAGCCGAATGGCTCCCCCTCTCCCTTTCGTTCGCTCTTGGAGACGGACGCCAGCAGCAGGCCGCCGCCCAATGTATCCAATCGGGCCTCCTTAATACGTGAAACGAGAGGAATATCCACTTGAGTGGATTTGCTATAGGATTTGACATGAAATTGGGTAAGATTTGAGAGAAAATCTCAGCACTAGATTTTGATTTCTGCTTTTGGAAGTTAACTTAGCCCAAATCAATCAATTGGGGTTGAATTTGAGTCCGATTTGGGCTCGACCCGAACCGATTTGGGTCGATTTGGGTCCGATCGAGTTAATTTTGCGAAATTGACCTCGAATCGGCGCCGAATTGCGTCGAATTGGGCTCGACGAGGCTCGATTGGGTTTGAATTGATTTTAATTTAATTAAATTTAATTAAATTAAATTAATTTAATTTAATTTGATGAAATTAACATTTAATTTCACCGAATTAGGGTCTGATTGGAGTTATTTGACGCTCGACGAGTCTCAACCGAGTTGATCGAACGTCATCGAGCCTAGTTGGGCTCGAATTGGCTCGACCCGAGCTGAGTCGGCACAAAAATGTATGTCAACAACTTATTTCTCTTTCTAGAGAGAGAATAAGAGTGGTAGTGAGGGAGAGGGATGAGGAATGGACTAGAGCGAGAAACTGAGCTTTCTCTCTTTAGAGGAGAAACAATTTTCTCTTTTTAAGTTTAGAGAGAGACAGTGAGAGTGGAGCTAGGATTTTGGTGGTGGTGGTGTAGGAGGTTGTAGGAAGAGGGATTTTGAGAGAGGGAGAGAGACTGAATTAGAGGAAGTGGATGAGGTAGAGATTTTGAGGGTTAGGGTTTGTGGTAGAGGGAAGAGGTTGAAGTTGAAGGTGAAGGTGAAGGTGTAGGAAGGAATTAGGGCCTAAAGAGAAGAGAAGGAGAATAAGTAAGAAGAAAAAAAAGGAGAGGAGGCAAGTGGCTAGGCCAACAGCAGTTGGGCTGGGGAGGCTGGTGGTGGCGAGTTGGGTCGGCTGCTAGGTTGGGCGTGTAAAGAGGAAGGGTGGCAACGGGTTCGACCTACTAGAGTCACGCACAAGAGAGGAAGGGCAAGGCGAGACAGTGAGGCCTATGCATGTAAGAGTGGGTCGTTCGGCTGGGTTGGGAGTAAGTATAAGAGGGATGAGGGTGATAATGGAAGGCAGTGGCCGTGGGTGGGGAAGGTGACAAGGTGTATTCGAAAATCACTCAAATTGAAAAATTTTGGAATACACCAAAAAAGAACAAAGGGATTAATTTAAAATTCTTCAAAACTTTACTTTAAATTTATTTTTCAGTCAACTAAACACCTAAACTTTTAAAACCCCTGCATTTAGAATGCAATACACTCCCCTAAACCATATAGCCTCTAAATATTTTATATCTATTACATTTGTATATTGCTCAAAAGATTTGGATCATTAGCCGTGACTACAGAAAATCTAAGCTTGGGAATGGAAGTGTGCTCCCAAAGGTGCCAAACTAGTGTTGACCTCTACTCAGATAAGCCAAAAAGAAAAAAAAAATTTTAAATGATTACCTCTGCCGGATACGCCGCTTGCTACAGTCGCCCATCCCGCATATCCTGCGCAAGCAAATCCTGCTCAAATCCCATAACTCTGCAACAGCGTCGAACTGTCGTATCGCCCGCGTGTGGAGGTTACCCCGAGTGAATCATTAAATACGATAGTGAGATGAAGCTACGGTAGTTGCTTCGCTTCTCCTAGAGCTCGCAAACCCTCCTCCCTGGTCCGACTCCAGCAGCCGCGAGCAAGCCTTGTCTTCCCTCTCGCAAACCCTCCGAACCGAGCCCCTCTTCTCATTCCGGTCTTCCTCTTCGACGCACACCCCCAATCAATCGAAGACCCAAGCCATACCTCCCGTCCTCCTTCCCTGTCCCGTCCGATCACAACCCCAGGCCGAGCCCAGCCAGAGCCGAACCCCTGCCTGCTCCGAACTCTCCGACCCATTCGAGCTCCCAGTCGGATCTCACGACTTCAAGCCGACGCTACCTTGCTGTTCCCGACCCCTCCTTGCGATTGAACTCCACCGGTAGCTCCAACCTGCATCCTGACTCCTAGACCTACCTCCATTTACAGAAGCCGAGCAAGCCTTCACCAGGCCGATCTCACGCGAGCCCCTTCCTCCCGCGCTCCCTTCCTCTCTGTCTGAAGCCGACGCCCCTGCCTGTGCCGACTTCTCACATAAGCCGAGAGAGAGAGAGAGAGAGAGGCCTACATTTGCTGCTGCTCACCACCCTCCCCTCCTACGACGTTCCTTGCCTGCGTGATCGGGAGTTACGACATTTTGATCGGACAGAACGACGGGAGCTCATTAACAGTGAAGGTAACTTTCTCTGTTTCGAGCGCTTCTTTGGCTGAATCCCGAGACTGGCCGAGCTAGAGAGAGTAATGAGAGAGAGGGTTTAGTTAGTCTTAATTAAAATTAATGTTAATTAATCTTAATTATAATTATTTTAATTAATTATGACTGTTATAATTAATTATATTTAATTTTAATTAAATAATTATAATTAATGTTAATTAATTATAATTAATTTAATTAAGATTAATCTTAATTATTTATAATTTTTTTATCAATTATAATTAATTACTATTAATTAATTAATCAAAGTTAATTAATATTAATTAATTCTTATTAATTAAAGTTAAATATAGTTAATTATTGAAATTAATTATAATAACTATAATTAATTACTCTAATTAGTTATAATTAATTTTAAATGAACATAATTAATTAAGGTTAATTATAATTAATATTAATTATAATAAAGAGATACAAGAGCTTCTCTCTTGTGCCTTGACCCTCGTGCCACGAACCTCTACACCGCCGGTCGCCAAGGTATAACCCTTCTGAACTTAAAAAAAACTCAGAGAACTCGTTCTCGTCGTTCGCGGCGGACCGGAAAACCGCCTATACACGCTTTCATAAGCATGGTGGGATGGGACCCCGGTGCGGCGCCTACAACGAGGCGGGTAATCACCTCAAAATCCTATCCTCGGCGTTCGTGTCGAGCCGGCAAACCGCCTATACACGCTTTCATAAGCGTGGTGGGAAGGGAACCCGGTGCGACACCTACGGCGAGGCGGGTAGGCCCTATACACGCTTTTCTTAGCGTGGTGGGGACAATTTTAAGTACCTGTATGCGGCTCTGTACCTGCGGGGAAACAAATGCTTTTCTTTTTTTCAGGTACGTCGAAGACCCATACACGCTTTCTTAAGCGTGGTGGGGGATTGAAGACTTTACACGGCCGCGGTGTCCTCGAAAGAGGGCATCTACCATACACGCTTTCTTAAGCGTGGTGGGAAAGGCCCAGTTTTCCGTTATTTCCCCTAAACGGGGGAGATGCCGGAATGCTGCCGAAATTTCGGGTGATCATATGACTGTACTTAGACCTATTTGAGCTCAAAGGAAGAGGACCAGAACTTGTGCTTTGAACTTGAATGAACACAAATGAACCTAAACTGAACAAACATTTTTAAATTGAAATCAAATGAATTTTAATTGGTGCAAATCACAATGAACTACACATCAGACTTGATTTGAACTTGCAAAGGACAGCAGGGGACTTTGATCTGAACTCAAATTAAACTCAAACTCAAACTTGGGCTCGGACTTAAAATTCCAATGTGCAAGATGAATTTGGATTGAATAAGACTATAGTGGACGTTGTACTAAAACTGAACCACACAAAGTGTAACTTGAATCATTACAAGGGACCTAAGTGCATAGCAAAAGACTTGAACTTCCACTCAAACTGGCTCCAGGACTTGAACTCACAAACGATGGACTTGTAATAATCATTTCTATTGGAATGAAAGCATTGAGAAGTGTAGTATCAAAACTCGTCATGCATATGACAAATCCTCTTTGAAAAGTAGGAGATTGCAAGGGAAACTTGTTTGCAAACAAAGAAAGGATTGTGGAGGATACGGCTGGGTCACAAAGTCGTAGCATGAAATCTTCGTAGCATGATGACGAACTAGTATCATTGGATTTAACTTATCTCCGATATAGTTATGTGTAGTTTGATCATGATTAAAGATAGCTAAATGTTGCAAATCACAGAGAATCTACAGATTGACATACTAAACTCCTGCAAATTCATTCACAAAGATGATAACAAGATCAACTGCATTTTTGGTAGCTCAAGGTGATTGCAAGTACCAAGTATTCAAATAAAAGTCAGATGAAAGACTTGTGATGGACAAAACATTGATACAACTTGCTTGTAAGTTACATCCTCAAATCTTTCATGAGAAGATGATCAAATTAACCTACAAGCAAATACAACTCAAAGTGAGTGCGATGATTCATGAGAATCAAGTCTTAAATGCATACAAATGGCGAGTAGATGCACATGATGCAGCATATGACGAATGCAACAATACTTCTATGTTCAAGGTCATCGTACAAACAAGCAAGTGGAAGATAAAATCTCAATGCTTGTGAAAGATGATTTAGAATATTTTAACCAAGTTGACTTGTAAATGAGAGCAAATAATACTTGTGTCAGTCATGCAATCAAAATGTTACCAAAGGGGTTTCAATATACAACGGATTATTGATAAGGGATATATATTTAGAGTATCAAAGCAAGTGCAATCTTCATGTAATCAACACCATTTGAGCACAGATGACTACATCAATCTACATACAAATTCACTAAATCATGACAAATGATAATAGTGAAGGCACAAAGAATAGATGATTTGCTAGTGGGTAGGCATGAAGTCATTAACGATGAATGCAAATGCTAATCAAAGAGGATGATCCATCCAAATATCATCCAAGTAAGCAAAGGCTCACATATAAAGTCACTACAAACTTTGGTATAAAGCTTATTTGAGCGATCATGATCAGCCTATAATGATCATCTCAATTGGAATGAAGGGATCGATATCAAACTCACCATGTATCTTGTAAACTATCTCGGAGGATAAAAAATTTGCAAGCAGAACCAAACTACCTTTGAGGACAAAGGAGTTGCAATAACTTAATGCTACAATAAAGAACCTTCGACCTACACGTAAGCATATAAGGTCCACGGTATCCATATCAGTAGGGTCCTCAAGCTCATGCGAAAAAGAGGGATATCACCAATGAAAGAAACTCCCAATGAGTATGATGTCTCCTTCATACAACACGCAATGCAAGTTCTCCAATCAATATCAATGAAGTTATTATATCCACTCCAAAGTGAAAATCAACAGGCATGTAAGGAACTTGTGTAGAGCATTCAATTGAACTTCATGCAAACAGATACTTTTGCCCCATACAAATGGAAGGATTTGGTATTCAAATGAAGAAGCAGGAGATTCGTTAGTGCACTACGATCCCCTGGCAGTAAGCAACTAGTGCACGACAGTCTACCTGTACAATGCAGCAAACAGTTCAATCCCCAAGCTGCAACAATACGCCACCGGATCTGCAACATCCACGCAAGCAGACAGAAGGCATACAAATTCCCAAATGAAATCCCAGCGCTACGCCACCGGATCCGCAACATTCATGCAAGCGGACAGAAGGCGTTTAGAAATGTTCCAAAAGTACCCCCGCACATGCACCATAATATGTATACACATAGGTACACATAAGGGGATGTACCGAATACCCGCATGGGCCCCGGCGAGCGTGTTATTGGTACACACGTGACGTCTAGGGATGCTGCGCGGGTCAATAGATTTGAACCCGATCCTCCTATGCAAGCAGATAGGAGTAGACAAGGTTCAATAAATAATTATAAAATGCCCCCAAACACCTGCATGGGCCCCGGCGAGCGTGTTATTGGTACACACGTGACGTCTAGGGATGCTGCGCGGGTCAATGAGTGAATTCCAGTTCGAGCCCGATCCTCCTATACGGGTGGATAGGAGTCGACACGGCTCGAACAATTAAATAAATATACGGTCGCGAAGTCGATCGAGATATTTATTTTATATGTTCATATTAGGCCTCCAAAGCCTATAATCAAGAGAATTCACTAACAAAGGTCCAATGCCTACGAAACCCGATCCTCCATCGACCAGTAGATAGAGTCAACAGAGTCCAATCAATAAAATATAAATGACCCCAAACACCCCGATGATGGCCGTGTTGAATGCAAGCCTCAACCGGAGGGGTCCACACATATCGTTTCAAAATACTATCTCAAATTTCACAAAATCCAAAACTCCACAAAACTCCCAAAATCCCAAATTCCCTACAAAATCCAATCTTTTGAAAAATCCCAAAATCCAAAAATCTTTTCAACTCCAGATATTTAAAAATTGAAATCCAACTATCAAACCACTTAAAGCAAAATTCATCCATCCTCCGCAACAGTTTGCCGAGGTGGACAAATCAAAATATACTTCAGCTCACATAGAGTTAATGCCTAGTCGAAAATATCACTAGGATCCATTCTCAAACAATCTCCTGCCAGCAAGGACGTGGTACGAGTCCTCTAACCGGCAGTTTCGCCGCTAAATGGCACTGCAGGATAAACGGTTATGACTCGGGGCCCTCTGAACCAGGTGGTCGCCGCCAAATGGCACCATTATATTATGGTTATGGCCAGAGCCCGTATGCTCCCCAATGGCATCAAATCCTTGAGATATGAATCAATAGGATATGATCGATAGGGCACAAAGCCCTCTGTTAGCTAAGGTGGATTCAAATTTGTCCCCTTAGACAAATATTCACCCCAGGTCTACAAGGTACCCTTGGACGAAGCAACCCATGGCTGCCGACAAGGATCCTTCTGTCAGGTTGGGTCGACTACCTCCTCTGACTAAGTAGACCAGGGACCACGATGGCCCGGGACGATGGAACCATGGGATCTTGATCGGGTCTATCATCCATTCCCCCACCATCTGCTTTAAGTGCAATAGGGTGAAATTTCAATTTTAAATATCAAGTCTTCAAACTTTCCTATACCTTAAACCAATGCTGCTACTATATGCCAGATAATTCGTATCTTTACGTATCTGATTGACGACTAGCCTTAATCGAAAGTTCTCTCTCGTTACCGGGAGGGGTAATTAACTATAGGGGCTTGCGCCTATAGGAAACCAGAACTCAGATCATAAAGTCCTCGCAAAATGAGGGCGAAATCTCTGGGTAGTGTCTTATCTACTATCTCATCTGCCTTCCAAAATTTACCTCGGAACTTAGTTCGTTAAAACTCCCCCCGTAGAAAGCAACATAAAGCGGGCAGAGGCCGGGGCCGAATTTTCGGAGCCCACAACTAGTAAAAAATAGGCATCTTGTTTCGGGGATGTATTCTGGCGTAGAAGTTGCTTCCTGTACTCTATTTGCTTTAACCTTCTTTCCTCTATACTGTATGGCTAATATTTCTGGTCCTCAAGCCCAATTAGTTTAGCATATATTAACATTAATTGGTAGTAAAAGTACTTCACACCTTCTTTGGATTAAATAGATGCCATTTTTAGAATTAACTCGATTAACCCCCCTCGGCTATCCTTGCAGCCAAGTCCTAGTACATAGCACATCAAGACTACAAATTCAATACTGAAGTTTCACAAGACAAATCACAAGTCAAAGAAGAATAAATAACTCCACGTAACTGTGCCTCAATTCTTAACAGAATGGTTCAAAGATCAACTAGTTTATTTTAGTTGCGATGATTCTATTCATTGTATCGATCGGATGCATGGGTACTACAGAATTTTGGGATTGGGAGCGTTGCATTTGATTCCATGCCTAGAAAATGAAGATAAACTATTACGGCTCCAGTAGCACTTTTATTAGTACAAAATTGGCATAATGCGATAAATAATAGTCAATCAACAAATCCATTTTATGCAAAATTAAATTAAAAAATTGCAGTTCCTAAAAAATCAATATTGATAATCTTCGTTGGACAGTTTAAACCAAGAGCATACTGAGATTATAATAAGCCAGGAAAAAAAAAAATACCAAGGGCCTTTAATTTGAAACAAATGGGCTGAGCACGGAAAAAGCATGAACATACCTATTCCTCATTGGAGCTGTAAAGCCCAAAGCATTTGAAGTCATGAACCTATCTATTGGAAGCCCAGTACCAGCCAAAGCACAAGCACCAAGTGGACAGAAGTTCATTCGATCCTTGCAGTTGTTTAATCTACCAATATCACGTTCAAGCTGAAAGAGAACTAAGAGCTTGAAAATTATGACAACCAGCCAAACAACAGGTAGATTATTTCTATTTAACTTCAACAAATAACCTTAGGAAGAAGGATTTTTTTCCAAAGCAACTCAAAAAAGAAAATCAAAACTAGGAGAGAATAATTCGGTATTTCAAATTGTATTTCTAGCAAAACCAACGTTGTTAGATCCATGCCCGGATGAAAAGAAATTGAGGATTGATACAGCGTTGACATCCAATAATAAAGCTTATTCCAAAGCTCATAAGAAAATCCAAATAGGATGATGAAAGTGTACGTTGAAAGAGAAGTCAGGAAAACCTTCAAATTCATAAGAGAGACCGAAATAAAAAATATACAAAGAACAGTTTATGAAGATTGATAAAGAATCATGATCATAAAGGTCGAGAAATAAAATTACTTGTGTTATTTGGCATGCGAGCATAAAATAAAATACAAATGTGGTTCCAAAGAACTAGAGAAACCACTATCCCACGGATTTCATTTGCCTCCATCCCTTATTGCCCTTCCGGCGAATGTCAAATTGCATTGTGGATCGTCTAAAGCTGGGAAGGAAGGAGATGCAAGGAACAAGGCAGATATTAAGTTCCCTTCCCATCTAACAAATGTTGGCGTCCTCTGCAAATTGTGTCGAGCTATGATGCACCAACACACCTTCAAAAAGAGGTATGCAGTGTTATAACTCAATTTTTTGAAAAATATATTTTTACCTACAGCGGTCAAGAATTTATTCAGAAACCATTATAAGTCCAAATAACAAACCGTCTTCGTCATAACATATCTATTATGGTGTTTTAGTGTAATTAATTTTTTTCATAATTTTTAGGCACTGGTGAAATTCCTTAAGAAATTGACACTTGTCGGTACAAGTGGGGTTTTGAGACCGTAAGGTGTCTGTTTTGCAAACCGATTTTACTAAAAATTTTTAAATAAAATAAGCTATTTTATGAATATTTTCTATAATTTTTGGAACACCTAAAAGAATTTTTATGAATTTTTTACAGAAAATTAATTATAATAATATTATTATATTATTATTTTATATAAAAATCTAAAACCATTATAAATTTTATTTAAATAACCATTTAAATCCATTTTTCTTATTATTTCCGTTAACAGAGAATCATTTGGGAGAATTGAGAAGAATGAGATGAGAGAGAAGGAAATAAGCTAAGTTTGGCAACTATACAGCGGTTTTTGTCCGTCAACCCAATTGAGAAATTTGCTCGTCTCGAGGTAGGTTACATTTTGCCTATTTCAATTCTCAATAAATTGATATTTTTGATATTTTTTATTAAATTTGTATTTTTATAACTGAAAAAAGAGAATAACTTTATTTTAGCAATACTTTTACCGCATAACTTTTTATATGGTATAGAGAGTGAGATTTTGAACATTTTGAGCATATTCTAAAAATTTTTCGCCTGGTCATTTTGAAAAAGAAGCAAATTTTGCCTACTCAAAAATTTATTTTGACATCTAAAAATAGTGTTTCAGTTCAATTAAAGCTTCAGAATGATGTTTAACAAAATCCCTGATAATTTAATTATGTTTTGAAATTGTGAATTTTTGCTCAGTAGTATTTCTATTGCCTACCATTAGGACATTTTGTTAATTTTTTAATTCATTCCAATTATGCTTTAATTAATGAAATGCATTGAAAAATATGAAAGAAATGTGATGTGATGTGATGCCAGTGCCAGTGGGCGACCGAGGAGAGATTCTGTTACCGAAGTGTTGTGATGCCGACGCCAATGGATGACCGAGGTGGGATTCTATTACTGAAGTGTTGTTATGCCGGTGCTAGTGGGCGTTCGAGGAGGGATTCTGTTATGCCGGCACCAATGGGCGACTGAGATGGGATTTTGTTATGCCGGTGCCAGTGGGTGCCGAGATGGGATTTCAGTAACGAAGATGTATGAAAATTTGAGCTTAAGAGCTATTTTGATAATCATTATGAAGTGTTTGTTTATAATTTAGTTAAATTCAGTATTTATTTAATTGTATACAATATCAGTATATGATTCCAGTTCTTTTGATTTAAGTTATTGATTTCTATTTTAGACTACGATAACCTACTGAGCTGTGTTAATTCATCCCTACTTTTGATTTTATTTTCAGGCCTAGGGAAGGGTAAGGAGCAAGCTGAGTAGTTTGGATAGCAAGCTCCAATCTGTGTTATATGTATGTTTTGGTCAGTTTTGATTTTTATAGGCTCGTCTTTTATTTTGTTAATTGCCTAGTACTGTTATAGATAGCCTCCAGATTATATATTTTTGGATAAATATATAAAATCATATTGAGATTCAGTAGTCTTTCACTTTATATTGTATTTAGCAGTGGCCCTGTGTAGTATATAAATTAAAAGTTTTATTTCAGTACTTTTACAACCAGATCTTGGAATAAATTTTGCTATAATTGGACACGATATGACCTGTAAAACTTTGAGTCATATCAGGTGGAGGAAATGTTGCATTCAAATGCAATTATTGTGATGTCACCTTTAAAGAATCATATTCTAGAGTGAAAGCATATTTATTAAGAATTATTGGGCATGAAATTAAAATTTTCCCTAAGATTAATACTTCACAGTTGAATGAATTGCAAAGACAGGTTGGTGATGCTTACTTAAGGATTAAAAGAGCTCTTCCTAAAGCGATAGCTTTGCCCACTACTCATGGTTCATGCCACACAGCTTCCTCATCCATTAGAATTAATGATTTTACAGCTAATGTTACTATTGGCTCATTTAGGAGTGAAGAATATGAACCTAATAAAAGAAAGTGTTGCGACAAGTCCTATGGAGAAGGCCTTTAATATGCAGATCCGAGAGTAAACTTGATGATGACATTGCAAGGATGTTTTTTTTGGCTAGACTTCTTTTCAACCTTGCAAGAAATCATTATTATAAGAATGTATTTACTTTTGCATGCAATAACAATCTTGCAGGTTATGTTTCACCTAGATACAATGCAATTAGATCAAAATTATTGGAGAGGGACAGCCTACAAAAGGAGTGTGGAAGGAGAAATGAATTAGTTGGCGTGTGATGGTTGGATTGATCCTTAAAGAAGACCACTCATCAATTTCATGGTTGTTATAAAGAATTATCCAATGTTCTTTAAAGATGTCAATTGTGAAGGGCAATACAAAGATAATATTTCATTTTCGATTTGATTAAAGAGGTGATCATGACGATTGGGTCTTCAAATTTGTTCATGTTATCAATAATAATGCACCAGTTTGTAGAATTGCATGGCTACTTGTAGAGAAAATATACTCTCATATCTTTTGGACTCATTGTGTTGTGCATACTCTCAATATTACTCTAAAGAATATTTGTGTAGCTAAAAATATTGAGACAAATGAAATCACTTATAATAAATGTCATTGAATTACAATGATTGTAGGATATATATTGTTTTAATTAGAAATTTCATCATGAATCATTCTATGAGATTATCAATCTTTAATGATTTCTCAAATTTGAGAATGCTAGTTGTGGTTGAAACTCGTTTTTCCTTTATTATAGTCATGTTGAAGAGATTCAAATAAATAAAAAATGCACTTTAGCCCATGGTGATCAGTGAGAAAGTCTTGTTATCAAGAGTATGATATTGGAAAGGCAATGTATATAAAATAAAAGATCTTGGATGATTTATAATGAGATAATATCAACTATATTTTGACTTTACATGATCCAATTTATGAGATGCTAAAAGTAGCAGACAGATAAATCTTACTTAGATTTGATTTATGAGATGTAAGACTCCATGTTAGTTAAAGTGAAAAAAGTAATATATAGACATGAAAGTAAGTCACTTGATAAAGATTCAAATTTTTGGAGTATTGCTTATACTATTCTTGAGGATAGATGGAGCAAAAGTAAAACATCTCTACATTACTTGGCTTACTCTTTAAATCCAAGATAAATTTTAATATATTTTTTATAATTAATTCTCAATTTGTTGAATATTAATTATCTAATTTTATTTTCATTATATTCTTTGAAGATATTCAAGTAAAAAATGACTTCAAGAGGATGCTCAACGTGTTTCTCCATAAAAAAGATTTAAAAATTTCAAATATGAGAAAGATATGCTTGTAACGTTATTTCTCAAATAAGGATGAAAGACGAATTATTAATATAGAGCTTGCGAAATTATTTGGATATTTAGAGGATTTTAGTGATAAAAAATATTTTAATGATGGATGAAGAATGGATCCAAAGATGTGGTGGTTGATGCATGGAGCTTCACCACCGCTACTTTAAACAATTGTCATAAAATTTATTAGTCAAGTTTTATCCTCTTATTGTGAGAGATATTAGAGCATATACTCATTCATTCAATTGATGAAAAGATACAAATTACTCAACAACGGGCTGAATATTTAATTTATATACATACAAATATTCATCTTTTATCAAGAAACACTCCAATTTATATGGAAGGATATAACAAGATGTGGGATATTGCTGAAGATGGGTTTGAATCCCTTGATGATAAGGATATATTAGATATTGCAAATCTTTCTCTCAATGAACCACAGAGGAAATGATGATTATTTTGAAGGTCAAATACAAACCGCTGAAGCTAATCCTATTTTTCTTTAATTAGTTTAAACTCGATGTTGTGTTAAACAATTTTTGCTTATATTTTTTATTGTACTAGACATTTTATGCTTATATTTTTTATATTATAAGTCAGACAACTAATTATGCTATTGATTTATTATTTGTTCGTCATTTTTAATATGATACTATATTAATTTTTATGCACTATTTAAAAATTATAATGTTGTGTCTGTATCGTACCCATGTTCAATATTTTCAATGATAGACGTGTCCTGTGTCTGTGTTGTATGGTGTTCGTGTTACTGTGTTCATATTAGTGCATCATAGGCATTGAGATAAGGAAGAAGAAGGGTGAGAGGAAAAATGATGTGATTTCATTTTCCTAGAACCCATCTGATATACTATACTATTTTATAGAATACTATTTTGTATTATAATTTATTATATTATCTTAAACAAACACTAGGATACTTAAACAGTACTCTATTCTAGTGTATTATACTAAACTATATTATATAATTTTATTTACTATACTATTCAATACTATAACCAAGTTTAAAATTATGCAATAAGTTGTGTGCCTTGTGGCTATAGCCTCATGTAGGAAAAAGAAGTGCACACCTTAAAATAGTGAGACGTGCTTTGAGACTTTTTAAAGAGGCATATGCCTCTCTTTTCATTTTTTGCAACTTTTTATAAAGAGTCCTTCATTATTAATGATATACCATCTGATTATGGATAGTTTGTGGAGAGTTAAAATAGAGTTTCACTATTATAAATACATGAGAAAGATCTCGATGTTGACTACTTCCTTGATGGAGGAAAGAACAAGAACATCAAAAGTCGACAAGAAATAGAAAATTTTAGTACAAAACATTATGTAATATAAATTATTAAAGATCAATATAGTCATTATTTTAAATAATATTTTTATTGGGCTTATTGATTAAGAGGAAGGTGATTGAGATTGAAAATGATAAAGAATATTAGGAGCATATTGATACGCGTGAGGGTGAGGGGGAGAGAGAAAGCAATCAACTACAATAATGCTTGTAGGTTTGTTCTTTTGGGTACTTACTAAAATAAAAAGTGATGCTGCAGTCCAAACAAAGCATATATATAGCTCTTCTTTTAAACCAAATACCATCAGACAAGTATCATACTTGTATGTACTATTTATGAACATGTGTTGCCGAATGCTATTTCTAGAGAAAGTTCCTTCTAAGAAATACCTTGCTAGCTAGAATGGTTGTTCTCTACGTGAGGGCACATGATTCATTATTCTCAGTTTAGATGTCGAATCCAAGATATTGATGTTGTGTTGATAATGAGTTGTCTTTAATTTTTCATAATTACGGCATCTTCATGATCATAATAGCATACACATCTAACGTTACTCTTACTGAAGTCTCTGAGTAAAATATTCTGCTATAGGGGCTATTAAAATGTTCCATGTATTTTTATCAAGTATAAACATAAGGAAAAGTATAATAATCCAAGTACCAGCAGCAATTATTTCAACCCACGGAAAAATTTACTTATCAAGCTTTGCTTTACCAAGACCAAATGAATTTAATATTTTTATTCTAACAGAGCTATCATGAATCTGATAAGAAAAATGAAAGTGTACCACCAAGTATGAATCATTGGTACTTTATAATGGAAAATCATTACTTTCAGCATTGTTTATACAATACAAAGTTAGAAATAAATAAAATTAACATATTTATTGTTACTAATGTACATCAACTCCTCTTAAGACCCTATATTAACAAGAGCTCCATGCATTAGGTATGCCTAAGATGTATATGCACAAACTATATGATCTATTATTACCTTTTATATTAAGGTACACATAATGTATTATTTTCACCAAATCGAATAAAATCTTTACATGGCAGACATTTATACAACTAGAAAGGCTGAGCTCAAGAACTGTGCATGGCTTAAACCAAGGTCAAATTGGGATTTGGGCTTGGCCATAACAAAGCCAGACAATTCTGCTCAGCCTAGCACAAAATTTAACCTGCAGAAGTGTTTACTTGTGAGTGTAAGTCGACATACCAGGAAATGCAGGTGCATAACTTAACAATGCCACATAATTGACTATAATTGCTAGAAATCCACTTAAAAGACATATATGTATATCTATGAACAATTGGGATGCATGAACAAAAGCACCTGTTGCTTCATCTAATAAGTTAAGCATATTGGGTGTAAAAGAAGATACAATTTGATCGCACCTGTTGCTTCATCTAAATAAGTTGAGCGTATTGGGTGTAAAAGGCGATATGATTTGATTACATGCGATTCAGAAAGCAATTTGTTTGCAATCAGCATGAAATCCTTTTCCCAGTGAATTACTGGATAGGTTAATTAATGTATCCAAGTCATGCTATGATACAAGAATGTATAAAGATTACCCCTCATCTATAACAAAAATTTGATAGAATGGACTATTAACCTGTTCAACGTAGGCCAATAGAAGATGTTGAAGCAAAACAGGTTGTGCTCTCTGCAGGTGTGTATATCCAGGGACTATCAATCCTTCATTTTTCATGGCTAGCTTAACCAAAGCAACCTGCAATGCAGCATTTGACCTGAGGTTAGACAGATGCTTTGCAATGTGTTTCACTATGCTGAAAGCAACAGATGGTAAAATGACAGTATATAAGCAATTACTTACAAAATCCAAGAATATAACAAAACATAAAAAAAGAAAAAACATATATTTTTTTATGTTCAGTAGGTTAATAAATGATAATTAATATGCAAAGCATCAATCAAATAAATTATCATAATCATCACTAAGATTATACTTATTTAAAATTGCACAATAAGAGGCATGTGATAAACCGATCCAAGTGGGACCGGTCCAGCCGGCCCAACACTTGGGCCGGCCTTTGGTTTACAGCAGACATAAACCTGCTGTTGTCTGCCCCTAATGGGTTCCTCCCCCCCCTCATGTGGGGTCCACTGTTTAAGTAGAGCGAGAGGAAGAGGGATTAGAAGGGAAAATTTGAATTAGGAGGGTTGTATAGTCTTTTTGAGAGTTAATTTTGTGTGTTTTACTATGTAGGAGTTTGGAATTAGGGCTAGGGTTATCTTGATTATTGCTAAAGTTCTGTGTTTCCTTGGTGTTTTTGGGCTCTAGCGGCGTCTAGAGAGTTGGGAGAGAGATCCTCCTCTCAAATAGAAGATCAATTGTACCTTGGCATTTTCTTTTTGTTTTTCATCAATCCCGATAATTTAATTGTTGTTTTTCCTAAGTTTGATTGGAGATTGGTGGAGAAGTCTCGTTGAAATTCATTGAAATTCATATTTTTATAAGATTTGCTTGAGATCCACAAGGGTTTCCTATCAAATTGGTATCAGAGCAGCTTTCCGGGCTATTTTGCGCTCTCTTTTTTTTGGCATTTTCTTGCAGTAGTTTTCTCTTCCGAACAGTGGGTTTTTGCTGTTTTTTGGGACGAAATTCGGATTTTTGAGTTTAACAAAGATCCAAGTATCGATGACGATCAAGAAGGTGGATGCTTTGGAAGAATGTCTGGAGGGGGAGATGAACCAAAGAAAGCAACGGTGGAGGATAGAATTTTCTCCATGGAAGAACAAATCTCGAACCTACGTGATATGATGAAGAAGATGTTGGATCTCCACAACCAAACAACGGCATCAGAGGCGAGAGGGCCGGAAGGAAAAGATACGAATTCTGAAATTCGTAGGGACAAAAATGATGTGGAATTCGTAGAGGGAGAAGGGATAAAACCTCATCTGGAACCCTTCCAGAGGGAGGAGAGAGGTGGAAGATATGGGAGAGGCATGGATATGTGGGGTATGAGCAAAGGAGTGTTGATTGGGGAAGAAAAGAGGGGGATTACAGTCGGAAAGGTACTAATTTTGAAGGAAGGAGAGGGGAATTCGGAGAAGGGTTTGGGTATGAACGTAGAAGGGAAGATCAGGACACTTAGTAGGTACCACCCACTTGGGGAAGGGGAAACTATGGGGGAATGAAGGGAAATAGAGGGATTCAAAGGTCAGGAAGCTGAAGATGCCCATCTTTGAGAGGGAGGATGCACATGGGTAGATTTACAAGGTAGAGAGATATTTCTCTGTCAATGGGTTGACAAAGGAGAAGAGATTGACTGTAACACCCACAGTATCCCTTAACAGTACTGTAGAGCATTACTCACATAAACATAACATTTTTTATATGATACATTTTCTTCATATCCAAATGTTTATATAAAGCATTCAACAGTTCATCTATAAAATCATTAACAGTTCATTATCTCTAATACATAAAAGGAAGCTTCTAAAATTCCAATTACATTAAACCAATATTTACATAGCCACTTAAACAAACTCAAATATTATATCACCAAACGATCTACATACCTCAAATGTAGACTCACAATACAGAGACAAACATTAACATATAAAATTGAAATACTTGCAACTTAGTCTGCAACAATCTTTTCCTTTCCCTTTCCTATAACAACAGCCAGCAAGGAAGATACTAGTGAGCTATGAGGCTCAGTAAATTATGCCAAATAATTAACAATTATAACATGATATTATAAAGAATTATAACATAAAGTTAATCATTGAATTAACTTACCACCATTTGTAAAACATTATAAAAGCATACTTGACATCATCTTTTATTTCATTTAAAGTAAATACTGAATATTCTTTTTAGTTTTTTAAAAAATTTGGCTATACTTTCATAAACATATTCAATGGAGCTCATGTAACTTGGCATTATCGCCATTGAATAACATAAAGGTCCCTTTTGCCTCTTTAGGGGTCTCTTTTGCCCCACCTGCTGTGCTGGTATCCATTTCCTTGGGGTCCCTTTTGTCCCATCTATAATACAAGATTCATATCGGGTCCCTTTTGCCCACCTGATAATGTAGATATCATAACATAGAATAGCCAATATTTACTAAATAAATATTTAGTAACCCTCATATATTCATAATTCATAACTGCTTTCAATGGTATAGACTTCTACCATGTTTATAATCATTCATCTGATGTAGGAAGAATTTAGCATGTATTACTTCCAAAAATCTGTCAACTACGTAAAGACTGCTTTAAGCATACATAATTGTTTATCAAAACTTTACATAATTCCATGCATCAGCAGTTGTGAATACCTCAATGTATTCTTATGATTACTAATAAAATTTAATATAATGTATTTCAGTCATTAACACATTCACAAAATATTAGGAAACTACCAAAAGTTTATAATCATTGCAATTATAACTCTTTTACATAACTTCCTGGTGAGCAATCTTTTCCAATCCAGCATCTCTTACTCTTCTACTTTTGTAAGTCACCTACAATTTTCTTATAATCTTATAAATATGAAAATCTATTATTCCATTAAATGTATAACATTAACTTGTGATTAAAATAGAGCTTACCTTAAAACTTTCTTTATTCATATATCTAGTGAATCCTAAAACACATTTATGATACATTTCGTTAGAACATTGTTGCATCTAGGGAATGTAAAAGATAACTATAAACATTAGAATTCTTACCTCTTACTTTCCAAATACCGCCAATTCCTTCAACTGGTTTATACACTCTCATCAACTACAATGCAGTACAAGAATCTGATTAATTAACTTCAAATATGGATATCCTTTCTCAATTAAAATTTCATTCAATTATACTTATAATACTTGAAAATTCCTGCACCATCAAACTCTCTCAAGTGTCCTTTACCATAATTTTTCTTCCAGGCTTATTCTTGTACTAAACGCACCACCCTCTCTGGCCGAACAGACTTCCAGCAGTCTTCCTATACCAGCCGCCCCACCTTTCTCTGGCTAAACAGATTTCCAACCTTCTTGTACTAGCTGCACCAAGCCAAACAGTCCCTGCTCTTTCTTCCTGCACGCGGCATTCGCCTTCTCCAACGATCACTAGGAAATGGGCTTGTGGAAATGCTTCTTCTCCAGCACTCCCTCTCCCAACGAATCCTCTAGAATGATAGGAGGTGTCCACGGTTTACCAAAAATTGGTGGAAAGTGGGCCCCATCCAGCTTCTAACTGTCCCCTTTCAAATGGCCCCCTACCAATAGGTTTTATGGAATGCATCCTTTCAGATTTTCAATTAAATTATTCTAATTATTATTTAACTAACATATTAATAACATAAATTTTATTAATACTTATTTAAATCATACCTGAAATTTCTGGTTCTTACATTGACGGCAGCTGGCCTATGTTTGGAAGGGAAGACGTTGGCTTGGTACCAGTGGAGAGACATGAGGCGACCCATACAGAATTGGTGGGAGTTCAAAGAATGCTTAATAGAACATTTTCAAACCAACAGGGGAGGGAACTTCTATGAGCAGTTCTTTTTCCTAGTTCAGGAAGGCTCAATGGAAGAATACCGCGAGAGATTTGAGTAACTGGCAAGTCGATTGGATCGGTCGTCTGAGATAGTTCTGGAGGGGAATTTCATGAAGGAGCTCAAATCATAGATCCGAGTAGTAATGAGAGTCATGAGGCCTTGAGACCTAAGAAAGGCGATGGAGCTAGCTCAGTTAGTGGAGCATCAAAAGTACCAGGAGAGGGGAGCTACAGGCAACAGTTCAGGTGGTTCATACAGGATGACCACCACCTTCTTAACACCTAAAGGGCCTACACTGGGTAGTATTCATGAGGTTCCGAGGGAAGAGCTAGTAGGAGGAGGAAGTGAGGGAAATTTCAAAAAACTAACTGAGAGGGAGGCACAGGAGAAGAGGACAAACGGATTTTGCTTTCGATGTGATGAGAAGTATACTCCGAGGCACAGGTGCAAAGACTGAACTCTTCAAGTTCTCACCGTCTGTGATGACGAGGAAGCTGAGAAGGGAGGTGGGAGTGAGACCGGGATAGAGGAGGGCAAGCTGCATCTGGATGTGGCAGAGATTTCCTTGAACTCAGTGGTAGGATTTACTCCTAATCATACCATGAAGGTGAAGGGGGAAATAGCAGACCGAGAGGTGCTAGTGTTGATTAACAGTGGGGTTACCCACAATTTCATCTCCAACCAAGTCGTGGACCAATTGGGGGTGACTTTGATGGATACAGGGAGCTATAGGGTGATGATGGGTACGAGAAAGGTGGAGACAGGTAAGGGCATCTGTAGAGTAGTGTTGACCATACAGAGGATTTAGGTGAGGGGAAATTTTCTCCCATTGGAGTTAGGCAGCATTAATGTCATCCTGGGGATGAAGTGGTTGCAGGCCTCAGGGAATACCAAGGTTAACTGGGGGGCACTGACCATGGAGTTGGTAGTGGAAGGGAGAAGAGTAGTGATCAAGGGAGATGCATGGCTATCCAAAACCATGGTGTCCCTCAAAACCATAGTGAGGAGCATACAAAAGGTTAGGGAGGATTCCTAGTGAAGCTACAAAGATTAGAGGGGATCAAATTGGAGGAGGGTGGAGACATTCCTCCTTCAGTACAGCCGCTGATACAGCAATTCAGTGAGGTCTTTTAGCCACCTGAGGGGGTGTCACCCATCAGTGTCAAACCCTACCATAAACCTCAAATTCAAAAGGATGAAATCGAGAAATTGATCAGAGAAATGCTGGAGGCAGGGATTATTCGGACTAGTGTGAGCCCTTTTTCTAGTCCAGTCTTACTAGTTAAGAAAAAGGATGGGAGTTGGAGGTTCTGCATGGACTACAGGGCTTTGAATAAGGAAACTGTGCCAGACAAGTTTCCTATTCCCTTGATAGATGAGTTATTGGATGAGCTGAGTGGGGAAGTTATCTTCACCAAGATAGATCTGAAGTCTAAGTACCATCAAATCCGCATGAAAAAGGAGGACGTGTTGAATACTGCTTTCAGAACACATGAGGGACATTATGAGTTCCTGATGATGTCTTTTGGCCTCACTAATGCCCCATCTATCTTCTAGTCCCTAATGAATGGGGTGTTCAGACCCTATCTCAGGAGATTTGTGTTGGTTTTCTTTGATGATATCCTGGTGTACAGCAGGTCATATGAGGAACATTGAGAGCACTTGAGGATGGTCCTAAAAGTGTTGCAAGAGCAGCGGCTGAGGGCAAATTTGAAGAAATGTTGCTTTGCGCAGGCTAGTGTGGAGTACTTGGGATATGTAGTATCCTAAGAGGGTGTGGCTCAGATTAGGCTAAGATTGAGGCAATATTGAGATGACCACTACCAAAGAATCTGAGAGAGCTGAGGGGATTTCTAGGGCTGACAGGATACTATAGGAGGTTTGTGAGGAGCTATAGCACCATCGCCTGGTCACTGACAGAATAGTTGAAGAAGGATAACTTTTTGTGGGGGGAGGAGGCCATAATAGCTTTTGAGAGGTTGAAGAATGTCATGACAACCATACTGGCCCTGGCCCTACCGAATTTTAGTCAGATTTTTATAGTGGAGACAGATGAGTCATGGTATGGATTGGGAGCAATGCTCATGCAGAGCCACCGACCCATTGCTTACTTCAGCCAAGTGTTCACAGTTAGAGCTAGGCTGAAGTCAATCTACGAGAGGGAGCTGATGGACATTGTACTAGCCATCCAGAAGTGACGACCTTACTTGTTAGGGCGACATTTCATTATCTGGATGGACCAGCGGAGCCTGAAGTACTTGTTGGAGCAGAGGATAGTGACAGAGGAGCACCAGATGTGGCTGTCAAAGTTATTGGGATATGACTTTGAAATTCAGTATAGACCCAGGATAGAGAACAAGGTGGCGGATGCCTTGTCCAGATGTATGGGGGAGCTCCAGGAAATAACAGTATCGATACCACTGATGTTAGATTGAGGGGCCATTAAGGAGGACAGTGCACGGGATGAGGAGTTGGGGAGGATTATGGATGATTTGTCGAAGGATAAGAATAGCCATCCTAGCTATTCTCTAGAAGGGGAGAGGTTGTTGTACCAGGGGAGATTTGTGATGCTGAGGGCATCAGTCTATATTCTACACCTACTGCAAGAGTACCATGGGAGTGCGGTTGGGGGTCACTCAGGGTGCAGAAGATCTACAGGAGACTAACCGTGGAGTTGTATTGGAAAGGGATGCACAAATATATGGAGTTGGTAGCCAGTTGTGAGATATGTTAGATGAATAAGTATATGGCTATGGCTCCAAGGAGATTACTTCAATCTTTGGCTCTACCTGATCGAGTTTGGGAGGAGATCTCCATGAATTTTATAGACGGGCTACCCCGATCTGAGGGGTTTACAGTGATTCTGATGGTAGTGGATAGACTAAGCAAATATACTCACTTCATTCCCTTACGACATCCCTATACGACAGTGACAATGGCAGCAGCTTTCATAAGAGAGGTGGACCGACTATATGGGGTGTCGAAGTCTATAGTGTCTGACAGGGACAAGGTGTTCCTCAGCCATTTTTGGAGGAAGTTGCTCAGGTTGCAGGGGACAGTCCTAAAGAGGAGTACAGCTTACCACCCCTAGACGAATGGGCAGACAGAAGTGGTCAACAGGAGCCTGGAGACATACCTACGATGTTTTGTGTCGGCAACACCTCGGGTAGCATGGGCGGAATGGTCAGAATAGCATGGGCGGAGTACTGGAAAAACACTTCATATCATTCCACTTCTCAAATGTCCCCATTCAAGGTGTTGTACGAACGAGATCCACCTCACTTGATATATTTTGGTCAGAATAGCACTCTAGTTTCTTCAGTAGAAGAATACTTGGAGGAGAGGGACAGGTGTTGAAAAAATTGAAAAGGCATCTATTGAGAGCTCAGTAGATTATGAAGAAATAGGCAGATGGGCATAGGAAGGACATCCAGTTTGAAGTTGGGGAGATAAGGTATTCTTGAAGCTTCGACCTTACAGGTAGAGGACGGTAGCTAGCAGAAGGAACAAGAAGCTGGCTTCACGATATTTTGGCCCTTATATTAGAGAAGATTGGAGCAATAGCTTATCGCTTGAGGTTACCCCCACTGTTATCATACATCCAGTATTCCATGCATCTCAGCTGAGAAGAGCTATTGGGGATCACACAGCTTATTCAGAATTGTCAGCCACGCTGACTAAGGAATTGAAAGTGACTCTAGAACCACTAGAGCTACAGGGGTACACTAGGGAGAAGGAGGGATCACAGAAGTGTTGATTAAATGAAGGGGCCTTCCCGATTATGACGCTATATGAGAGCTATATGAGAGGATGTAACATCAATTTCCATCATTTCACCTTGAGGACAAGGTGATTCTTTGGGAGCGAGGTATTGATAGACCGCTCCAGGTGGGTCGGTCCAACTGGCCCAATACTTGGGCCGACCACTGGTTTACAGTAGGCATAAACCTGTTGTTGTCTGCCCCTAGTGGGTTCCGCCCCTCCTCATGTGAGGCCCACTGCTTAAGAGAGAGGAAGAGGGATTAGGAGGGAAAATTTGAATTAGGAGGGTTGTTTAGTCTTTTTGGGAGTTAATTTTATGTGCTTTATGTAGGAGGTTGGAATTAGGGTTAGGGTTATCTTGATTATTGCTGAAGTTCTATGTTTCCTTGGAGTTCTTGGGTTCTAGCAACGTCTAGAGAGTTGGGAGAGAAAGATCCTCCTCTCGAATAGAGGATCGATTGTACCTTAGCATTTTCTTTCTGTTTTTCATCAATTCCTATAATCTAATTGCTGTTTTTCCTGAGTTTTATTGGAGATTGGTGGAGAAGTCTCGCTGAAATTCAAATTTTTATAAGATTTGCTTGAGATCCACAAGGGTTTCCTATCAACATGTCTCAGCGTAATTTTGAAAAAAATTCCATGAGACGTACACCTCATTATGCTGAGGCGCAAGCTTCAAAAACTAAGATTAGGTAATTTCAAAATTTTAATTTCTAAATTTATACATATAATAAATCTTAATTTGTTAATTCTCTATACATAAACCTAAAACAAATAGAATCAAGAATTGCATAGTCATACCAAGAACATACCAAGAGGAGAAATCATTTACAACCATAATAATGAACTTATTAGTCTATATTATGTATAATAAAAGATTAAAAGATAAACATATGAAAATTTTTGGAGGATGATGAAGATTCTTTAGTTGGTAATGATGTGACATTAGATGATGAATGATTTGTGAATGATAAAAATAAAGTACATCATCACAATTGCAAAAGAAATATCTCAATGTTGACTTCTTTGATGGAGGAAGCAACAAGATCAACACAAATTAACAAGAAAGTAATCAACAACAACAACATCAAGCCTTTATCCCACTACGTGGGTCGACTACATGAATCCTTTTTTTCCATTATGTCATGTTAAAAGTCAAATTCTCATTTAAATCTAATAAAGAAAGGTCATTTATCTACATTTTGTAACGTAAGCTAAATCTAATATATCTACTCTCCTAATCAGGTCATCGGAAGGCCGCCGTTTTATGTGACCATACCATTTAAGGCAACTCTCTCTAATCTTATCTTCAACTGAAGCTATACTCCAACCTTTTCATGTATGAAGAAAGTAATCAGCTTAGTATAAAACTTTATATAATAGAATTTATAATCTTCAATATAGTCAATATTTTAAAATTTAATTTTCTTATTGATTTGTATAGATTAAGAAAGAGTACGATGGTTGAGATCAAAGATGAGGAGGATTATTAGATAATGTTGACATAACTTGAGGATGAGAATGGAGAGAAAGCAATTCGATATGATATTAATTCTAATGAAGACCCACTGAGTGATGAGCTAGGGAGACTTTTAAATTTATAAATTATAATCTTATACATGAACTATTGTTTATAACTTTCTATTGAATTTAAGCGTGGGAAAAGCTTACTATTATGATTTTACTTTAGTTTTTTATAATATTACTTTGATGTTAGTATCTTATTATTTCTTGTTTTTTTAATAATTTAATGATTTAATTTTGAAGTTTTTGCCTCGGGGCTTACACTTCACGTCATATAGATAGAAAACACCTCCATGCTTGATTAAGCCATTTTAATCATTTCATCATACTAATTATTTTTGGGTTTGCTTTTAAATCATCCCTCTGCATTCACTTTTGTTTAATACACACAAGATTTCACCTCTATTTTGCACAACTCCATGCCACATTATATTAGATAAACCTAGTTTCATTATATGATTATATCACATTAGTTCTAACTTCCCGCTTTAGAGAGCATCCGCTATATTCTATTGCACATGGCCAAACTACTAATGTCTATTTAATATAATCGTTTCTCAATCTATCTTTCCTAGTTTTACTTCTCATTCAATTCAAATTCATTTAGTCACAATCAACATGCTTTTAATGACTACTATATATTTCCAACACTTGGATCCATATAGCATCACCAATTTACTATCACATTTATAAATTTAACTTTTAAACCTCTACGAGACCCACTCATCACATACTACTTTTGAGACACTTCTCTATTTCAGCGGCACAATTTTAACTCTAAATGTCATATCCACATCCATATCTAAGTTTCTTTTAACAATATTTTCAAAGTGCTTCAACCTATGCTATCTAAGTGCGGCTTGATCCTCCACTAATATTGATTATAGTTATCAATTTTAAAGCATTCCATATAGACCTAATTCTACTAATCTTAAGCCCCTTATCTTCTAAAAGTTTTCTTTCTTATTCTAATTTTTCACATATATTGAAAAAATTGTCATTAATGAAGATGATGTCATGAAGACATAGCATAGACCAAGGAACCATACTCCAAATTTCATCAATTAGCATCTCTAGATAAATATATAAAAAGATACAGATTTCACAACTACTAAACATAGGCTCCTTATCTTTGAAAATTTTCCTCTATTACTCTACATTTTTATTTACTTTAGAAGATGTCTTAAAAAATCAGAACTATGTCATCTAATTAATTGAATACTCCAAGGTACCTCACTTAATGTGATTAAAAATTCTTTGACAACTCCATAACTACTTGTCATGACGAATAAAAATACAATATAAAAATATTTAAAAATAAAAATGCCAAAATACTATCTAAAACAAGCTTCCCAATAGAAACTATTTCTAAAAGGAGAAATTCGGTGACATGGGATGAAGAAAAAACCTTAACACGTTTGGGTAATCTAAAACAGACGTATTCAGGTATTTTGAAAAAGCGAATGCCTTAAAACACAAGGAAAAACCAGAGCTGAACTGACATATTCTTACTAGAGGTTAATTTGACATTAAAACCAAAGAAAATTCGGGCATTATAGCTTAAAACATAGTTCCTTAACCTAGAATTTTGAAGAATCGTGAAGAATTTACGTGGATAATATATTTCCAGGTAAGAATTTGAAATATACAGTTCATATACTAAGAACCTGATGTTAAGGATAGAGATTTAGGGGCTGTTTGGTTGAAAATATTTTGGGTATAAAATAAAATAAATACATGAGTTCTAAGTTTTTAAGTATTTGGTTGATATAAAAGTAAAGTAAAATCCCAAAGTATTCTAAAACCCCCGAGTCACGTCATTTTGCACGTAAATTAAATTCACCCAAAATCATGCAAGAAAGGATTTCAGTGGACGGACGCGTGAGAGAATGAGAAGCACATGAGTCTCTTGCATCCCATCTCCTCCTCCTTCACTGTCGCGACAGGTGCGAACACCACTGCCACTCGCAATAGGTGTGAATGCCGCTGCCAATACTCGTGACCATCACACACTGTGTCGCGTCCATGATGCTCCAGTTGGCAACCTAGCCACACTCCTAACCTAGAAATTGGAAACTGCTTCTGGAGGTGAGGTAAGTTGGAATTCCTTTTTTCCCTCTGATTGCCATGGACTTCGCACACTGTGTCACGTCCAATTGAGGTAATTCTGTTATCTCCAGAACCTGCTCTATTTTTTCTATTCCAAATAGTAAGTAGCAGTTAATTAATTATAAACATATATGCTTCTATTCGTCTTTTATGCTTTTAAGGGGCTAATTGCCATGAACTTTTTTTCATTTCACTTTCCTCCAACAAGGTAGTTAATCGTGAGCAACATTTAATTGTGAGCAGCTGTTAATTAATTATAAGCATATATATATATATATATATGCTTCTATTCATCCTTAATATTTTTTCTCTTCCAAAATATTTTGTTTGTTTTTATTTTATTTTATTAAGATGAGAGGATGAGGAGAATCAGTTGCTAAGATTGTTAGATGTGGAATGATTCTGCGCCATATAATTGGTGGATTTTTATTAGTTTGGTTAAGTGAGAGATTTTAGAAGGAATATGCTTATAATTAATTAACCCATAAAACTATAAGATAAATAATTGGCTGTAGATATTTTAACAAGGTAACAATGCTTGTTTTCTTTTCTTTTTTGAATTGTTGAGTGTTGCAGAACTTGTTATCATTGTATATAAGTAACAGACATAGTTTTGGTTATATATCTTTTTTGTGCTTGAATCTATCATATTCTAGTTCGCTAGCTCGGTAACGAAGTTATCTAATATTTAGATGAATTCTAAATGGTTATTTGCAGGTTTAATGGAGTCACAAGGTCCATCTAGTGCATTAAATGCCAAATCTAAGAAGAGAAAAACTTTCTATGAAGTCTAAAACCTGAATGAACATCTGGGTTATTATAGATAATGTGTGAGTATATCGATGCTAACATGAGAAGTGCTAACGGCTTCAAAGATACTATTTATCAAGGTGCTGCTAAAAAATTAAAAGAGAAATTTGGTTTTGATGTCATGGTTGAGCAATGCAAGAATCAGATTAGATATCAACGAAGTGTTTGGACTCACATCCAACAATTTAAAAACAAGTCTGGATTGTCTTGGGATGACAGTACGAAGACTATCTTGATGGGTCAAGAGGAGTTTCTATCGCATATTCAGATAATACTTCGAATTTAAATGAGTTTTTACAAATGCAAAGATGCAATCTATCTATTATGCTTACTTATCTGAATTTAGGCTTTTCCCAAAGATGCAATATATCTTAATATTCCTCTCCCAAATTATATAGAATTAGGGAAAGCTTATGGTGAAGGCCATAGAACTGGAGATTGGGCTAGGTCAGGAAATTGCAAAGCTTCATTTGGTACTCAACATATTAACTTTAGATGATGAGGAGACAGTTGGTTTTGTGGAGACTCATGTGGATACATCAATAGATGATGATTGTCCTGAATAAAATGTTAGAGAATACCTTGTAGGAATGACAAAGTGAGGAACACTTTCATCTTCTAAAGGGTCCATCCAAAGAAAAAAAGAGTAAAAGGCATGTTGATGATGACAGTCTTCATGATTATATTGCAATGATGACTAACAGTGTAGCTCAAGTTACTAATGTAATTCAAACAACAAGAGCTTCTGAGGAAAGAAAAATGTTTAGTGAGCTCATGACAAAGTTATCTAGCGTTCCAGATTTTCAGTGGAAGAGATTGATACTATATATGATAACTTATCTAAGAACACAACAATGATTCATTCCTTCCTCTCCGAACCCAAGGAATTGAAGGCTCAATAGATGTGAAAAGAGTTAAACAAATGATTCATTTGCATTAGAAGAAAGAAATTGGTATGTTATGGCTTCAACACTTTATATTGGATTTCATTCTTTTACATTTTCAATAGTTTGATTATTATTTTATATTGCAGATGCTTTTGCAATGAGAGAATAGGTGGTTGATGATAGCATATACAAGGAGAATTGAGGATGACATCTTTTGAATGCCAAAAAATACTTATAATTTTTGTCAAGTTTGTTGAGTGTTGAGACTTTGGTTTGATATTGTTAATTTTTTGAGATTTCTTGTTGTAGCTTTTAACTCCTCTATTGAGCTTCATTTAACATAAAAGAATTGGTATGCTATAGATTTGATCTAGTATTATTTTTACAATTGACGTATTGCTAGTCTGCTAAAAAGTGCAAAGTCAAGATTGTTCATATAGAAAAGTATTTTATTAATGTATATAAATATTTTTAAAATCTCATACAATTATAATTATTAATGTGGACTCAAAATATTTAATCAAATTTGAATATTTTTACTTTACTCTGTAGACACTCAACCAAACAATCTCTAAGTATTTAGAATGCACTGATTTTATTTTACTCTGCATGCACCCAAACAAACAAAAAAAATAGTTCTCCTGCATTCATTTTACAGACAACCAAACAGCCTCAAAGTATTTAGTTTATACTGCATTTATTTTACACTGCATTCACTTTATTGCTAACCAAATAGCCCCTTAGAGGGATAAAAATGATTATTGAATTAAAAGACTGGGATCTCATTTTTAACAACCAGCACGATAAATACACTGAATCAAAAGAGAAATAAATGCAAGTGGAACGCCTAGAACATACCTGAAGGTGTCCAATCCTTGCAATGATTCTATCAATGGCTTCTCGACACCACAACCGAAGATCAGTCACAACTTGATCATTTCTACTTCTAGCAGTATGAAGCTTTTTTGCAGGTTCGCCTATCAAATCAGTTAATGCTGCTTCAATATTCATGTGCACATCCTCCCTGTCCATTCTCCAAACAAATTTCCCCGCATCAATTCTTCTCTCAATTTCATCAAGACCAGACAATATGAGGTCTCTGTCCATGGCAGTGATCAATCCCTAATCACTAAATTTGTCAGATTATGTAGCAAAGCTCATAATCGCATGGAACAAAGGAAAAAAAAAAAAACATAATACAAAATGCACGAGCTTCATCTCAAGAGGCATTATTGTAAAACGTCACATTACAACATAAACTTTCATCGCATCAAAACCCCAAACAGAGTTGAAGAATACCAGAAGGTGTTTAGCTGATTGGGCGTTTCCACAACCAGAAAGTTAAATGCTTTTAGATATTTTGAGGGGATGAAACTATCAAACTTCAAATAAGGCAAGCTATCATTCATGTTTCTCGCTTTTGTGCAAAAAGATCCCCACAGAGAACGAACATCAGAAAAATAACTTCCTCTTTTCTTCTCTATCCAAAATAAATCTAACAACTGAGTTACATACCATGATTCAGTGTAGGTCGTGCAAGGGAGCAATTTTTTAAGGGAAGAGAAGTACGCATATATATGACACTATAAATGAAAACCAGAGTCGTTTGCATACAAAATCACAACCTCTACTGATCAAACGTCCTTTATTCTCATCTTAAAAGATCAATTTTTTCTTTATAATAATAAAATATTAATGCCAAAGCATCGCATCCCACACAAAGCAGCGGAATTCCAAGGAAAAAAAACATTGGTAATTTCATCAAACAATTTGCCTACGACCACTGGAGGGAAATGTCAAACCTTCACATGACCAAGCTACAAGCTTTTTACAGTTTGCAAGAAGCCGCATTGGTAACAAATGCCTAAAACAACTGCAAACCCATTAAGGAAATGCGAAGAAGCAGCCTTTGAAGCAAAATTTAATTAGTTACACATAAAAAAAGTTAAAACGAAAGCTACAATCGCCAGGTAAATAAGCCAAAAAAAAGGTAAATCGAGAATAAAAACCCTTTATTAAAACCACAATCATATTTACACGCACTATCTTGACTGACAGGATGGAAGAGATAGGACCGTGAAGGCAGAGTTCGGCACCTGATGAGCGAGCATGGTGGCATGCGCTTTGCTACCCATGATGTCGTGCTTGTAGAGTTGCTTGTCGAAGGAGATGGACTCGGTAAAGCGCTCAACCGCATCGGTCACGCTCTCCTCAAAGCGTCCACCCCACAGCTTCTCCTCCTTGCGCTTTAGACTTCCATCGAGCTCACTGAGGCGGGCGGCGGATGCAGCTGAAGAAGCCATCACCGGCGGCTGTGAACGGCACCGTAAGCTGGTGATGGAAGACGAAAAGCGGACGGCGTCGAAGAGGCGGCTGAGGGGGGAGGAGGAGAGAATGGGATCATGAGGGTGGAGTAGCGACCTCATCTCTTTCTGGGCTGAGAAAGAGAGAGATGCCCCGGCGGCGACGGTCAAACTCAATTGAACTCAACGATTTAACTCAAAAATGCTGTTAATTCAGATTTAATAAATTGTGAGGTATTAAAATAAAAAAATTATTAGGCATCACAAGCTTTAAAATTTATAAAATTTAATAATTTATTTTGTAATTTACTTTTGATTTAAAGATTTGTGAGAGCAAAAATTTATTAATTATCAAAACAAAATAAAAAATTTAAAGTCCCAATATCCTATTTTGTACAATATAAGCCAAATCTTATTTAAATTTGACTAAAATAGAACGCCAAATAGCACCCTAAGTAGAGGGTGTCAAAATGGATATTCGGGTCAGGTTCGGGTCGAACCCGGAATTGACTCGGGTTTCAGATCATCTGACATGAACCCGACCCGCGAGCGTGGAGCTCTCGAGCGCACTGGCGAGGGCAAGGGCGTACTACACGAGGGCGGATCGTGCGAGTGCGTTGTGCAGCACGAGTGCGTGCCGTGTGCGAGTCTGGCAAGAGCGAGTCACCTACGTGGGCACTGTGCGTGGGACCACGAGTGTGTGCAGCCTGCGCAAGGGTAAGTCGTGAGTTGGGTGACTGGCCAGGTTAGGGATGGGTCAAATTCGGTTAGTGGGTTGATCCAGATCCGATCCGGTTTTTTTAAACTAGTCAAAAATCAGAACTCAAACCCGACCGATTTATTAAATGGTCGACCCTAACCTAGATTTTTCGAATCGGATCAATAATTGACACCCTTAACCCTAAGGTTGATGGAATTCACTATGACCACTCGATAATAAGATGTGATTTGCTCGATAAAGTTTACAGTAGGGTTAACAAGTCAACTATGACTAACGAGTGAAGCTTCTTCAAATCTAGTTTGAATTGAATAGGGATTCAAATTGGATTGAACTAGTTTAAGATTGAATCCAAAATATAGCATGACTAATTACATATGCAACATCTAAGTAAAATCTATATTATCCATAGATAACTCACATTCTATAAAAGAGACTTTAATAAATCTATTGTGATTTAATAGGATTATGCAAATTATCAAATGTTGAAAATTCAATTTGAAATCTCCTCAAGGGTCATTAAAATAATCATTACATATCATTTAACATATTTCTCTTCATTTTAAATATTAAACAAGGAAAATAAATAAATAAATGATATGTTAAGAAGTGGAAGAGGGAGACTGCCAATTCTAGGAGAGTAGAGGTGGTGGAGCCTTATTTAGATTCATTAATGCCTAGCTCTTCTCCATATATTGGTTGGCTCCATTAGCAGTTCCTTGGTTAGCAAACTCTTGCATGACCCTTGCATATTTACATATTACAATAATAGCATAAACTTCAAATGACATCAACCTCAATTTCACATCACAATAACCATACACATTAAAATAAACATAAAGATAGTAAGATTTTTTGGAGCTCCTCTTGATATTCTATATTAACTCTCCTAAGTTTAAAAGAACTCTAGCCTACAGAGTTTTTTCTATATATCAAGAATAATATCCCTAGTCTCCAACTTCATGTATTAGGGCATGTAGAAGGTTTTGGGATGCTTATAAGAGTAGTAAGGCTTATAAATGGTAGCATGAGTAGTGGAGTTTCTATTGGCGTTGATAATCATATGAATAAGAGCACATGCAAAGGGGTTCGTTATTTTCTACCAAAGAGTTAATATGCCAACTGTCACATTTAATAATTCATTTAGAAAGTAATAAATCACTTGAAGTAAAAAAAAATTTCTAAACATGATAAATAGTAAGCTTAGATAATAATAATAATGTGGCCCAATTTTCATATGCAGCTTAAAATAAGTGATACTGGTAAAGGAGGGGACAAGAATGTGAAAAAAAAACATTTATTATAAACATACATGATTATTTATGTTTATTTTGTAACTCAATTATAAAATTGCATCATTAATCATGCCAACTTAATGTTGCACCAATGAATGAAAGTGATTGAAGTGATGTGCTACTGACAATTTGCCATCATTCATAAGCTGATGATATAGGATATTTATGTCGAATATCAGAGATAAATCATTTAAGAGATCAAGAAGTTCATGGTGTTCAATGGGCTCTAAGAGGTAAGATATTAGATATTCAAGGAAATAGTACATGATGGGTTGTGGATCATAGCTAAAATATATATCAGTAGACAGCTCTCTATTATGTGTGTCAAGAATAATTGCTTAAGGTTCTAGGTATACATTAGATTTGTATGCCTCAAATTTTATAGATTTATCATCATTATACGGAGATAACATCAAATGATGGGTCAAATGGGGTATGTCATCTATAAGAGATAGTAGAGAAACATTAAAGCAAGTGCAAGTGCCTATGAGAAATGAATCATCAAAGATATCATGTGCATCCTTATTTTCACTTAGAGGCATGCATAAGGTGTCACACCTCGCCACCAAGCCTAAGAGAAAATCACAAGAACCCAATGATAGGGTGCAAGCTGAACCAAATTTATAAAATAATTTCAACTTAATGGTTATAAAAGACTAATAATTTATATCCACCAATAAATTATCAGAGCATCTAAACCAAAACACATACTAAATGTCCACCAAACATAAATGAATTTTCATTACACAATTAAATATATTAAATAACTCTAACATTAATTACCTATCATTGATGAAACGGATACATGAACCTAGAAGTTCCTTCCAAAGCAACTCAACTAGCAACATGAAATTATGAGTAATATGCGTGAGTTTGCAAGAACAAACTTAATAGGTAAAACCCTACTAAATAAAGCATAAACAACAAGTCATGGGGCATAAATATTAGCAAAGAGAGGAACATAAATACAAAATAAACACTGAATAAAATAGCGGCAAATAATATATAAAATAGGAGATTTTGAATATACATACTTCATTTATTGCAGCTTCTTATATAACAGAACTCACAAAGAATTAATTGTGACAACTAGTAATCATACATTCAAACGCAGACACATTCACTTACAAGCATTTGATATTTATACCTCTACAATGACTCATTAGTCATTTATTTTCTCTATATACCAATATGTAAACATTTATAGTCAGTTTACTATAATACCCTTCCGAGAAAGGTAAGCACAAATCCCAAGAAAATCTAGTAATTTCCTATAGAGTCATCACTCTTGGGCCCCGTCGGCTCTGACTAGCTAATAACTAATAGGGTTTTATACTAAAATTACATGTATCATACACACAAGCATATTTTATATGCATATCATATTGCAGTAATAGTTCTTGCTAAAAGTTATAACACAGTTAAGTTCAATTATATATATTACATAATTCATAATTTGTAGAGTGATAGTTATACATAGTAATCAAAATGTATGCGAACTTTTTAAAATTTGTGCAACAATAATAATGGCAAAGCTAATTATCACACCATATCAAAATGCTCACTTGAAATATTAATAATGAATAAACATATTAAATCATATCATTAATTAAAACATACTACAAGTAGCAAGAAATGTGCCATAATTAGGAAGGGTATGTTTATCCCTTACTTAGTAAAGAGCCATCTACCTAACATATATTAGAAGCAGTTGAACATTTCGATCTTGACGCCAATCTTTTTTGTTTCAAAATGTAGTGCTCCACAATCCTTTGATGGAAATCGTAAGTAAAAGAGGAAGATGAGGCTCCTGGATCGCAATGTGCTACTCTTTCAATTTTGAAAAATTCCACACTAGGCTCTCAATTTTGTCTTCAGCAGGAACAATCGCACGTAGTTCTCTCTTGTTCGCTCCTTTGGATCACACGAATGGGACGTTCGACTCTCTCTGTCATTCTAGTTCGCGTGAATGGGTCAAATGTAGGGATCCTGCTCTGCAGCCCTTTCTCAATCGACAGAATCGCTAATCTATCATTCTGAAGATAACACACACACAGATGCTTTCTCTTCTGCTCATGCGCTCTCATTTTTGTCAAGGAATTGAATGAAACATTCCCAGTAACTTAAAGAGCAAGTAGCATGAGGCGATGATGATGGGAACTGGATTGGGAAAGAGAAAAATTGAACCTATTCATTCTGATCTAAAAATAAAAATGGGGTTATTACATTCTCCCCATTTTAAGAGAATATCATCCTCAAAATTCAAATCAACCACAATAATCATAAGCAATAAAATAAAACAAATCTTTAATTTAAGCTTAATTTCTAATGCATATATTCCATTTCCATGGCATCACTAAGGTTCAACATAAGTTTAATCACTACACAAGACATTCAAGTACAAACATTCATTGACATCAAAACATCAAAAGGAGAAATTCTAATGAAGTCCAAATTTCAATGCACATCAAATTTACATTTCATACTGTGGACCTCCGAAAGGACACAAACACCATCGCCCCGCGAGGGGGAGACAGTATCTGGCCAATGAAAGGGCAGATTTGATCACACATATGATTAACCATTGAGGATAGCGGCTCTCACCAGCACACCCCGATGGGTAATAATATATATGATCTGATCGTAACGGGTTTCCCCCACCCGATACATTAGCTCGAATAGGGTTTATTTGAGAGTGGGATTCAGTTTTCCACGGGCGCAAGCCCCCGTGGTTAATTACATCTCAAGCCGGGGCCTAAGAATACTCTCGATTAAGGATTCTATATTATTCTTCCCAAATTGGGATTGGCATAAGGGGATAAGACTAGGAAATCCTACTCAAAGAGAAAGAAGGGTTCAACTAGGCTTAGTCAACATGCACGGCTCACATCAGCATCCGGAGGGACTAAGGTAGTGAGAAGAAACTGGAGAAAAATAAATAAATCATGCACTCGAAACATGCAGGAGGGAAGGATGGAGGTGGCGTCATCCGTGTGACGCGGATATGTAGGGTTTAGGGTCTCTGGAAGACAGAAGACCTACCTACTGATGAGGCGTACTACGAAACAATAGTAGCATTGAATCCTAAATCTAATGGGTTTAGTGTTCTACGCAACACTAACACCCGTGTCCTAACTAATGCAATGCAAAACCTGGACTTACCCCGACCTGGAAGGAGGAGCCAGCTAACCACCTAATCGCTTTAAAACCATGCTGTCCAGTCATTTATGAAAGATGGGTAGGTGGGTTATAGTTCTCAGAAATAGGGCCGACATCTAGAGGATTTCCTAATTGGCCCCGGACTGATGTCGGGTGAATGCTCCTATGACTAATGCAATTAAAATTTTGATTTAGTTGATTTCTAATGCAATACATGCTGGTTAAAGTATCCAAATCAGGTATGCATAGAACTTTAAAAAGGCTTATAAAATAATTTTTAGAATTAGACTGGGCTTCCCCAGGTCCGGCACCTCATCCTCATAGGTCAGATTATCCGGACTCTACCCGCAGGCGGGGAAGTGTCTTATAGAAGGAAAGAGAAATGCATTAATATGCATGCGACCCCGGACGATTCCGACAATTTCCTAGGTCGTTAAGTTTCTAAATTGCTTAAAACTTACAATTTTAAATATTAGTTACGAGTAGAAAAGGTTTTGGTCCTTAGAGAGCCTAATGAAATCCAGGCTAAAACAAAAGCGGCATGCAGATCGCCAATAAACTATGAAAAGCGTACAACCTATACGCAATCATCATCAAATCAAGCATAATACATAATTAAACAAATCAATTAAATGTCCATTGGCCAACTGCCCTTAATTACAACCCAGGGTCTGCAGAAAATTAATGTGGCCGGACACCACTGCCAACAACCCGGATTTCTAATCCTAAGACCGACGCAAGTTATTTTGAGTGGGATACACTTGGTCTTCATCTTCTTGATCTTCTCTTTCTTAGACTCCTTGGATCTGAGCTTCCTTGGACTCCTTGGACCTCAGCTTCCTTGGACTCCTCGGGTAGTAGAATAATCCAAATTTGGATTCCCAAATAGAAAAGGACTATCCTCATATTGGGTGTCCTTTTCTCTTTGGGCATCCAACCTTTGGGTTTCAGCATCCCCACTCAAAATAGACTTTCACAACTCTCAACCAATATTACAAATAGTTACATTAAATGAAAGCAGTAAATCTAGACTCTCCTGCAAGGTTATCCTAATGAAAATCATCCCAAGCAGTTTATATTATCCCAAGCAATTTATATAAAAATTAAAGTACTCATCACAGTCACACTTGGCCATGCTCTTAATTATTTGAGGGCTAAGCAAGCTCTGGAGAACCTGTAGCAATTTATAATGATGATTTTAATTAGCCCTCATTTATTTAGAGGGGCTGAGCAATTTCTGGAGCATCTGCATGAAACAATATTAGTATTTAAATCATGAATTCTACCCCCCTTTATTTTAGCATGGCATGAGCATGGCTACCTGAAGAAAGTATCATTAGTATCAAGATCGATCCTAACATATGGGTAGTCTATCGTGCAATCACATCAATTCCCAGAGTGCAGTAAAAGTAAACAAACACACCATCATCATCTCAATCACAACATGCAGTGAAATCTCAGAAATCTCGGCACACAACAGAAAAGTAAACACCGGCCTAGCCTAGGTCTAGAAGTGGTGTCCTAAGAAACCATCTAGATGTGTGTGAAAAGCTGTGTAGCTGAGGTAGATCCTAAGCTGGGTAGTTAGTTACAATTGCCTACTGTTCAGGTCGGTTGTAGGTTTAAAGGGAAATTTTAATTAAAGTATAAATATTAGTGAATTAAAAATCCATTTTTATTTAATTTGATATGTAGGTCAGTTTTAATGCTTAGGGTAATAATATTTAAAGTTTAAATTGCATTAGTGAGTTTTAGGGGGTTCGGGGTCCACTTATACACTAAGCAAAAGGGGGGTCCAAAATTGACTTTTTGATTGGGTATTTATGACCAGCTAATATTTTTATAAAATACTAGGCCTTGACCTGATCAGTTAGACAGTTAGCATGCCCAATTTGGATTCTTCCATCTGAAGTTATGAATTTCTGAAGTTTTGGTCTTGTTTTGAACTAAGTTTGACCGGATTGTTGACTTTTTTTATTTAAGTTGATTTCTGGAATTTTAATATTTTTAATAAATACTAGACCCTAATGTGAGTTGAGTGCCTTTGAGTTTGCTCATTTTGAAGTTTTCTGTAATTAGTTATGATTTTTAGAAGTTGGGGCAATTAAATGAATTATCAGAATTGCCTAATTAGGGGTACTTTGGGGGTTTTTGCCCAAATCAGCTCCAAACTGATTGGAATCACTTTCAAAGGTCAGAAATGACCTAAGAAGGTGTTCCCGAGTGTTTGGAGAAAATTTGGGATTTTTAATAATTTTTAATGATTTAATTAAGACAAAAAGGTGATTTTTGATTAAGGTTGAATTAAAGTCCAGATTAAGGTCCAATTAAGAGGGCCCTAATTATCTAAGGTTGGGGACTGAATTCTGGAGAGTTTGAGATATTATGGGTATTTTTTTGATTTAAAATGGATTTATTATATTTTTCTGAAGTTTCTAAGGCTTAATTAACGGGTAAATTAGGGTTTGCCAATTAAGTGTTTTAAGGAGTCCAGAAAATTCCTAGAAAATTCTAGGGGGTTTCAGATGTCACTAAGCACTAGTGTTTAAAGTTTCATAGCAATCCGGGATCTATCCTAGCTCCTAGAAATATTCTAAGTTCGCTAGACAATCCTTAATTATTGTCCTTAGTGTGTCACTACACTAAGCAGGAATAAAGTGAGTTAGCTAACCCTTAGGCATAACATAAAGAGGGTAAATGCAGCAAATATAAACACACCAATCAAGTCTTTAGATCTAAGAGAGCATAGGCTAAGTGCTTGTGCAACCTACACATGTAAGGACTACGAAAACACTAAGTAAAAAAACCTAATGAAGTGATTAGTGAATGATTGGGACACAATCACCCACTAATCCTTCTCCCACATGAATTGTTCTTCACATACATAACCTAGGTTTAAGATTTCACCAAGTGGATCTCCCAAGATTAAGGATTTAATAATATATGTAGTTTTAAAAATATTTAAAATACATATACGTATTAAGTACACAAATATATAATTTTTAAAATAAGATAGTTTGAAAATAATTTCATGTTATATCCCTAAGAGATCCACTGGCCACCACCAAGGGGTTTCAAAATATTTTCATATTTAAAATTAATTTTTAATTTTAAAGTAATTAAATAATAATCAAATAATTAAGTAATTAGGTAGCACAAAAAATAATCCAAACAATACAGTATTGAATCCAAAAAATAATTTTAAATAAAATTTCATATTTTTCTGAGAAATTTAAGGTATTATACACAAAAATCCGATTTAAAATGAATTAGTTATGAATTTTTGAAGTTTAATGTATTAAAAAGGATTTTTAAATAATTTCAAAATAATTAATATTTAAAAATAATTATCAAATTAAATTAAATTAAGTATTAAAGTTTCTGGAATTTAAAGTAATTTAATAAAAATAATTTTCGTAAGTTTTGAAAAATAAATGAATTTTAAATTAATTAATTATTAATTAAATAATCTAAGTATTTAATTAATTATAATAATCTAAAATGGAAAAAAATATTTATTAATAAAAAAAATAAATAAAAAAATAATTATCTAATTTTAAAAATTATTTAATAAAATTATTTATTATAAATTTGAAAAATATTTAAATTTTAAATTAATTAATTATTAATTAAATAATTTAAGTAATTAAGGAAAGTATTTAAAATAAGGTATATTTATTAAATTTAAAAGAGTAAATAAATAAATAAATAAATAAAATCTCTGATATGTTAACATAATTGGAATAAGAGATTCTTTATAAATTTGGAAAATAATTAAATTTTAAATCAACTAATTATTAATTAAGTAAATTAAGTAATTAATAATTAAGGAAAGTATTTAAAATAGAAAATATTTATCAAAAATAAAAAAAATAAATAAATTTATAAAAAAAAATTAATCTGATTTTGAAAATAATTTAGTAAAATTATTATTTATAAATTTAGGAATAATTAAATTTTAAATCAATTAATTATTAACTAAGTAATTTAAGTAATTAATAAACTAAAATAATTTTAAAAAAATAGGAAAAATCATTAATAATTCGAAATTAAATAATAAAAATAATAATAATAATAATAATTTTCTTATTTTAGAATTATTCAATAAAAAAAATAATTTTTATAAATTTAGAAAGTATTTAAAGTTTAAATTAATTAATGACTAATTAAGTAATATAGGTAATTAATCAATTAGAATAATTTAAAAAAAGAAAGTAATTATTAATTCGAATTAAATAATAAAAATAATAATTTTTCTGATTTTAAAATAATTTAATAAGAAAATAATTTTTATAAATTTAGAAAGTATTTAAATTTTGAATTAATTAATGACTAATTAAGTAATATAGGTAATTAATCAATTAGAATAATTTAAAAAAAGAAAGTAATTATTAATTCGAATGAAATAATAAAAATAATAATAATTTTTCTGATTTTAAAATAATTTAATAAGAAAATAATTTTTATAAATTTAGAAAGTATTTAAATTTTGAATTAATTAATGACTAATTAAGTAATATAGGTAATTAATCAATTAGAATAATTTCAAAAAGGAAAGGAATTATTAATTCAAATTAAATAATAAAAAAAAATAATTTTTCTGATATTTTAAAATAATTAATAAAAAAAATATTTTTTTTAATTTTAGAAAGTAATTAATTAATTTTTGATTAAATATTAAGATATTTAAACAATTAACTAATTAAGAATTACTTAAAATAATATATTTTAACATAATTTTAAAAATTAAATCATTGAAAAGTAATAATAAAATTTTTTTTATTTTTATTTATTTATTTATTTATTTTAAAATAAAATAGATAAAGAAATATTTAATAATATCATTTTAAAAGCATTTAATAATTATTAGTATTAACTAAGTGTTTAGATTTTAAGTAATTAAAACTATTTTAAATAATAATAAATACGTCATAAAATAGATATAATTTTAAATTAATGTATTTAAAATAATTATTAAATTATTTAAACATATTTTATAAAAAAATGTATTTAATTTTAATAAAATATTTATAAAAAAAAAGAAAGAGAAAATCAACGACTCATGCTATTCATGTACACCGAATTCTATAACCCTAAAATTAAAAAAAGTCTTCGTTCTCAAGAATGGCTTTATTGATTTTGATAAAATTTTAAATGTAGATTAAGAACATGAATAAAAGTCATGGGGAGGTATTTGAAAGCTCTAAAAAGCACTTATTAGAAAGATATACGGATCTAAGTGTGGTGACCTAGATCTAAAGTTTTGATAAAATCTTACCGTTAGATCTTCTAGATTTTGAAATATCTGAGCTTGTAGATTGTCCTCGTATATTCCTCTAGTTGAAGTTGAACTCCAATTCACCTTGGATCGGACGGTAGAAGCTTTGGAAGGGGAATGACTCGGGTCGTCGGAGATCTCGCGGCCGGCAAGATTTTACCAACGAATTTGAGTGGAGGAAGATGTGGAGATGTTGGAAGAGCTCTCACACTAAGAAAATTAGGGTTGAGAGCGGCTAGAAAAAAGAAAAAGAAGCAAGCCCCCTTCATGAAGCCCTAAAAGAGTATTTAAATGATTAAGGCCCTAGATCTACGGCTAGGATTCATCCTAAGATTAATTAGGAGGGAATTAAGGTGATTTAATTAGCCATCCGTTTGATTGCTTGATTTAGGAATAAATTTAAGCTCATGAGAATGAAAAAATAAATAAATAAATAAATAAGTAAATTAAATTAAGCATATTAGATTAAAATCAAGCCTACAATCAGATCCGATTTGGGTCAATTTGAGATTCAATTTGATTTACTCAAATTAACCCAGTTAAATTTAAATAAAATGAACACTCGAATCAAATTAACCTCAACGGGCCTAAGGCAAACTAATCGGGCTCAATCGAATACGGTCGAGTCTACTTTGACTCAATTCAAGCTAATTCGAGCTCGAATTGGACTCGACGGGGGTTGATTAAATTAATTAAAGGCCCTCAAGGGCACTCGAATGAAAATAAAGGTCAACACATACACCTTATCAAATTCACATTTCACACACCATACCAACGAAACATGGTAAGCACAAGAAGAAAAGAATCCCTAACAAGCATGAAGTAAGGTTTACAGAAGGAAAGTATCATCACACAACCATTCATTCATACACCAACATATAGAAAAGTGAGATTTTACATGATCTCGCATAATTAAACAAACACGCACATAAGAATTATTAAATAATAACAATTCACACTCAATCAAGCAATCACAATAAAAAATAACAAGATCACATGATGGTAAATATCATCACCTAGTAAGCATATCTCATATTCAAAATCAATCAATACAATCATTTCTCCTCTTAAACTTGACAAAACAAACCTTACAATATAATGAAAACCTAATATTTCACTTTCATCACTATAGCTGCATGAAATAAAGAAAGCATACAAGTGAACTTCACTCTCATAAACAACCATCACAATCATTACAGATTAATAATTAGCCAAACCAAACACTCAACTAAAAGGCTACAATATAATTAGGTATGCACCTTCTCACCTCAAATCAAATCATGTTATTTTAGACAACTCATCACATGATCCTAGATGGACACCACTATACAAGCCCTATTGCCCTAGGAGCTAACATTCTAAATGTCCCAATACTTCATTGAATAAAAAGGATGGTAGTCTTTAGCAGTACACTAATCTATGATAATTTTGGACACAAACACCAGACTTAAGAAATAATTATAAATATCTTACTATGTGAAGTGACTGCATCGTGAATTCAAGTAGTTTCACATGTTTGCCACACACCACCTTACATGTGTAAGATCAAGATCGTGTAAGATTTGAAGTCAACTATAAGAAGAAAAGCTAAAACTTCTCTAATTAAATACTCATGAGTATCAAACAACATAATAATACTATTAGAGAAAATAACTGTGCATCAATACACATAGCCCTAATTGAATAGTATTTAGAAAGATACAATACATCACTACAAATATTTCAATGGAGATCGCTGTACGATTACACTTTCTAGCCTAATAAGAAAACTTCTTTTAAGATGGCAACTATCACAATACAATATACTAATACCCTAATATCTAGATTAGCATTATTAAATTTCTTTTAATTACAACATTAATACAAGGTAGCATGCACATGAATTATTAAATAGGTTAAAACCCCTTGTACGAAAAGGTGCACAATTTTCATGTTTTGACATAAATAAATTATTAGAAGCAATTAATAGACATACCACTCATCCTACTACTCTTACCAATAAAAGATGTTCTTACAACACAATACCATCATACACAAAAATCATTTTAATTTGTAATCCAATCGTTTAATTAAATTGATAACAAAAATAAGTATTCTAATTTTATATAAAACTAATTTCTAAGATGCAAGACACATTCTAAATGCCACAATTTTATGAGGCGCATCACACATAGCAGCTATGCAAGAACAAATAAGCTATATGAGTGCAACCTCCCTAGGTTAACCATATCTCTTACCAATTAATATGGGACATATGTATATGATCTTACCTCATATAAATAATAAGTTATATGCATATTTACTTCAACTTATTAAATTTAATTGCTCTAAGAAATGGCTCCTAAGTTGAAAGAAAACTGAAGACATCTAAAATTTCTTATCTACAAAAATTGCATCTACAATTATAAATCTTTCAATTTCATAAATCTCAAATATAAATCCTCCAAAAAATTTCATATCATTAAATTGAGTTAACATAGATTCCATCAGCACATAATCTATTAATCTAAAGAAGTATTCATCCATTTAAAAATCCATCATTCAATACTAAGAGTATGCACATATTAAACCCCCAATTTCTCATTCATTATTATTGACACCACCAAAGAATGCTAATATTGATGAGGGAATCCTAATATTTATGAGGGTCAAAATCCTACCCTACAAAAAATCCCTACTAAGACTAAGCCTAGAAGATGAAACCTAGGCTCTGATACCATTTTGTCATACCCTGCCACTGGGCTTGGAGAAAATCACAAGAGCCCAATGGTAGAGTGCGAGCTAAATAAAATTTATAAAATAATTTCAACTCAATGGTTATAAAAGACTTCATTAATTTCTATCCATCAATAAATCATCAGAGCATCTAAACCAAAATACATACTAAATGTCCACCAAAAATAAATGAAATTTCATTACACAATTAAATCAATTAAATAATTCTAACCTTAATTACCTATCATTCATGAAATTGATGCATGAACCTAGAAGTTTCTTTAGAAGTAGCCCAACTAGCAACCTGAAATTATGAAGTAATAGGTGTGAGTTTGCAAGAACAAACTTAGTAGGTAAAATCCTACTAAATAAAACATAAATGACAAGTCATGGGGCATAAATATGAGCAAAGAGAGAAACATAAATAAAAGATAAACATTGAAACAAAATATATAAACATTTATAGTTTGTTTACTATAATACCCTTCCAGGAAAGGTAAGTACCAACCATAAAGAAATTTAGTGATTTCATCTAGAGTTGTCACTCTTGGGGCCCATCGGCCTTGGCTAGCTAATAATCAATAGGGTTCTATATCATCATTACATGTATCATACACACAATCATATTTTATATGCATATCATATTGCAGTAATAGTTCTTGTTAAAAGTTATAACACCACTAAGTTCAATTATATGCATTACATAATTCATAATTTATAAAGTGATAGCAATGCATAGTAATCAAAATGTATGTGAACTCTTTAGAATTTTTGCAACAATAATTATTGCAAAGCTAATTATCAGATCATGTCAAAATGTTCACTTGAAATGTTAATAATGAATAAACACATTATATCATATCAATAATTAAAACATACTATAAGTAGTAAGGAATGTGCCCTAACTAGGAAGGGTACACTTATCCCTTAGTAAAGATCCACCTACCCAACAAATATTAGAAGCAGTTGAACATTTCGATCTCGATGCTAATCTTTCTTGTTTCAACATGCAGTGCTCAACAATCCTTTGCTAAAAATCATAAAGAAAAGAGGAATACAAGGCTCCTGGATCGCACCTTGTTGCTTTTTCATTTCTAAAAAATCCCACACTAGGCTCTCAGTTTCATCTTCAGCAGGAACACTTGCACGAAACCCTCTCTTGTTTGCTCCTCAAGATCACACGAATTGGACATTTGACTCTCTCTATCATCTCTGGTTTGCTTAAATGGGTCAGATGTAGGGATCTTGCTTGGCAACCCTCTCTCGATTAACAGAATCACTCGTCTCTAATTCTAAAAATCACACACACACGAATGCTTTCTCTCCATCTCACGCCCACTCATTTTTTGTCCAGGAACCAAATGAAACATTACCAGTAACTTAAGGAACGAGTAGCGTGAGGAGGCGATGATAAGAACCAAATTGGGGAAAAGAAAAATTGAACCAGTTTGGTCCAGTCTAAAGACAAAAACATGGTTATTAGGTCTCTAAATTAATCTTGTGTGGTGTTTTTTAGATTCTTTTTTTTTTTGGTTAGTTTGCGAGTAACTTTGGGTGTCTTGCTTTTGTATTTAAACATATAAGTGTTGTCATTACCCTTATATCATTCATATTATCAATGCACTATTTTTTAGAAGGACATAATTTTTGTCCATAAGAAGGACATCACACTATATTTTGTTATCATAACTACTTTCTTTAATGGGAAGTAGGCACCTACTGGTTAATTACAATAAAAAATCTTTTATCTTCCCAGCAAACTTTGAAAAAATGTAGATGGGGCCATGATAAGTTAGCTTTTATAAGTGCCTTGGTTGATATAACATTAAATATACTATTTTTATCAAGAGCCATCTTAGTTGGGTTTTACAATTCTTAGCCTCCAAGTAAGTTATAACAACTAGTTTACACAAGAAATAAAAACTATGCATAATTAATGATGTAAGTTAACAATCATATAAACAACTTCAAATGGAAAAAAAATTATCCACATTCAATGAGTAAGGTTATTGTTTATGAGTGGAGAAAACCTTTTTCAATATGTAAAAACTTATTGGAAATTAGCTTGGGCATAATTTCATTAGTTAGGCTAGGCTTTGTGCTGGTACTAGCAAATTGGATAACATAAATCAAAACATAAGCTTGTCAATCATTATATACATACTCAACACATAAATGGAAGCAATTTGAAACTAAAAAATAAGGAATATAAAAGGAGAAAGGCAAAAGGACACCTAATAGAGAAATACTTACTCTACTTAATATAGTGCTACCTTGACGAAGCCTTCATGCCGTAATCTTTTTTATGGTACCAATAAAAATAAGAAAAGGAGGCTTACCTAATAGAAAACTAATGACATTATCATTTCCATCTCATAATAAATTTTACCCACTTATTAAGATTAGTTGATAAGAGGATGTCATCAAAATAACTAGGAACTCATTTATTATTTTTGGCTTCAGGATTTAGTTCATTTGATACATCTTAAATGCATTCATAAGGATTCAATATATAACTTGAACTTGCTAGAGATAAGGTCCTTCTAATAGGTTTGAAACAATAAGTAAGAATATGATTTTCTTAACAAATTTCTTTCAAAGTGATATATAATTTCATACATATTATTATAGTCAAAGACAAAGGAATCATACCTATAGGTTTGCTAGACTAGTGTTCCTAATAGTTGATCCATTTGATGGGAATCATATATAAAGCCTTTGTGTCAAATCAATTAATCATATCTATAGAAGTGTGCAAGTCAATTATGGATTTATATAGTGGTGACTAAGGAAGAACGCCCACAAGTCCCATGCATTTACTGCTATTAATCACTTTCATATTTCTCCTAAATATTCTAGTTATCCCTCATTATCTCAATAATCAATCCTTAGATCATATTATAGGTATGGTCATGAATGAGTTAATATGTCATTATGATTACGATATTCGATTTATTAGTATAATTCTTGCTCACAGTATACCCTAATTGAACTTACTAAAGGACTTAAATGAATCCTTGATCATTTTATCAAACTTAATAGCTTATCCAAGTATTTTAACTTTTTTGATAGATATGATAGTAACTCAAAGATTCACTATCCTAATACTCCTTAATAGAGACAACATATGGATACGATGATGCACCCTCTACCATGTGGTTAATCACCTTAATTAATAGTATTGCATACTCTAAGAGGAGGTATCGATTCAAATAACCCTATATAGTTTATATAAAATTTTATGTCATAGATAGTTTATATCATCAAAGAAAATTTAGAATGTCGCTTCAAGCTACTAAGTTGGCTATATTTCATGTTCTTTAACCAACTTCCATATGAATTTATTTATAATAAGTGGTTTTGTTATTATATCTTTGAAGCATGGTTATCTTTATCACTTGTTGAGCTCCTGAGCCTATATGATTTATGTGTGACTTATTAATGATTTGATTATAATAAATATAATTATGTTGTCATTTAATGAGTTTTTGAGTTTTTCTATATATTAGATAAATCATAAAGATGATGACCTCTTTTACTAGGCATGTGGAGCCTTTGTAGCTTGGTGAAACAGAATAAATGGAATATTAAGATAGTTAAGCTTACTATTAATGTATTTAGAAATGTCACTAATATGGTTGAGTATATATGTTTATCCTAACTCAAGGATGATAGCACATAAATAAAAATATAATAAAATTATTAATTTATTTTAACTATTATATTATTGTTGATAGGGAAAATGGTGATTTTATAGGAGCACATTTTTCTCATATAGAATATTTCACAAGAAAAGATAAAAGAATAGTTCTAGTAGGTAAGACCAATAACTTTTATATCAACTCATATAAATATTCATTAAAAATCATATAACTAAAATCAAGTCAATTCAAATCAAGTTGATAATCTAGATTGAGCTATCTCCCAAAAGGACTAGGTTCCCCAAGGTTAATTACACTTGAGAACACCTCCAAGAGATACTCTTAATAAATGAAACCTGCCTTTATCCTAATTGCAAGGGTTAATATCAAGGTGAAAACTATGATTCAATGATTGCTATCTTAAAAAGATATTTTATAATTTGAGATATGTAAATCTATAATATAGAGGTTGAATTATTTCAACCAAATAGGATGGTTATGTCTCTATTCAAAAGTTATAAGTAATAATGGTCATTGAATCACCAATGACTAAAAAATGAGTACAAGGCAATGAAATGGATGCTTTGACTTAAAATTCCAGAATTAAGAGTTCTTTTAGCCCTTCAAATAATTTTTAACAATTTTTGTTTAACTTGAGACCCATTACTTTGCACCAAAAGTTATACTTGGTTAATGTGAGTAATTATGATCATAGTAATAGTATTGAATCAAATCAATTTGCCTAATATTAATTTATTTTCATATATATATTAAATGATTATTAATTTTACTTAAATATATGAGATATAATATCTTTAGTCCTCAAATTCATGAAGTTTGTCACACTAATTCTTGGAGTTTGTCCTTGAGAGATTACAAGCATTCTTTCTCTAAAATTGTTGACATTTTTTTAGTGTATTGAATATGCAACTTACATAAAAATTTAATCTTCAATATATTCATAGGGTTTTCTTATAGATAAATTAATGAAATTAATAGATATTATGATTCATAAGAAAATAAATATTATATACATTCATAAAACTAAATGGGTAGGAGAGAAGGTAAAGGAGATTGATAGTTTAGGATTTAAACTATGATATTCTGGTGAGAGTTGTACTATAAATTATGTAGGTGTGATTATAGATAAGAGTTTAAAGAATAATATTATAGAAATTAATAGAATTGGAGATAGAAATATAGTGTTAAAGATTATTGCTGATGCTAAGATTATTAATATTATAAGTGCTTATGCTCTTCAAGTAGCTATATTTAGATATGAGTTCAAAATTAAAATTTTAGAATGACTCATAAGAATTAATACAAAAGATATCTCTTGAAGAAAAAAAATTTATTGGAGGAGATTTAAATAGACATGTTAGTGGAGAGGTAGATGATTTTAAAGTATTCATGGTGACTATAGGTTTGGAGAGACTAATGAAGGTGGTAAGACTATATTAGATTTTTCTTTATCTAATGATTTTATAATTGCTAATATCTTATTTAAGAAAAGAGGTGAGCATCTCATCACTTATAAGGATATATATAGTTAAACTCAAATTGATTATTTTTTAATAAAAAATAGATCATTTATATTGCAAAGATTATAAAGTTATTTCGAGTGAAAGTTTATGTGTCCAATATTGCTTATTAGTTTTGAATTTTAATATGAAGGGGTAAAAAATAAAAAAAATAAAGTTAAACGCTATTCTAGGATTAAATGGGGGTGTTTAAAGAATATTAACAAAAATATTTTTGAGAGTAAGATAGAAGATCTTAAGATTTTTTCTGTGCATGAAAAAGCTAATATTATGTGAGAAAAAGTAGTTAGTGATATTAAAAATGTTGCAGAAGATGTGCTCGAGTATCAAAGGAAAAAGCCTATAATACTAAAAATAGTTGATCATGGAATCAAAGTGTGTAAGAAAAGATCAAAAATAAAAAGATTAGTTATAAAAAATTAATTTAGATGTAAAAATTATGATAATTGGGAAGGATATAAAGAGGCTTGTGTGGAGTCTAAGAAAGCAATATACGATGCAAAGATTTTAGCTTTTAATGATATATATAATATATTAGATACTGAGGGAAAAAGATATACATATAAGTTAGCTAAACAAAGAGATACTATTAGTAAGGATTTAGTTCAAGTGAAGTGTATTAACGATGAAGATCAAAAAGTGCTTTTATTTGAAGAGGATATTCTACAAAGTTGGATGAGATATTTTTCTAAACTTTTTAATGAAGATTATATGAATGCAATTGACTTTAGCAACCTTAACACCCTAAATAAAAATAAAGATTTTTATTTTTATCAGCGTATTAGTAAAAATAAAGATTTTTATTTTTATCAGTTAGAGAGACTTTAAGGAAAATGAAGTGTGGAAAAGCTGTTGGACCTGATGAGCATAGGTTACGGCGTGATACTAATGTTTCTCAAAATCAATTTGGATTTAGGGTGGGTAGGTCTACTATGAAAGCTATACATTTATTGAGAGGTTTGATGGAGAAGTATAGAGAGAATAAGGATAATCTATATATGATATTTATTAATTTAGAAAAAGCATACCACAAAGTTCCAAGAGAAGTGCTATGGAGAATTATAAAAAAGTGGGGTTAATAATGCTTATATTTAAGTCATTAAGGATATGTATGCATGCAGGAGCTATTACTTGTGTTCAAACACAAGGTGGTTTGACCAAGTATTTTCCTATTTTAGTTGGATTACATCAAGTATCAGCCTTAAGCCCATATCTTTTTCCTTAGTCATGGATGTTCTCACTAAACATTTGCAAGAGGTTGTATATTGTTGTATACTTTTCCTGATAATATTCTTCTTGTTGATAAGACTGGAGAGGGAGTGGAAGGTAAACTTGAATTATGAAGGTCAACCTTAGAGTCTAAAGGCTTTCATTTAAGTATATCTAAAACTGAATATATGGAGTGTGATTTTAGTAATAATAGATCTAATGGCGGGATTGCGACTTTGGGTGATCAGGTCATTAATAAGAGTACATATTTTCGATATCTTGGGGCTATTGTTCAGAGTGATGGTGAAATAAATGGGGATATTATTAGTAGAATTCAAGTTGGATGGTTGAAGTGGAGGAATGCATCAGGCTTGTTATGTAATAGAAAAGTCTCCCTCAAACTTAAGGGAAAATTCTATAAGATTGTGGTTAGACCTACAATGCTTTATGGTGCAGAATGTTGGCCATTAAAAGAGAAGCATAATATTAAGTTAAGTTTTGCAGAGATGAGGATGCTCAGGTGGATGCGTAGCTTTACTCTTAGAGATAGGATACGAAATGAACATATATGTGAAAAGGTTGGAGTAGCTCTAGTGGAAGATAAGATTAGAGAGAGTCACCTTAGATGGTTTGGTCACATAAAATGGAGGCCTTACGATGAACGGTTAGGAAAGTAGATGTATTAGATTTGACTTATATTAAGAAAGGTAGAGGTAGACCTAAAAAGGCTTGGTTAGAAAATATTAGAAATGACCCTTCTTTATTAGATTTAAATGAGAATTTAACTCTTAACATGACACAATGGATTAATGTTGTTGTTGTTGTTGTTGTATATTCTTAGGGTTTTCATTGTGTGTGATCTTGAAGAATTTTATTTAGGGTTTTTTTAGGATGACTATATTGTTTTATAAAGTTGGTTGTGAAGATGCTATGAGGAAATTAACTTGTCTACTTTGTTAGCAAAAAAATAACTTTCCACCACATAAATTTCTGAAGTAAGAAAGCATCACAATAGTAGTAGCCAAATGAAATTGTAGTTATTTTCTAAAAAGCAACACATGAGAAAGCTATTCCAAATAGATCCTTAGTCATATGGATTGCACCGTACATAACCTAGTTACTTTCTTTATGCTTAAAAACAATGTTATTAATGAATCTTTAAGTGTATTCCCAACCAAAAAAAAAAGGTAATATATATATATATATATATACATCAGTAGAACAAAGAGCATTTCAAAAGCTTATAAATGTGGTTAATGTAATCTTTTATACTTGTCAAAAGCTTTTAATATTTTTTTAAATATATTTCAAATACTTTTAAGTATTATTACTATTTAGAAAAGGGCCATCGAATGTGCTTATTCTTTTGTAGGGTCAAGCTTCAGCCTTTTGCACAATAATGCAAGCAAGAAAAAAAATTATAAATAGATAAGTGAGGCTACCAAACTTGCCTATTGTCTTCCCTCTTCCATGTGCTTGTAGAGATAAGATAAGAATGAGCAAAGAGAGTGTGATAAAAATCTAAAGGAATGTGAAATAATTGATCATCAATCTAAAAGCACACACTAATTTTATATTATAGAACAACAATTAACCATAGGAGTATATTAGGGTCAATAAGTATCGTGGGGTCATTAGTTTGAGTTAATGAGTTACAATTGCTCTTACTAGTCATAGGTCTATAATGAGCATTATAGTTTGTAGTAAGTTGCTTAAGTGATCTTAGTGTCTAATAGGTTATTAATAGTCCTATGACATATCTCTCTCTCAATTTTCCGACGAATCTGAATCGTCGTTTATCATACAATCATTTTTGGGTCATAAAAGAGCAACAAATCTGACCAATTTATATTCTCATCTTAATTCCAATTTAAGAGCAAATAAAAATAAACAGAATAATGCTTTAATCATGCAAAAATATCAACACATATTTAATACACAAGACATACATAATAACAAATCAAGTACTTATAATATTCTTATATCATATACATTGAATGACTGTTGATTGGCATTACTCAAACATAAAGAGTAAGGCTCAGAAAACGCACTAAAGACGCAGAATCAACTGAGTCCACCATTATCAGATCCCTTCTGCTCCTCTTCATAACAAAACATTTCTTCAAGCTAGTTAGAACTTATTGTTTCTCAAGCTTTCAAGCGAGCTCATCCTCCTGATGAGTCTTAATAGTAACATCAGACTTGGGATAAGCATAGCAAGTGAGCACCCATCCCTCACTAATCTGATCATCATCGAGAAAACTAACATCAGACTGATCAACTTCACCCTGAATCAACTTCCCAGCACAGGAAGAGCACGAACCAGCTCGACAGGAGTATGGCAAGTCTATCCCCTCCTCTTCTGCCCTATCCAGAATATACACATCGTCTGGACACTCAATCTCCACAGTCTTATCAGGTGTGACAAGAGTCACCTTATACGTAGCCATGGCCTTCACTCTGCCACCTTTGGCATCAGCTGTCTTTAGCCTGAAGAGAGAGGCGGCTCGATGGCGGCCAGAGAAGTGAATGGAATGGCGTGGGATGAAAGGAGTGTGCAGAGAAAGGGAGGCTGCCATTGCTGGTCTTGGTGGTTTAGGAGAGGAGTTGATTGGGAGGGTAAACGTAAATATGAGGGAGTTGGGGAAGGTTTTGGATGGTGGGTAATGGAAAGCGTGGAGTTTGGTTTGCGGTGGGCTTATCCCTTTTGATACTGAAACTGCGGTGGTTGACTGGATGGCATTGAAAGGCTGGAGAGAGGATTTTGAATTGGTGATAATGGTGATTTATGCTTGGAAAAAAAAATGGTGGTGTGCCACACAGCAAGAAGAAAATTTCTGAATTTTTTAGATTGTATAATTAGTCTGAATGCGTAATATGGTACATATAATTATGAGTGGAACATATTCATTCATGTATTTAACTATTTTTTATGCACATATAAATGTGGCTACTCATATAAATTAATTAAAGTACAAGAAAAGCTATACATATATAATGCCATTGAATTTAATGTAAGAATTTATTAGAAAATAGTTAATTAAATTAAATTGAAGCTTATTTTTATATGTAGGATCTTTTGAGGATATAAAAAAAAATTTATCTTCTCTGCTTGGATGTTCCATAATTAGATATAAAATGTTTTATATATTATATGACTTGATTTTTTAGATTTATTTTATGTTTATTTTACGAGCTATTTCTACTATGTTAAGGTGCACACAACACTCTCAGACCTAAATGTCAATCAATCATGTTGTACTATTATCTTAGATCTAAATGTCGTTGGTGTTTGATTGAAAAATATAGTTTTGAAAAGAGGGTTTTAATTTTCTTTGGGAAAGTTAAATTTCTGGAATTTGAATATTTGAAATCGAACACTTATTATGAATGATATATCACCTCAAAAGGTGAACATATCGTTCCCTAATAGGTTCAGATTACAACTCTTGATTTATCCTGATTATCACAATCAAACTCAAGGAGAAACAACACACGATCTCGAAAGATCAAAATGATGTTTAATCAACTGTCTGATTATGTTAATCTGAATAGGATCATTAATTTCATAATCATAACTATGATCGTAATTGACATATCTATCCGAAGAAAGAAGATATCAATCATTATCAATAATTTGAATATGAAAATAACGATCGCCATTTTTTATTTTGATTTCCCAAAGATAATTAATTAAAGGTTTTGAAAACTTGATTTTGAAATCAGGTCTGAGTTTCTAAATCCCCTACGAGCGCAAGCCCTCGTAGTTAATTACATCATAGGAAACCAGAAATTTCTTACGAAAACTCTCGATTAAAATAGCGATACGAATTTTATTTAGAATTCAAAGATTGATATTAAAGGAGTTTAAAGGACTGGAAATTCAACAGGGATTGGTTCAAGATTGAACACTTATTTCTGGAGTCAAAGAAAGAAGAGTAGGAGGTGCTTTGAGATTCTGAATTACTTCAAAAACACCTCAGACTATCCTAAGTGTTGGGCTTGAATTAGATTGAAAAATATTTAATGTTTAAATGGTCAATTTTATTAGAAAATGGGAATTAGATTCCCATAAGATTGAGGTCTTAAGATTGAGCATTTGCCTCAGAACCTAAGTCTAAAATGGGTACTGAGAATCAGTGACCCAGAACCTAGCTAATGCAATGCAATCCTGGACTTACCCCGGCCTGGATTGGGGAGCCAACTAAACCACCTAAACGCTTTTAAAAATCATGAGTCAAAGTCTTTATGAAAGAGTGGTTGGAATATTGATTAAGATTGGTTTAAAGAATTGGGGTCGATATCTAGAGCATATCCTAATTGACCCCTTAACATATGTTGGGTTAAATGCTTAAGCTAGAAATGCAATTAAGATTTAGACTCAAATTTAATTTGTTACTAATGCGATGCATGCTAGTTGACTCGATGAAATGCTTAAATCAAAATGTAGCAGTTTTAAAATCAGGCTTAAAAAATAGGTTTTATCATAGAGATTGCACAACATCCCCTTGGACAGAACTGCACCCTAATAAGTCAGGTGGTCTGCCAGAACCCGCAAGCGGGGAGGTGCCTAACACGGATGAGAAAAGTCAATATGTATGCATGAAAAACTCCCGGCGAGTCCGGTCTTACTTCTTAAGAGCGTTAGAGTTTCTATCTGAGCTTAAAAATTTTAATTTTATTTAAGTAGAAAAGGTTTATGACCGTACCCTCACGAGCCTCCGATCGGATTCCAGGCTAAATCAAATACGACATGCAATAAGCGCCAAAAAACTACTAAAAGCATGCAAGTCCTTAATCGCAATCAACATCAAGTAATCAAATCAATCAAATAATTAAATTAATTAAATAAATGCTCAAATTGAAAGTCCATGTGGCAAGTGCCACTTAATTATACAACCCAGGGTCTGCAGGAAAGTAAAGTGGCCGGGTACTACTAACTACAACCCCGATTCTAATCCTAAGAATCAAGTGACTTTGAGATTTGAGATTCTTCTCGTTCTTCACTTCTTCGTCTCCTTAGAACTCCTTGGATCGTCGGGTCTGGATATCCAAATGAAAGGAAACTCCCCCTGAATAGGGGTGTTATCTTTTCTCTTTGGATATTTAAACTTCATCCTAATTTGGATCTCCAAATGGATAGGAACTCTCCCCTAAGGAATGTTCCTTCCTCTTTGGATTCCAAATTGGATGTTTAAACATCTCAATCTCAAAGTACTTTAAATTTACAACTCAATTTACATTCAAATTACATCAATTAAAAAATTAAAAATCTAGACTCAACAACCTGCAGGGTTATCCTAATAATCAGCAGTTTATATTTGACATCCTAAGCAGTTATATATTTGAAATTAAAATACTCAATCGCAGTCGCAGCCATACTTGGCCATGCTCTTTTAATTTTAAAGGGGGACTTAAGCATTCTGGAGCACCTGTGCAATTTAATATTTATGATTTTTGCCCCCTTTAATTTATGCCCTGTATGAGCATGGCCACATGCATAAGATTGAATTAGTACAAATCGTCTCTAGCCTAGGGGTAGATCTAATCGTACAATCAATTACATCACAGAGTGCAATAAATAAGTAAACAAACACATCAATTCTACTACTAGCAAACAGCATGCAGTAAAAGCTCGAAAACCCGGCACACAGCAGAAAAGTAAACACCGGCCTAGCCTAAGACTAGAGTTGGTTGTCCTAGCAAACCATCTAAAGTGTGTGAGGTAGGCTGTGTGGCTTTGATATGTCTTAAATAGACAATTGATTAAAGTTGTTTAAAGTTCTAGTTGGTTGAAGGCTTAAGGGAGTTTTAATTTGAGTTTAAATCTTAATGACTTAAAATTAATTTTAAATTTGATTTTAATTATTTGTTGGACACCACCTTTGTTTCACACCAAGGCCGTGAAGTTTATTTCACCTTCCTTGGGGCTAATTTAATAGCCTCGTGGGCCTGGGTTACCCAGTGGTACCCGATATAATTAAATGATTTAAGTTTGATTAAGGTTTAAAGGTTAATTAAATTTTAATTAAGATTGGTTGATTGTTGGTTTTAATGTTGATTTAAGATTTTCTGGAATTTTGAATGATTTATTGAATTTTGGTATTTTCTGGATTATTTTAATGATTTAATTCAATGATCAAAAGTTGACTTTTTGATTTAAAGGGTTTTCTAGAAAGTTAATATTTAATTAAAATACTAGACCTTAATATGATCAGTTAGACAGTAAGTATGCTGAAATTGGATTTTTCTAGATTTTATTATGAAGGTTTGAAGTTTTGACTTGATTTGAACTAAGTTTGACCAAAAGTTGACTTTTTCAAATTTGATTGATTTCTGGAAACTTAACATTTTTAACAAATATTAGAGCCTAAGATGAGTTGTATGCCTTTGAGTTTGCTCAATTTGGAGTTCATTTGAATTAGTTATGAATTTTTGAAGTTTTGAGTATTTATTGAATTTTTGAAATTGTTTAATTAGAGACCCTTTTTGTGATTTGGATCCAAATGGCCTCCAAACTTCTTGAAATCAACTCCAAAGGTCAGGAATGACCTAAGGAGTGATTTCCAAGTGTTTGGAAATTTTCTGGAATTTTTAATTATTTTTTAATTAATTAAATTAATTAAATTTCAGATTTCAATTAAACTTAAATTAAACTCAATTTTGAAGTCCAGTCAAGGGGCTTTTATTTTTCATTGATTAAGGGTTCAATTCTGGTCAGTTTGAGGTATTATGTGTAATTTTTGGATTTAAACTTAATTTATTACATTTTCTGGAAGGTTTAAGGGCTTAATTAAGGTTTAAGTTTGATTAGGTTAATTAATGGACTTAATGAATTCAAAATACAGTGAGAATTTTTCTTGAGGCTGTATGTGTCTCTAAATTTGAATGTTCAAAGTTTCAAGTCAATTGGAAATGTATCCTAATTATTGAAATTTTTCTAAGTTCTCTAAACTTAGGTCCTTAATTATTATCCTTAATGATGTCATTAGATTTAAGTGGGTTTGAATCAAAGTTTCTAACCCTTGGACATACATGTAAACATATCACAGCAATAATGTGTCCTAATGCTAAGCATATAAAGAATTATGAATTTTTAAATTTATGGGTCCAAAATGAACCCATACATTTGAAAATTCAATTCATAGAAATTCTGGTCAAAACATGACCCAAGAAAATTAGGGTAGGTTAAGGATTCCCCCTAATATATGACATCCAAATTTGAGGTCAATTTGACCATGGGATTTTGAGAAATGTGAGAAAAATAAAAAATCATCATCTCTGTTTTTATCTAAACTCAATGATCAAAATTATTTCAAATTATTTTTAAAATAAAGTAGACGTCAAGAGCTTTCCAACAAGCCCAAGAACACCCATATTGGTTTAAAAATGAATTTTCTATGAATTTTTAAAGTTTTAAGCATTTAAAATAAATTTTAAATTCATTTTTAATTAATTTAACTGCCGGCCAATCATTGGAATGACGGCGGCGGCGGCTTTCCTCGTACTTGACACGTGGCACACTCTGATTGAGCCACTTGCCACGTCAGCAAGGATATCGGGCCGTCCGATCCGCGCCCGATCGGATGGACGAACCAGATTTTGCCACGTCACCGGGCTGTATGGCCAAACGGCGCAGGTTCGAATCCCGCCGGCTACAGCATACCGTCCGGCTTGATCTGCACTGTCCGATCGCAATACACACGCAATCGGACGGTCCAGATCGCTCCCGAAATCTTAGTTCAAAATAAACTAGAATTTTAAATGCTCCTTACTTTCGATCCGACCGTTCAAATTTCATGAAATTTGAAGCATAGGATCTAGATACCCTACTCTTTCAATCCATGGAGTTTCAAAGCTCCATGCATTGGGATTTGGGAGAAATCAATGTTTGATCATAGAACTTAAAATGACAATAACTTACAATCTAGCCGTCGGATTTTGACGATCTTGGGCTCGTTGGAAAGCTGCTAATATCCTCTTCAACTTTGTAGAAGATGTCGAAACCTAGATCTGGCTGGATTTGAAGTTATTTGTGTATCGCCGGATTCTCTCTCTAGATCCTCTCTCTTCACCAATGAGGGCTTTGGAGGCTAGGATCTGGTGGGGGAAGGCTTGAGACAGCTATAGAAATGTCTGGAGAGGCTTTTGGAGAGATTTTTGGGGGCTGGAATAGCTCTGGAGAAGAGGGATTTAAGTGAGAGAAGATAGAATGAATGAGCTTGATTTTAGGGGTTTAAGCCTATTCAATCATCCCCATGCCAAATGGATGGTTGGGATGACTTGGGGACTTGCTGGGATGTTGCCACATGTCCTCAATCAGTTAGAGAGCAGGGAATGAAAGGACAAGGAGGTACATCCCATGTGTAAAGGGGTTTGGTCCCCACTTAGACACATGGAGTTAATCCAAGCCATGAACTCTTGATCTAAGGGTTGAGATTAGCCTTAGGAAGCTTCTGGAGTCTGTTACAATAGCTGGAATGATTTGGATTAGAGTGTATTAAGCTTTGGGGAATGATTTGACTAGGTTTGACCTTCTTGAAAGCTCAATTTGACTGTTTGACCAGTCAAAGTCCATGTGGACTGCTGAGTTGGTATGGGACAGAGCTTTGGGTGTTGAGTTGATGGCTTAAAGGGGATTTAAAGCTTAAGGGTCTTGAGTTTGAATGAGTGGGAGAAGGTTTAAGGGGTTTGACCATGTTTTATTTAGTTGACCAAGTCAAACTCAATGTGATTTGACTTGAGGTGGGTTTAAAAAAAAATTCAAGGCATTGATTGATGTAGGTTTGAAGATTTGAAAGGTTTCAAATGAATATTTGAAGGAATTTGACCCAAATGGGTCACATTTGATTGAACTTGGGCTAAGTTGACCAAGTCAACTTTTGATTAGGTCAAGGGTATCTAATCCAACCCAAATCATTAAGGGTACACTTGAATGAAGTTTGAATGAGGTTTGAATGCAATTAAAGCTCGATTCAAAGTGGAGGAGCTTAAGGGTTTGAACTGGTCAACCTGTGTTGACTTAGTCAACCAAGTTGACTCAAGTCTAGGGTTTGGACTCAATAAGTTTGAAATGGCGTTTGAAGTCTCTTAGAAGTGGTTTGAGGGATCAGAATGATCATTTGATCAAAAATACCTATTTGGGCCCTTAATGGGTTATTGGGTCAACCCAGGTTGACTTGGTCAACCAGGTTGACCCAAAAGCTGGGAATGGGCTTAACAGGTTCAGTTTGATATTTGAAAATTGCTGGAGGTGATCCCAAGCAATTTGGAGATCATTGGGTTTGAAAAGTGCATTTGAACCCTTAAGGGGTACTTTAGTCATTTTGACCCTTGGTCAACTGGGGGTCAAATTGAATCTAACAAAATGCAGTTTATTACTTAATGAGTCATAATCAAGGGTCTGGAAGTGATTTGGAGCTTTGTAGAAAGCTCCATGATCAAAACCCACTGGGTGACAGGTCCAGTGGCATAGACTATAAATATTTGAAGGTTTTACAGCCTTTGGATTTCAATTCAGTTTCTGGGGTTAGAGATCTCAGAATGAGCTCAAATTTAGAGGGTTACCTATAGAGACATGTCACATCAGTATGGAACTGATAGATCTTGAATCAGAGGTCATTTGATAGGGTTTTGAGGTGTTCAAAAATTTGCTGGAAAAGGCTTTCAGGACTTAGACCTTTGGCCTTGGATTTGAGTCTGGAAATCTGGTTTTGAATTGGATTTTGAGCTTGAATGATAGGATTTGAATTAAATTTAGATTGAATTGAAGCTTGGATTGATCTAGAAGAATCCTAGGGTTTAGAATAGGTCCTAGGGTCCAAATCAGCTTAAGGGAATCCTAAGGTCTAGAATAGATCCTAGGAACTGGAGTCTGGAAAGGTCCTGGAATCTAGGAGTCCTAGGGAAATCCTAGGATTTGGGGTCTGGAAGAATCCTATAATCTAGAAGAATCCTAAGATTTAGGAATCCTAAGATTCAAGATCTAGAAGGATCTTAGGATCTAGAGTAGATCCTAAAGTTTGATTTCTAAGAAGATCTTAGGGTTTGGAAGTCCTAGGGCCTGGGATCTAGAATAGTCTTAGGATCTAGAAGAATCCTAAGCTCTAGATAGATCTAGGAGAATCCTAAGGTCTAAGAGGATCATATGATCTAGAATCAGGTAGAATCCTAGGGTCTAGAATAGATCCTAGGGTCTGAAGTCTAGGAGAATCCTAGAATCTAAATTTATCTTAAATTGTATTGATCTGGGGTCAGGATTGATTTGAATCTGGATTGATCTAGGATTAGATTAATCCTAGGGTCAGGATTAAATCCTAAGGATTGGAATGATCCTAAGGTCTGGATTGGTCCTATTGAGCTCATACAAAAATGAGGTCAACAGTTGGTTGAGCTCACCAAGGGGTTGTAGGAAGGTAACACTCCCCTGCTTGGTGTTCGAGGGCCTTTCACCCGATTTTTTTTTCCATAGGAATGTCACATCTATTTATTGGAGTGTTACAACATTTCAGACTTGGGATGGAGAGAGAGAGAGAGAGAAAGAGAGAGAGAGAGAGAGAGAGAGAGAGAGAGAGAGAGAGAGCAGAGTGTTGCAGTGCTCAAAACCTTGATGTTGCAGCACTATATGCTGCAACATAATGGGGCTATAGGCTGGAGCTCCACAGTGCTGCAAGGTAAACTCAGAGACAGAGAGTGGAGTGTCATGATGCTCCAGACCTCAACATAGTGGTGTTGTGAGTCAGGCTGAGTAGTTTAACTTCCCTCTTTTTTCTATTTCACTTGTAGAGTTGTGCCATTTATTATATTGAAAAGCATATCTTTTCTATTGTAATTAGAAAGAAAAGAGAAGTGTAGAGAGATGAGAAAAGAGATTTGTATAATTTCTTCCAATATTTCGTTGCATCGACGCTCGGATGTAGTGCTAAATAGACAAGGGTTCCCACATCATGGACGTATGTGGGCAAAGATGCTAGTTCATGAAATTAAAATTAGGTTAGGATCCTTGAATGTAGGTCCCCTTACAGGAAAATTAATGAAATTAATTGATATTATAATTCATAGGAAGATAAATATTCTATATATTCAGGAAACTAAATGGGTGGGAGAGAATACTAAGAAGATTGATAGTTTAGGGTTTAAACTTTGTTATTATGGTAGGAGTCGTATTAGTAATGGTAATATGTGTGATTATAGATAAGAGTGTGAAAGATAATATTATAAAAATTGATAGAATTGGAGATAGAATTATAATTTTGAAGATTATTATTGATGATAAGATTATTAATTTTATAAGTGCTTATGTTTCTCAAGTAGGTTTGGATATGTGCTCAAAATTAAAATTTTAGAATGACTTCAAAAAATTAATATAAAAGATACTTCTTGAAGAAAGAGTTTTTATTAGTGGAGATTTAAATGAACATGTTAGTAGAGAGGCAGAGGATTTTAGAAGCATTCATGGTGGCTATAGATTTGGATCGACTAATGAATGTGATAAGACTATATTAGATTTTGCTCTAGCTTATTATTTCATTTTTGTTAATATCTTATTTAAGAAAAGCGATAAACATCTTATCACTTATAAGAATGGATATAATAAAACTCATATTGATTATTTTCTTGTAAGAAAAATAGATCGTTTAAATTGTAGACATTGTAGAGTTATTCTGAGTGAAAGTCCATGTATCTAACACCGCTTATTAGTTTTGGACTTTAAGATGAAGGGGCAGAGTATAAAAAATATAATATATCATTATTTTAGGATTAAATGGTGGCATATAAAGAACTCTAACAAAAATATCTTTGAGAGTAAGATTCACGATCTTAAGATTTAGTCGGTGCATGAGGAAGCTAATGTTATGTGGTAAATAGTGGCTTGTAATATTAAGAATATTACAAAGGATGTTCTTGGAGGATCAAAAGGAAAAGCATCTAATAGTAAAAATGTTGGTGGTGGAATCAAAATATGTAAGAAAAGATAAAAAATAAGAAGCTATATTAAAAAAAAATTGATTTAGATGAAAAAATTCTAAAAATTGGGAAAGATATAAAGTTGCCCGTAAGGAGTCTAATAAAGCATTTTGCGATGCAAAGGAATTAGCTTTTAATGATTTTTATAATAGATTATATACTAAAGAGCATGGGTAGATTTAAGGCGGGGGTGGGGGCTGTGGGGACATGTGCCGCCCCACCCAAAAAAGATCTTTATATATTTTTTTCTAATTTTTCACCTCCATATAGCTAGCAATTTTTTTTTCTTGCTTTTTCCCATAGCCCGTAGGTGCCCCCACTCTTTCTTAACTCCCGATCCATCTCTTTTCATCTCTCTTCTACCTTTCTCCTCTCTGCTCTCTATCTCTATCTGCCATTTTTTTACCGTTGGCAACCTTCTTCACTTGCTCCGAGTTATAGCCCTCTTTCCTCTCCCTCTCTCTCTCTCTCTCTCTCTCTCTCTCCATGAGGGTGAGATTATTTTAAACCTTTTTTATTTATTTTCCTCTTTATCTCTCTCATTCATTGTGAGGTTCATTATTAATTTTTTTGTTGATTTTTATTAGACCATTTTAAAATTTCATTTTACTATGTCATATTAATCTTTCTTCTTTTTTTTACTTATATCTCTCTCCTTATTTATATATATATTCACCATTTTAATCATTTATCTTCACATTGCTAGTTTTTTTAATTATAAATTTCATCAATTTTTTAATTATTTTAAAATATTCAAATTCTCTTTTATAGAAAATTTATGTAATTAAAGCCAACAAATTATACTAGAGGAAGATTACAATATTTAAATTTAAATCAAGTAGCTTAAAATATGCCTATTATAACTTTTCATATATTTTAAATATATTTTTATATTAATAAGATTTATATATTTATTTCTTGATATAAAATATTTTTTAATTATTATTTTTATTTAAATTAGATATGAAAATATAATGTAAAAGAATAGTTGAAATAGATGAGCATGATAATATATAGTTCAAATAAAATTATGTTGAAATTAATTTAAATGAGCATAATAAGAAATTTTTTCAAAATTTATATTCTTATAATAAAAAAAAATTAAAAGCCTAATATCAATTTCAAGCTCAAATGAAAAAGCTTGATGGTATTTTTTTAATTAGAAGTTTGTGCCCCCGCAGATAAATAATCCTGGCTCCGCTGCTTCTAAAGATGACAAAAGATAAATGTATAAGCTAGCCAAACAAAGAGATAGGAGTATTAAGGATTTAGTTCAAGTGAAGTGCGTTAAGGATGAAGATGAAAAAGTACTTTTTTTAGAAGAGGATATTCAATAATGGTTGATGAGATATTTTGCCAAGCTTTTCAATGAAGGTTATGAAAATATGATTGACTTTAGTGACATCAACATTCTAAATGAAAATAGAGATTTTTATTTTTATCGATGTATTACTAATTAAAACTGAAGTTAGAGAGGCTTTAAAGAAAATGAAGTGTGGGAAAGCTGTTGGACCTGATGATATTCCAATAGTGGTGTGAAAATGCTTAGGAGATGAAAGAATTTCTTGGCTTACTAAACTTTTTAATATTATTTTGAAGACTAAAAAGATGCCATATGTGTGGAGAATGAGTGTCTTGATTCCTATCTTTAAGAATAAAGGTGATGCACAAGATTGTGCAAATTATAGAGGAATTAAGTTGATGTATCATACTTTAAAACTATGGGAGAGAGTTATTGAGTATAGGTTACAGCGTGATATTAATGTTTCTCTAAATCAATTTGGATTCATGCCGTATAGGTCTACTATGGAAGCCATACATTTATTGAGAGGTTTGATGGAGAAGTATAGAGAGAAAAAGGAAGATCTTCATATGATATTTATTGATTTAGAGAAAGCATATGATAAAGTTCCAAGAGAAGTGCTATGGAGAGTTTTAAAAAAGAAAGGGATTAATAATATTGTTTATATTCAAGTCATTAGGGATATGTATGCTAGAGCTATTACTTGTGTTCAAACAGAAGGTGGTTTGACCAAGTAATTTCCAATTTTAGTTAGATTACATCAAGGATCGGCTTTAAGCCCATATCTTTTTATTTTAGTCATGGATGTTCTTACTGGAGATTTGCAAGAGGATGTTCCCTGGTGTATGCTTTTTACTGAAAATATACTTCTTGTTGATAAGACTAAAGAGGGAGTTGAAGGTAAACTTGAATTATGGAGGTCAAATTTAGAGTCTAAAGTTATTCATTTGAGTAGATCTAAAACTGAATACATGGAGTGTAATTTTAGTAGTAATAGATCTAGTGGCGAGTTTGTGACTTTGAGCAATCTAGTCATTAATAAGAATACATGTTTTAGATATCTTGGGTCTATTGTTCAAAGTGATGATAAAATAGATGGGGATATTATTAGTAGAATTCAAGTTGGATGGATGAAGTGTAGGAATGCATCGGGCTTGTTATGTGATAGAAAAGTACGACTCAAACTTAAGGGAAAATTCTATAAGATGGTGGTCAGACTTGTAATGCTTTATGGCGCAGAATGTTGGCCATTAAAAGAGAAGCATAATATTATGTTAAGTGTTGCAGAGATGAGGATGCTCAGGTGGATGAGTGGCTTTACTCTTAGAGACAAGATATGAAATGAGCATATAAGTGAAAAGGTTAGAGTAACTCTAGTGGCAAATAAGACTAAAGAGAGTCGCCTTAGATGGTTTGGTCACATAAAATAGTGGTCTTCCAATGACCCGGTTAGGAGAGTAAATGTATTAGATTTAACCTATATTAAGAAAGGTAGAGGTAGACCTAAAAAAGACTTGGTTAGAAAATATTAGAAATGACATTTATTTATTAGATCTTAATGAGAATTTGACTCTTAACCGAACACAATGGAAAAAAAGGACTCATGTAGCTAACCCTACATAGTGGGATAAAGGCTTGATGTTGTTGTTGTTGGTGTGGCGATGTGGTTTTTTCCCAGATTTTGGTTTTTCCACATTAAAACCTATTGTACATTTTCACTATTTTCTTTTCTTGTTTATTTTGTTACTTATATTTCTTCCCAATAAACTTTTATGATTAATACATGTGCATTGATTGAAGTTCCTAGAGCTATCTAGTGTATTATGCATAAATAGTTAGGCTTCATTTGTGGCAGCTTTCTTATTTCTTTGCTTTTTAAGCTGCAACCATAATATTTATTTGCCCACTATTTTTTCACTACTTTCAAAATGTTTTATACTAAGAAGCTATTTTCTACAACAGCTTTAAAAAGTTACATTCTCTACATCAATTTTATGTGCCTTGCAGGAGCTCATCGCCCCCCTCATTACCTTGACACTTTTTTTGTTTATTGTTGGAGTTGGCATACTGTGTGATAGAAAAGTACCCCTCAAACTTAAGGGAGGTCAACCTTAGAGTCTAAAGGTTTTTGCTTGAGTAGATCTAAAACGGAATATATGGAGTGTTATTTTAGTAATAATAAACCTAGTGAGGGGATTGTGACTTTGGGCGATCAAGTCATTAATAAGAGTACACGTTTTAGATATCTTGGATCTATTGTTCAGAGTGATGGTGAAATAGATGGGGATATTATAAGCAGAATCCAAGTTGGATGGTTGAAGTGGAGGAATGCATCGAGCTTATTGTGTGACAGAAAAGTACCCCTCAAACTTAAGGGAAAATTTTATAAGATGGTGGTGAGACCTGCAATGCTTTATGGTGCCGAATGTTGGCCATTAAAAGAGAAGCATAATTCTAAGTTAAGTGTTGTAGAGATGAGGATGCTCAGGTGGATGAGTGGCTTTACCCTTAGAGATAGGATACGAAATGAGCATATTCATGAAAAGGTTGGAGTAGCTCCAGTGGAAGATAAGATTAGAGAGAGTTGCCTTAGAAGGTTTGGTCACATAAAACGATGGCCTCCCGATTACCCGGTTAGGAAAGTAGAGGTCTTAGATTTGACTTATGTTAAGAAAGGTAGAGGTAGACCTAAAAAGGCTTGGTTAGAAAATATTAGAATGATCTTTCTTTATTAGATTTAAACGAGAATTTGACTTTTAACAGGACACAATGGAGAAAAAGGATTCATGTAGCCGACCCCATGTAGTGGGATAAAGGCTTGATGTTGTTGTTGTTGTTGTCGGAGTTGGCATACTCTTCAATTTTGGGTGATGCTATTGGGCTGGTTGATGTGGCTAGGCTAGAGACCTTTTGTGGCATATGAGTTGTTATGGACTTTGCTTCTATTAATTGGTGATTTCTTTTGTGTGACCAACCATCCATACAATAATCCTTTCATTTCTATAGTCCTTATAACATTTTGGAGATCAACCATGACTCCATAATCATTGTTTGTGATGTAAATCGTCCCTCTATTTGTGGTATTAACTCTAGGTAATGCTTCATGGATAGTCTCCATGCCCTTATTTAAGGCATGGAGAGTGCTTCATAAAATTGGAACCCTTCCACCCCTTGTTTCGGGTGTCATCTCACGATATTTTTTTTGCTTAGGCGATCGACTTAGGGTCTCATTATATTGTTGCAAATGCGGCTCATTTGAAAAAAAAAAAGACTTTGGTGTCATGGGCACCTTGCTCGAGTTACTTATTAATCCAAAGGGGATGTTGCATTATCTTATATGCGACTTTGGTTCTTTCCTCTCCTACCATCTAGATGATTGTTATGGGTGAGATCATAGTTGCCTTGAGGCCATGCTACCTAGTTGATCTTGTTAGTAGTCATATATATGTTTGTCTCAAAGATTAAACAATACATGTGGAAGTATGAACTATTTTTGAGACTATGAAGCTACGAATAGCTCATTAAATCAATGATAATTTGTTTGATGGTATATGCTACTAGGATAACCGTAATAATTCTAGAGCATATACGTGCACCAAAACTCAAACTTTTAGAAGGGAAACATTTATTAGGTAAAAGGTCGATGAGGGCTTTTTCCCATTGCCATGATGATTCATGTAACTAAACGAATCGCATGGCCTTATACCGACGATGCATTATTCGAATATATGCCCTATTAACTTTTGATGTTATGATAGGGACCTACCATGATGGTGATGGGGGACGGAGAATTTGGTTTTGATTCCACAAAGAGAGCTTGAGAGATGGCTATCACATCCAAGAAAGGTAGCAAGCTTTAGAAAGCAGGAAGAAAGCTATCCCAAATGAAGCCATAGTCTTGTGAGTTGTGATGAGGTTTCCACTATATGTAGAATTACATATTGTAAAGTCAAACTATTAGTGATCATATTACATGCAAAATTCATTACTTATTAGAGCTCGATGCTTTATTTAGACTATGCCTCCATATAACGTATAAAGCTTGCTATTCACACATACTGTATGCTTTACTATTCACTTATACTGAATTTACTTTCTATTTCTTATTGTGAACTATTATAACTATTAAAGCGGATATTGGTTCATATTATTCATACCATCGTGTTATGTTATTTGATGTGTATGAGTTGTTAGAAATATTGATTATACGTCATTAAAGCTAAGATATATATACATAGAAATGGCCTTCTAAACCATTGCAAGTTTGCTAGGACTATTCTTACTTGCCTATGATGGTGAACTAAAAGTTTTCTTTAAAATTCCGAAGGGCATGGAGTTAATCCTATTTTTTATGAGAATTATATTACACTATTAAAAAATAGGGCTATTGCAACACAAAAAATGAGCTTTCCTGACGATTTTAATAGCAACAAAATTTCTTGCAGCGGTTTTCAAACCGCTAATTAGTAATATGAAAAGGGTGACAATTTGGTTATTAAGGGAATGTGATGGAGGACAAGGGAATGTGATGGAGGACAAGTGTATCATAGGCCCATAATAAGATCTCAAATCAGGATAACTAATATTTAAATTATTGCTATAATGTCTCTCCATAAGAAAAAATTAATTTGTACATGTATGCAAAGAAAATTAAATGAATCAATTTCAGTTAATAAAGAAAAATAAGTTTCGATCCTCAGGCTTGAACCTCACTCGAACTCAGTTTCAAACTGCTCCAAAGCAAATATTCAAACATTATGTTTGAACTCAATTCAAAATGTTATGAACCTTATTTCAAACTTTTATTTTGAAGCAAATGATCAAACCCTTTGTTCAAAAAAGATGTTCGAGCAAGGTTCGATCCTCATATTATAAGTTCAAACCTTATTCAAATCTAATTTCAATGCTGATTGCAGAATCCTATGTTCAAAAGAAAAGTTTAATGATTCAAACCCATAAGGTTAAAAAATTATTCAATGCAAATTTTGAACCTATATTGTGAAACCTTAGATTCGAAAAAGAAGTTCAAATTAGGATTGAACAATATTTGAATCTCTTAATACAAATTTCAAAATTGTTTAAACCCAATTTGGCCTTCTATTTTGACCCTCATATTATGTGTAGTCTTTTAAACTAGTTCTAGTGTCCAAACATAGCATTTGAACCTGTCTCTATATTACTATAACCTTAGATCACATACAATGTAAGTAAGAGAAATTCAATATTGTTTTAAAAACTATGCAAGGTAAGCCTTGAGCCACTGAGTCTCATCATCATCTCATCATTCTTTATTACACATCTGTGATACTTAACATAAAAATCATTAACTTTTTAGAGTTCAACTTTCAAATTCATACAACATCATAAATCATATATGTTGAATGACTGTCGATTAACATTACTCAAACATAGAGAGTAATACTCACAAAAAGCACTCAATCACAAAATCAACAGTTGATCATTATCAACTGCACCATACAAACATCATCTCCTTCTTCTTCCTCTCCTCCTCCACCACTCCCACACCTAAACATTTCTTCAAGCTAGTAGCATCTGTATTACCACTTTGCAAGCATTCAAGAATAGTTAACTAAGCTCTGCCTCCAAGTGAGTCTTGATGGTAACATCAGACTTGGGATACGCATAGCAAGTAAGCACCCATCCCTCACTAATCTGATCATCATCGAGAAAACTAACATCAGACTGATCAACCTCACCCTTAATCACCTTTCCAGCACACGAAGAGCAGGAACCAGCTCTACATGAGAATGGCAAGTCTATCCCCTCCTCTTCTGCCTTGTCCAGAATATACACATCGTCTGGACACTCAATCTCCACAGTTTCATCAGGCGTGACAAGAGTCACCTTATACGTAGCCATGGCCTTCACTCTGCCACCTTTGGTATCAGCTGTCTTTAGCCTGAAGAGAGAGGCGGCTGGATGACGGCCGGAGAAGTGAAGGCTGAGTGGGGGAGAAGTGGAATGGCGTGGGATGAAAGGAGTGTGCAGAGAAAGGGAGGCTGCCATTGCTGGACTTGGTGGTTGAGGAGAGGAGTTGATTGGGAGGGTAAACGTAAATATGAGGGAGTTGGGGAAGGTTTTGGATGGTGGATAATGGAAAACGTGGAGTTTGGTTTGCGGTGGGCTTATCCCTTTTGATACTGTAAGTGCAATGGTTGAGTGGATGGCATTGAAAGGCTGGAGAGAGGATTTTGAATTGGTGATAATGGTGATTTATGCTTGGAAAAAAAAAATGGTTGTGTGCCACACAGCAAGAAGAAAATTTCTGAATTTTTTAGATTGTATAATTAGTCTGAATGCGTAATATGGTACATATAATTATGAGTGGAACATATTTATTCATGTATTTTGACTATTTTTTATGCACATACAAATGTGGCTTCTCATATAAATTAATAAAAGTACAAGAAAAGTTATACATATATAATGCCATTGAATTTAATGTAAGAATTTATTAGAGAATAAGTTAATTAAATTAAATTGAAGCTTATTTTTATATGTAGGATCTTTTGAGGGTATATATATCTAATTATAAAGCATCCAAGCAGAGAAGATAAATTATATATATATATATATATATAAAATTTATCTTCTCTGCTTGGATGCGGGGCGCAACCAGCCTTAATTTTCAGAGGGGGGCGGGGGGGGGGGGCAATTGCTTAAAAGCCCTTGTAATAAAGACTAAAAAATGAATGAAGATGAACAAATTACCTAAAAATCATATAATTATTTTTTTTTTAAATTTTTTGGGTGATTGCCCCCCCCCCCTACCACAAGGGGGTTCCACCCCTGCTTGGATGTTTTATAATTAGATATAAAAGTTTTTATATATTATATGACTTGATTTTTTATATTAATTTTATGTTTATTTTACGAGCCATTTCTACTATGTTATAGTGCACTCAACACTCTCAGACCTAAATGTCAATTAATCGTGTTGTACTATTGTTTCAGACCTAAATGTTGTTGGTTGAGCTCTCTAGGGGGTTGTAGGAGGGTAGCACTCCCCTGCTTGGTGTTCGAGGGCCTTTCACCCAATTTGTTTTCCATAGAAATGTCACAGCTATTTATTGGAGTGCTGCAGCGCTTCAGACTTGAGCTGAGAGAGAGAGAGAGAGAGCAGAGTGTTGCGGTGCTCCAAACCTTGATGTTGTAGCGCTATATGCTGTAACGTAATGGCGCTTAGGTTCGAGCTCCATGGTGCTACAAGGTAAACTCAAAGACAGAGAGTGGAGTGTCGCGACGGTCCAGACCTCAACATAGTGACGCTGTGAGTTAGGCTGAGTAGTTTTTCTTCCCTATTTTTTTTATTTCACTTGTAGAGTTGTGTCATTTGTTGTATTGAAAAACATATCTATTCTATTGTAAGTAGAAAGAAAAGAGAAGTGCAGAGAGATGAGAAGAGAAATTTATCTAATTTCTTCCAATTTTTCATTGCATCAGTGCCTAGATGTAGTGTTAAATAGGCAAGGGTTCCCACATCATGGATGAATGTAGGCAAAGAAGCTAGTCCATGAAATAAAAATTAGGTTAGGATCGTGGAATGCAGGTTTCCTTATAGGAAAATTAATGGAATTAATTGATATTATGATTCATAGGAAGATAAATATTCTATGTATTCAGGAAACTAAATGGGTGGGAGAGAAGGATAAGGAGATTGATAGTTTAGGGTTTAAACTTTGACATTCTGGTAGGAGTCGTACTAGAAATAGTGTATGTGTGATTATAGATAAGAATTTGAAAGATAATGTTATAAAAATTGATAGAATTGGAGATAGAATTATAGCTTTGAAGATTATTTTTAATGATAAGATTATTAATATTATAAGTGCTTATGCTTCTCAAGTAAGTTTGGATATGGCTCAAAATTAAAATTTTAGAATGACTTAGAAGAATTAATACAAAAGATACCTATTGTAGATAAGCATCTCATCACTTATAAGAATGGATATAGTAAAACTTAGATTGATAATTTCTTGTAAGAAAAATAAATCGTTTAGATTGTAAAGAATGTAAAGTTATTCTAAGTGAAAGTCTATGTATCCAACACCGTTTATTAGTTTTGGACTTTAAGATGAAGGATAGATGGTGGCATTTAAAGTACTCTAACAAAAATATCTTTGAGAGTAAAATTCACAATCTTAAGATTTTGTCGGTGTATGAGGAAGCTATAGTTATGTGGGAAATAATAGCTTGTAATATTAAGAATGTTGCAAAGGATGTTCTTGGAGTATCAAAAAGAAAGCTTTTAATAATAAAAATAGTTGGTGGTGGAATCAAAATATGTAAGAAAAGATCAAAAATAAGAAGCTTTGTTATAAAAATTTGTTTAGATTTAAAAATTATGAAAAATTAGGAAGATATGAAGTTGCACGTTAGGAGTCTAAGAAAGCATTCTGCGATGCAAAGACTTTAGTTTTTAATGATTTATATAATATATTAGATACTAAAGAGCATGGGCGGATTTAGGAGGAAGCCCCCCACCCAAAAAAAGAAATATTTATATTTTTTTACTAATTTTTCGCCTCCACACAGCGGACAATTTTTTTTCTTACTTTTTTCCTATAGCCTGTAGGTGCCCCCACTTCTTCTTGACTCCCAATCCATCTCTTTCCATCTCCCTTCCACCTCTCTACTCTCTACTCTCTATCTTTATCTATATCTGCCATTTTTTTTACTGTTGGCAACCTTCTTCACTTGCTCCTAGTTATAGCCTTCTTTCCTCTCCCCCTCTCTCTCTTCACAAGGGTGAGACTATTTTAAACCCTTTTTTATTTATTTTCCACTTTATCTCTCTCATTCATTGTGAGGTTCACTATCAACTTTTTTGTTGATTTTATTAGATCATCTTAAAATTTCGTTTTACTATGTCACATTAATCTTTCTTCTGTTTTTTTTCATTATATCTCTCTCCTTATTTATATATTTTCCCCATTTTAATCATTTATCTTCACATTACTAGTTTTTTTAATTTTAAATTTCAACAATTTTTTTAATTATTTTAAAATATCCAAATTCTCTTTTATAAAAAAATTATATAATAAAAGCCAACAAATTACACTAGAGGAAGATTGCAATATTTAAATTTAAATTAAGTAACTTAAAATATGCTTATTATAAATTTTTAATATATTTTAAATATATTTTTATATTAATAAGATGCAACTTTTTTATATATTTATTGCTTGTTATAAATTATTATTTTTATTTAAATTAGATATGAAAATGTACTGTAAAAGAATAGTTGAAATAGATGAGCATGATAATATATAGTTCAAATAAAATTATGTTGAAATTAATTTAGATGAGCATGACAATAAATTTTTCATTATTATAAAATTTATCTTCTTATAATAAAAAAAATTAAAACCCTAATGTCAATTTCAAGCTCCGAAAATAAATAATCCTAGCTCCGCCACAGCTAAAGAGAGCGAAAGATAAATGTATATGCTAGCCAAAAAAAGAGATAGGAGTAATAAGGGTTTAGTTCAAGTGAAGTGCATTAAGGATGAAGATCAACAAATACTTTTTTTAGAAGAGGATATTCAAAAGGTGGATGAGATATTTTGCTAAGCTTTTCAATGAAGATTATGAAAATAAGATTGACTTTAGTGACCTTAACACTCTAAATAAAAATAGAGATTTTTATTTTTATCGGTGTATTACTAAAACTGAAGTTAGAGAGGCTTTAAATAAAATGAAGTGTGGGAAAAATGTTGGACCTGATGATATTCCAATAGAGGTGTGGAAATGCTTAGGAGATGAAGGAATTTCTTGGCTTACTAAACTTTTTAATATTATTTTGAAGACTAAAAAAATGTTATATGTGTGGAGAATGAGTGCCTTGATTCCTATCTTTAAGAATAAAGGTGATGCACAAGATTGTGCAAATTATAGAGGAATTAAGTTGATGTGTCATAGTTTAAGACTATGGGAGAGAGTTATGGAGCACAAGTTATGATGTGATACTAATGTTTCTTAAAATCAATTTGATTCATGCCGGGTAGGTCTACTATGGAAGCCATACATTTATTGAGAGGTTTGATGGAGAAGTATAGAGAGAAAAAGGAAGATCTTCATATGATATTTTTTTTATTTAGAGAAAGCATATGATAAAATTTGAAGAGAAGTGCTATGGAGAGTTCTAAAAAGAAAGGGATTAATAATGCTTATATTCAAGTCATTAGGGATATGTATACTAGAGCTGTTACTTATGTTCAAACACAAGGTGGTAATTTCCAATTTTAGTTGGATTACATCAAGGATCAACCTTAAGCCCATACCTTTTTGCTTTAGTCATGGATGTTCTTACTAGAGATTTGCAAGAGGATGTTCCCTGGTGTATGCTTTTTGCTGATGATATTCTTCTTGTTGATAAGACTAAAGAGGGAGTTGAAGGTAAACCTGAATTATGGAGGTCAAACTTAGAGTCTAAAGGTTTTCTTTTAAGTAGATCTAAAATCGAATACATAGAGTATAATTTTATCAGTAATAGATATAGTTGGGGGTTTGTGACTTTGAGTGATCAAGTCATTAATAAGAGCACACATTTTAGATATCTTGGGTATATTGTTCAGAGTGATGGATAGATTGGGATATTATTAGTAGAATTCAAGTTGGATATATGGGTGAAGTGGAGGAATGTATTGGGCTTGTTGTGTGATAGAAAAGTACCACTCAAACTTAAGGAAAAATTCTACAAGATGGTGGTTAGACCTGCAATGCTTTATGGCACATAATGTTGGTCATTAAAAGACAAGCATAATATTATGTTATGTGCTACAAAGATGAGGATGCTTAGGTGGATGAGTGGCTTTACTCTTAGAGGCAGGATACGAAATGAGCATATATGTGAAAAGGTTGGAGTAGCTCCAATGGTAGATAAGACTATAAAGAGTCACCTTAGATGGTTTAGTCACATAAAATAATAGCCTTCTGATGACCCAGTTAGAAGAGTAGATGTATTAGATTTAATCTATATTAAGAAAGGTAGAGGTAGACCTAGAAAGACTTGGTTAGAAAATATTAGAAATGACCTTTCTTTTTTAAATCTAAATGAGAATTTGACTCTTAATCGGACACAATGGGGAAAACGGATTCATGTAGTCGACCCCACATAGTGGGATAAAGGCTTGATGTTGTTGTTGTTGTTGTTAGTGGTGGTGTGGCTCTGCGGTTTTTTCCAAGATTTAGATTTTTTCACATTAAATCATGGTGTACATTTTCACTATTTTCTTTTCTTGTTTATTTTGTTACTTATTTTTTTTCCAATAAAATTTTTTATGATTAATATACGTGCATTGATTGGAGTTTCTATAGTTATCTAGTGTATTATATATAAATAGTTTTTGCCATGATGTTCTAGGCACCATGTTATATTTTGACTTTTTTTATAAATTTTTCTAAGCTTTGTATTGAATCAAGCATTTGTTGGCTATGTGATTTGAAATCTGTCATAATTTTTCACTTAGTTATAACTATAAAAACATCATTTAAAATTTTCATTTAATTCTTCTCCTAACCAACCAACAATAGAGAGCAAGAGGAGAGACAAATTCTAAAGAGTGAAAGCTAGATTTGAAAGTCATAGAGTTTGATTTAGAAATCAGGCCAATTAAAATTCTTGATCTATATAAGGTAGGTTGTTATTATCCCATATTAGAAGTCATCTAATTTTGTTCTAAAAGTTTTTATCATCTTTTTTTTCTTTGTGAATTTTGGTAAAATAAGGATTTTATTGTATATTGACAATTTTAATAATATAACTTTTGATATTTCTTATTTTGGTATTTCTACTTATTTTTATGTAATTGTGCCAAAATTTTAACATGTAATTTGCATTTCTATAATATTTAGGCTTCATTTGTGACAGATTTCTTATTGCGTTACTTTTTTAAGCTGCAACAATAATATTTATTTTGCCACTACTTTTCACTGCTTTCAAAATATTTTATACTAAGACGCTATTTTCTACATAAGAAGCTATTTTCTACAACAGCTTTAAAAATTTACATTGTCTACATCAATTTTATGTGCCTTGCGGGAGCTCATCGTCCCCCTCATTACCTTGAAACTTTGTTTTTTTTATTGTCTGAGTAGGCGTACTCTTCAATTTTGGGTGGTGCTATTGGGCTGGTTGATTTGGTTAGGTTAGAGACCTTTTGCAACACATGAGTTGTTATGGACTTTGCTTCTATTGATTAGTGATTACTTTTGTGTTACCAACCATCCATATAATAATCCTTTCATTTTTATAGTCCTCATAACATTTTGGAGATCAACCATGACTCTATAATTGTTGCTTGTGATGTGAATCATCCCTCTATTTGTGGTATTAACTGTCGGTGATGCTTCGTGGATAGTCTCAATGCCCTTGTTTAAGGCATGGAGAGTGCTTCATAAAATTGGAACCCTTCTACCCCTTGCTTCGCTTGTCATCTCATGACATTTTCGTTTCTTAGGCGATCGACTTAGGGTCTCGTTATATTGTTGCAAATGCGACTCATTTGAAAAAAAAAAGACTTTGGTGTCTTGGGCACCTTGCTCGAGTTGGTTAATCCGAAGGATGTTTCCTTATCCTCTGTACGACTTTGGTTCTTTCCTGTCCTACCATCTAGATGATTGTTATGGGTGAGATCATAGTTGTCTTGAGGCCATGCTACCTAGTTGATATTGCTAGTAGTCATATATATGTTTGTCTCAAAGATTAAACAATAAATGTGGAAGTATGAACTATTTCAGACTATGGAGCTACTAATAGCTCATTAAATCAGTTATAGTTTGTTTGATGGTACATGCTACTAGGATAACTGTAATAATTCTAGAGCAAATACATGCACTAAAACCAATACTTTTAGAAGGGATGCATTTATTAGGTAAAAGGTCGATGCAGGATTTTTCCCGTTGCCCTAATGATTCATGATAACTAATCAAATCGTATGGCCTTGTATTGACAAAGCATTATTCGAATATATGCCCTATTAACTTTTGATGTTAGGATAGGGGCCTACTATGATGCTGACGGGTGATAGAGAATTAGGATTTGATTCCACAAAGGAAGCCTGAGAGATGGCTATCACATCCAAGAAAGGTAGCAAGAAGAAAGCTATCATAAACGAAGTCATAGTCTTGTGAGTTATGAGGTTTCCACTATATGTAGAAATATAGATTGTAATGTCAAACTATTAGTGATCATATTACATGCAAATTCATTACTTATTAGAGCTCGATGCTTTATTTAGACTATGCCTCCACATTACGTATGAAACATGCTATTCACACATATTGTATGCTTTACTATTCACTTATACTGAATTTACTTTCTATTTCTTGTTGTGAACTACTATAACTATTAAAGCGCACATTGGTTCATATTATTCATACCATCGTGTTATGTTATTTCATGTGTATGAGTTGTTAAAAATATTGATTATACTTCATTAAAACTAAGATATGTAAACATAGAAATGGCCTTCTAAACCCTTGTAAGTTTGCTATGACTATTCTGGCTTGCCTATGATGGTGAACTAAAAGTTTTCTTTAAAATCCCTAAGGGCATGGAGTTAATCCTATTTTTTTATGAGAGTTACAGGTTGAATTATTATATTACACTACTAAAAAATAGGGCTATTGCAACACAAAAAATGAGCTTTTCCGATGGTTTTAACTGCAACAAATTTCTTGCAACAGTTTTCAAACCGCTAATTAGCAATATGAAAAGGGTGACAATTTGCTTATTAAGTGAATGTGATGGAGGACAGGCGTAACATAGGCCCATAATAAGAACTCAAATTTAGGACAACTAATATTTAAATTATTGCTATAATGTCTCTCTATAAGAAAAATTAATTTGGACATGTATGCATAACAAAGCAAATCAAATGAATCACTCGAACTTAGTTTCAAACTATTGCTCCAAAACAAATATTCTAAATTCAAAAGAAAAGTTTAATGATTCAAACCCATAGGTTTCGAAAATTATTCAACGCAAATTTTGAGCCTCTATTGTCAAACCTTAGATTCGAAAAAGAAGTTCAAATTAGGATTGAATAATATTTGAATCTCATAATACAAATTTCAACATTGTTTAAACCCAATTTGGCCTTCTATTTTGACCCTCATAATATTTTTACTAGTTCTAAGTTTATTTTTGAATTGGGAGTTCTAAATTACTGTCCAAACTTAGCATTTGAACCTTTCTCTATATTACTAAAGCCTAAGATCATATACCATGTAAGTAAGAGAAATTCAATATTGTTTTAAAAACTATGCAAGGTAAGCCTTGAGCCACTGAGTCTCATCATCATCATCATTCTTTATCACACATCTGTCTTAACATTTTTCTTTCTATCATACTTTACATAAAAATCATTAACTTTTTAGAGTTCAACATTCAAATTCATATATGTTGAATGACTGTCGATTAACATTACTCAAACATAGAGAGTAATACTCACAAAAAGCACTCAAACACAAAATCAACGGAGTTGATCGATCATTATCAACTGCACCATACAAACATCATCTCCTTCTTCTTCCTCTCCTCCTCCACCACTCCCACACCTAAACATTTCTTCAAGCTAGTAGCATCTGTATTACCACTTTGCAAGCATTCAAGAATATTTAACTAAGCTCTGCCTCCAAGTGAGTCTTGATGGTAACATCAGACTTGGGATAAGCATAGCAAGTAAGCACCCATCCCTCACTAATCTGATCATCATCGAGAAAACTAACATCAGACTGATCAACCTCACCCTTAATCACCTTTCCAGCACACGAAGAGCAGGAACCAGCTCGACAAGAGAATGGCAAGTCTATCCCCTCCTCTTCTGCCTTGTCCAGAATATACACATCGTCTGGACACTCAATCTCCACAGTTTCGTCAGGCGTGACAAGAGTCACCTTATACGTAGCCATGGCCTTCACTCTGCCACCTTTGGTATCATCTGTCTTTAGCCTGAAGAGAGAGGCGGCTGGATGACGGCCGGAGAAGCGAAGGCTGAGTGGGGGAGAAGTGGAATGGCGTGGGATGAAAGAAGTGTGCAGAGAAAGGGAGGCTGCCATTGCTGGTCTTGGTGGTTGAAGAGAGGAGTTGATTGGCAGGGTAAACATAAATATGAGGGAGTTAGGGAAGGTTTTGTATGGTGGGTAATGGAAGCTTATCCCTTTTGATACTGTAAGTGCGGTGGTTGAGTGGATGGCATTGAAAGGCTGGAGAAAGGATTTTGAATTGGTGATAATGGTGATTTATGCTTGGAAAATAATAATAATAATAATAATAATAATAATAATAATAATAATAATAATAATTATAATTATAAATGTTGGTGTGCGTAATATGGTACATATAATTATGAGTGGATCATACTTATTGATGTATTTTGACTATTTTTTATGCACATACAAAAGTGGCTACTCATATAAATTAATAAAAGTACAAGAAGAGTTATACATATATAATGCCATTGAATTCAATTTAATGTAAGAATTTATTAGAAAATAAGTTAATAAAATTAACTTGATTAACTTGAAGCTTATTTTTATATGTAAGATAGTGTGAGAATATAAAAATAAAAAAAAAAGATAGTGTGAGAATATAAAAAATATATATCTTCTCTACTTAGATGTTTTATATTTAGATATAAAATATTTTATATATTGTATGAATTGATTTTTTAGATTTGTTTTATGTTTATTTTACTAGCTATTTCTACCAAGTTATAGTGCACTTAGCGCTCTATTTTTCTACAATTTAAGTGTCCAATCTTATATTTTGATGATTACAAATATTATTAGACGCTTATTTAATTTTTCTGCTTTATATACTACCTATATATGTTTTTCCTATGCACTATTAACAATTTAGGTTCATCATACACGAAGCAAGATTGAAGGATTAAGGCTCGAGACTGTGTTGTGTCAGTATGTGAGTCAATTTATGTCTCAAAGAGTCACATAATTTTGTTTTTCTTGAGTTTATTTTTATAATAGGTGTATTTTGGCCTAGCAGCCGTACACATACACACACGAGGAGGAGTGAAATTAAATATTTTAATTTCTTTGAAGTTTGTACTATACAATTCGCTAAAACATAACTTAATTAAAATATTTAATTAAGTGAGATTAAAATTAAAATGGGCTTTAACTAATTGTGCTGTGTGAGAACCCAAAACATGAAATGTTTTAAAAAAAATACAATTTCTGCTTGAACTGTAGTGCATAGCAACGTTGTATCTTTGGGCACCGAGGCGTCAGGGTCTAGAGCATAGCGACACAAAAATTGACCGCTGCGGCACCAGAGTCTTTGTTCTACAGTTTTTTCGAAATCGATATATAGTGTTGGGACTGAGCGTTGTGGTGCTATGCCACAAAATATTTTTTTAATATTTTTTCCCTTGAATCCACCCCATCACCCCTCTGTCTCTCTCATTCGCGCTTAGCTTGGTCGGAAAGAAATGAAGGAGAAAGGGGAGGAAGAAGAGAGGAGGGGAGAGAAAGTCGGATTCTGGTCTTTTTTGTCCACTGTTCCTTTAACAAAAATTATTCTATTCATTATAAATAACTATCCTCTTATATCTGGTTTCAATGATTTTGATTTCTACAAATTGATCTCTCATAAATCTACTAAATACTGCATTATCTCCTGATTTTGTAAGTTTTCACCATGTAATTTTTGATATGTTATAGATTTGATCATTCTGAGTGATTTGATATGATTTTTATTACGTTTTTACTGGTTAAATATGTTTATAAGAATTTTTGGGTAAAATGTAGGAAAACAGCATACTAAAAATGGGCTGAAGTGATGCATTGTAATTAACATAATAATACTAAAAGGTTATATAGGATGAAATGATCGGCAGGATCAATATATACTTGAATGTGATACCGATTTGACTGAAAAGATGTATTGTACTAATACTAATATTATAGAAAATGATATACTTAAAAATAACCGATATGATAACTTCATGTGATGTTCTTAAGATCCATGTGGCCTACTAATAAAAGTCAATAGATGGGAGCTAGTCATAAGGAGTTGGAGACTGATGGAGTTATAAGGAGTTATGACAATTGATTTACATGATTCGAGAGTAGTTATAAGGAGTATATTGATTGGGAGTCATAAGGTGCGATTGATTGACAATCATAAGGGTAGGACAAGATACCCTCATATAAATTTCAGATATAATACTAATTTGTGATTATTAATAACTACTAACTGATATTAATTTTAATGGCTATTGACTATCGTACTGATACTGTACGACTGATAAGAATGATTGAAGGTGATTGGTACAAATAGCTTATATATGAAATTTAAGATTGATTTATATGATTTATAGTATATTGCTTCTCTTTTATATTACATTAATTTTAGTTGTAAGATGTTAGTTATTTGCTGGGCTATTCGCTCATTATGTGGTTTAAATGATTTTAGGGAAGGAGCCTACAGCTTGAGACTATGTATGTAGTTATGCCAGTGTAGTTTTATTTTAGTTCTTTGGTTTATGTGTACTCTTTTGTAGCCATAGTTGCTATTATATATATTATTTTAGACTCTATCATATGATATAATTTTGGACTATAAAAATATGAATTATATTTTTTGTTATTTATTGGTTCTCTATAAATGAAGTTAATCAGCTCTGGATGTTGAATAAAATGAATTGATAAGATAATAAACATTGAAAAGAAATAAGAAAAAGAAATTCTGTCACTATAGATCCCTAGGCATGACAAAGAGCAATGATAGTGAAAGAATTTGATTGTGATTAGAGCTTCATTAATGATTGTGTTTATAGATTTATTTTATTTTGAAGAATTTATTTTATAATTATATTTTGACGGATTCATTTAAAATTTAAGATTTATTTGTATATTGATCAAACAAATGGACCTAATAGGAAAAGGAAAGAAATTTGAACCTGAAACTAAGGTGTTTTCAGTTACTTCAGGAAATATGAAAAGGTTTGCCTATATGATTACTTAGATGGTGAGCGATCGATTGATGAAATAGGTTGGTCAGAGCTATAAGAAGATGGGTGAAAGTAGTAAGAAAAGGATTGTTAAAACTGTTAAAGCTCTTACCACTCTATAGTGCATTTGGTGTGGAAAATGACATTTGGGACCCTGCTACAGTGTGACAGGACAATGTTTCAATAGCGTTAATTATGGGCACTGAATGGAAGATTATCCATTGCCTGGATATGGATAGAGTGGAATTAGACATTTGGAGTCAGTGACGGAGGTCTCTAAAGGGCCTGAGGATATGACTAATATGATGTTGTGCTTTTATATAAGTTATGCTCCGATGAAATTTTAGCACATCTTTCACCTAATTTTTATGCAATTTGATGTGATTTTCAGTTTAGTATATATTTTTAAATATTGATATTAATTGGATTAGATAGTTTTATTTGAGTATACTCTCTCTCTCTCTCTAACTGACTGACATGGAAATGTTGAGGATAATATTTTTTGAAGATGAGTAAATTGTGGGAGCCAGAAAAATGAAATGTGTTTAAAAAATAGATTTTTTACTTGAACTGCAGTGTAGCGATGCTATGCCTTTGAGTATCGAGGTGCTGGGTCTAGAGCATGGTGACGCTAAAAATGATCGTTGCGACGCTGGAGTCTATTTTTTATAGTAATTTTGAAACTGACATGCAGCGTTGCAGTACTGGGACTGAGTGCTGTGGTGCTAACCCACTAAAATATATTTTTAAATATTTTTTACCTTAAATCCACCCCATTACCCCTCTCTCCCTCACTCGAGCTCAGCTTGGTCGGGAGGAAATGAAGTAGAAAGGGGAGGAAGAAGAGAGAGGAGGAGAGAGAAAGTTCATTGTTGGTCATTTTTTATTCGTTGTTTTTTTAACAAAAATTATTCTATTTATTATAAATAACTATCCTCTTATTTTTATTTTTAATGATTTTGATTTCTATGAATTTATCTCTCCTAAATATGCTAAAAATTACATTATCTTCTAATTTTGTAAGTTCTCACCTTGTAACTTTTGATATGTTATAGATTTGATCATTCTTAATGATTTGATATAATTTTATTATATTTTCACCGATTAAACATGTATATAAATTTTTTTGGGTAAAATGAGCAGGAAAACAACATACTAAAAATGGGTTGAAGTGATGCACTATAACTGACATAATAATGCTAAAAGGTCATTTGGGATGAAATGATCGGTAGGGTCAATATATACTGCAATGTGATATTAATCTGACTAAAAAGTTGTACTGTACTGATATGACTCTTAGAGGAAATGATATACTCATTGATATCATATTATTGATATGATAACCTTATGTGATATCCTTAAGATCCACATGATCCACTGAAAGAAGTTAGTGGATGAGAGTTATAAGAAGTTGGAGACCGATAGAGTTATAAGAAGTTTGGATGATTGATTCAAGTGATTCAAGGAGAGTTATAAGGAGTATATTGATTAAGAGTCATAAGGGGAGATTGATTAGGAGTCATAAGGGCAGGTGCAAGATACCCTCAAGATATCCTCATATGAATATCAAATAAAATATTGATTATTGATAACTGACTACTACTAAGTGCTAACTGATAATAATTTTTAATGGCTACTGACTATCGTACTAATACTGTGTGAGTGATTAGAATGACTAAATGTGACAAATAGAGATAGCTTATATATGAAATTTAAGACTAGTTTATATGATTTACAACATGTTGCTTCTCTTTTTATTACATTAATTTTAGTTATTTGCTTGGCTATTTGCTCATTACGTGGTTTAAATGATTTCAGGTAAGGAGCATGTAGCTTAAGACTGTATGTAGTGATACTAGTGTAGTTTTATTTCACTTATTTGGTTTATGTATTCTTTTGTAGCAAGAGAGGCTATTATATATATTATTTTGGATTCTATCATATGATGTAATTTTGGACTATATAAATGTGAATTATATTTCTGTTATTTATTGGTTCTCTATAAATGAAGTTAATCAGCTTTGTATGTTGAATAGAATGAATTAACAAGATAATAAAGATTGAAAAGAAATATAAAAAAAATTCTTTTACTTTAGATCCCTAGGCGTGACACACTGTACGGTCAACACATCGTATGGGACAATCAACTATATTTAAAATCCCCACTATCAATTAAATTAGGTAATAATTTAAAATTTGAAATTTATTATGATCATGTTGTATGAACTGGATCGTATTATATGATGTTTTAATATCTTACCTAATTTAATCTTGATGATTAATCAGTTGAATCTGGATTACTTTTAATTTAGAATCATACTCTAAATCTCAATTGTATGGGATGATCGATTAAGCAATCTCCTGGATGATCCCATTCACCTTAAGGTTCATCCTAGATGAACTATTATTTGACTGAACTAATGGTGCTGGACAATCTTAGACAATATAGCAGAAAATGAACTAATTATACAATATGATATGCATATCATATGGTACAATCAGAGGTGGCTAAATTAAAATTTAAGATTTTTAGAAGCCCTCTATATAAACTCTTGTTATATTCTTTAGGCAGTCATGCGTTCTGTTTCTTCTATGAAAGAGCATAAAGAGATAGCATTGAGCAAAGGAGAGAGAGGGTGAGGTTTTGTGAGAGGGAGAATAGCCTTGAGGGATTCAAGGGAGTATGAGAGGTTGCTCCAACTGACCTACACCTGAGGTCTTCCAATTGTGTTGGTGTTTGTCTTGAGGGAAGCATTATGATGGAAAGCCCTTAGTGGTAAAGGCTGTCGGTAGCTCCACCAAGCTGAGGAGGTGAAAAGGAGGACTCGACAACTCCGCCAGACTAAGAAGATGAAAGGAGGACATGATGAGTCCGTTGGATCGAGGAGATTAAAGGATAACTCAGCAACTCTGCCAGATTGAGGAGGTGAAAGGAGGGATTCTTCAAGTTTGAAGAGTTTGTAAAGGTGTATTCTCCACCGATGAAAAGGGAGAACGACTTCTCTACCTAGATATGGGCTCAACGAGAGTCATTGTAATGGTGCAATACCTAAAGAGAAGACCTTCAGGGAGTGAACATAGATCAAGTTAATCGAACCACTATAAAATTAGTTTGCATCTCTTTACTTTATGCATTTACTTTTTACAGTTTTATTTTCTTTCAATTTAAATTCAATAGTTTGGTTTAATTATTTGATACTTGTGCAAGAAGAATATTGTGATTGATATTTATTTTGAAATTTTTTAAAAAAATTGTTATTAGTTTTTCTACAAAATCTAAAAACATAAAAAGATTAGTACTTTTTTAAAGTTGTGTTGTGAGTTCATTTATTCAAATGCTTCAGCATAAACTTAGAATTTGCTTTTTAACTCAAAATATTTCTAAATTTTTTTAAAATAAGCAATTCAACCCCCTCGTGGTGTGCCATTTTCACGTTCAATTAGTATGTTAGTCAATTATTGAACTTTCAATTGGTATTAGAGTAGGTTTTCTTATATTGTGATTTTAACACAAAGAGTTTGAGCCTTGGAAACTGTATTACTACTGAAGGATTTTTTTATTACCCATCCACATTTGTTTGACAATATACCATTCAATTTCTAGAAAATATGAATGCCAACATTAATATGAATGTCAACATTTTTGCAATCTATTTTTTGCATGTGACACATGATTCAAGTAGAATATGCAGTAACTTCACAATTTGTTAATGACAAGAAAATTAATATTCCTTTTACTAAATGGTTTGTAGAAGAAAGAGATCTAGCCCAATTGAATGCAAAAGTATTTAAATTATTTTTTCTATATATTAAAATCAGAGGATTATATATATGTATCTATATTTACTAATGGACAGGAGATATGAGATAGATAGTGTATCATCTACGAAGGCATTAGTGAGGTTAAAAAGTTATGATTAAATTTATTATTACATGAGTATGGGATTTTTCACATGAAATCTAGTGAGTCAATATCTGATATATATACTAGGTTCACAAAGATAGTCGCTTCTTTGCATGCCTTGGGAAGAGAGGTTTCTAATTCAAAAAAGTTAATAAAATATTATGTTGTTGTCTGATTCTTATGATGTTAAAGTTACTACTATATTTGAATTAAAGATTTTAAATTTTATTTTATGATAATCTTTAGGCTCTCTAAGTGCTTACGAGCAAAATGTGAGCCAAAGGCTTCAAGATGCAGGTGATCAGAAGAAATAATGAATGAACTGTGGCATTAAAGGTTGATTACACAGAGAGTAGTGATTCAAAAGCTAATGGGAGCGAAGATATTTCTTTGATGACACGTCAATTAAAGAGCTTCTTGAAATATAAACATAAGCACCACTTTTACAAAAGCAAAAAATAAAATTGATAAATCTAATAAGTTTTATTTCTAGGTTCCCAAACTTAACTTATGATTGCTTTGTAGGTATACTCTCACATGAGATCCAATCAGAGCATGTGGTACTTAGAAAGTGGCTACTTAAGGCATATAACGGGAGATTTGAAGCAATTCATTATACTGGAAGCCAAGAATGGAGGTAAAGTCACCTTGGGAGACAATACCACTAGGAAGGTGGTAAGTACATGTATAATTAGCAAAACTAATAGATTTACTCTAGAAACTATTCTATTAGTTGAAGGCTTAAAATATAACTTAAAATTATGTGACAAAAGCTTTGATATTAATTTTTTTTTCTAACAAATGCCTAATTATTTTTAATGGAAAACTTATTTTAGAAGGTATGAGAATAAAAATGTTTATATTCTTGACTTGAATTGTATTGATGCATCTAATAATGTTTATTATTTGAAAATAATTAAGATAGGATAGTAGTTCGTACCAAATGGGATTTAAGAATAAATTGAATGACTTTGGGTCTATAGTAAAAATAAAGCTAGGATAGTAGTTAATGGGTATAATCAAGTAGATGTTATTGATTTTGAAGAGAATTTTACCCTAGTAGCTAGGTTAGAGGCCATAAGAGTTTATTAGCATTTTGCTTATTTTAGAGGCTTTAAGTTATACCAAATAGATGTCAAAAGTAATTTTTTAAATAGTGAAATAAAAGAGGATGTCTATATAGAACAACGCCTATGCTTTGAAAATTCTTTATTTCCCAATAATGTTTACAAGCTTAAGAAAGCACTATATGAGTTGAAACAAGTCCAAAGGCATGACATAATAGGCTCATCAACTTTTTATTAAAAAAAGTCATTTGTTAAGTGTAGTGTAGACACCACCTTATTTCTTAAAAAATTTGGAGATGATATATTCATAGTATAAATTAATGTTGATGATAGCTCTTAGTATCCACAGATGAAAATATGTGTAATTAATTTTCTACCACTATGAGTAGGGAGTTTGAAATGAACATGATGGGTGAGTTGACTTACATTGTTAGATTTAGTGTAAAATAAAGAGAAGATGGTACCTTCCTTAGTCAGACAAAATACATCAAAGAAATTTTTAAAATTCAATATGGAAGTTAGAAAAGTATAAATACACTGATGAGCTCGACTATCCATTTAGATAAGGATATAAATAGTAAATCCATTGACCAAAAGGGATTATAGGATTGCTACTCTACCTTACTACAAGTAGATTGAACTATATGATTATATATTTAGTGCTTATTTATGTGTTAGGTTTCAAGATAATCTTAAAGAATCTCACATGATTGATGTTTAGAGAATTCTAAGATATTTGATAGGTAGCCAAAGTTCAGATATCTGGTATCATTTGAGTAACTCCACTTTTGACCTTGTAGGGTATTCTAAATCAAATTTTATTTGGTGTAAAGTAGACAAAAAAATATATTTGGAACTTGCCTATTTATGGATAATCTTTGATTTCCTGGTCTAGCAGAAAATAAAAGTCAGTAGTTTTATCCACCACATAAGCATAGTATGTAGCTATAGAAAACTATATTTCCCAAGTCCTACAGCTAAAGTAATAGATTCTTGACTTTGGACTGCATGTAGGTACAATCCCTATTATGTGTGAAAATACTAGTGCAATTTTTAATTCTAAAAATCTAATCCAACATTCACTCATTAAACATATAGATATCATACATCATTTTATTATGGATCATATATCCAAGGGTGATGTAGAACTTCTGCATGTTGATACTGAGAACCAATTAGCAAATTTTTTTACTAAACCCTTGAATTTTGATACTTTCAGCACACATACGAATAGACTAGGTGTCATTGATATAAGTTCTTAGAAAGATTGAGTTAATGGTATGTGAAATTGTGTGTATGTTCATGTTTGTTTTGAGTAGTTTGTGTTATTTATTGTTTGTAGCATGTTTACTTGTACTTTTTATTTTTAACTGTTCTTTTTTTTGTACTATAGTTTGTTTGTAGTTTCTCTTTTTGGTGATGTCAAAAGGGGGATTAGTGAGTGTATTGGTTGTATTGCTTTCTTTTTATTATTGCAATTTGTTTGCTTTTAGTACTTATTTTGATTATTTTTTGTTTGATTATTTAATTTAAAAAATAAAAAAATTTAAAATTTAAAAAGTTCTTTAAATGTTAAAAAAAAAAATAAAAAAGATTAAAGTTTTTCTCAAATTTTAAAAGAAAGCACATAGTGAGGAGGAGAACTTAGTAGGAATTAAAAATTTAATCTTGCAAATTCAATTTCCAACCAACAATGTTTGTCATTATAAAAAGGGGGAGATTGTTACAATCCATGTGTCCAACCTAGTGTTTTGATAATTAAAAGTATTATTAAATATTTATTTAGTTTTTTTTACTTTATCACTGCCTATGTTTTTCTTGTACACTACTAACACTTTAGGTTTAGCATACATGAAACAAGATTAAGGATTATGGCTCAAGACTGTGTTGTGTGAGTTAATTTATGTCTCAAAGAGACATTAATTTTATTTTTTCATGAGTCTATTTTTGTAATAGGTACATATTAGCTTAGCAACCGTGCACACACATGCAAAGAGGAGTGAAATTAAATATTTTATTTTTTTAAATTTGTATTGTATGATCTTAATCATGCTATATAATCAATCTAAATAAAAATTAATTAAAATATTTAATTAAGTAAGATTAAATTTTAAATGGGCTTTAACTAATCGTACTATATAGTTAACACATCGTACATGATGATCAACTATATATAGATTCCCCTTTATCAATTAAATTAGGCAAAAAATCAAAATTCAAAAATTATTCTAATTATATTATATAAACGTGATCGTACTATACTATGTTTTAATATCTTGCCTAATTTAATCCTAATGATTAATCAAATGAATTTAAGATTATACTGTACGATTTCAATCGTCTAGGACCATTAACAAAGTGATATCTTGAACGATCCCATTCTTCTCAGGGTTCATCCTACATGAACTAGTTATTCAATTAAATATATAGTACAGGCTAATCTTGGATCATACAACATAAAATAAACTAATCATACTATACGATATGTGTATCATACGATATGATTGGAGGTAACTAAATTAAAATTTAGAGTTTTTAGAAGCCCTCTATATAAATTCTTGTTATAATCTTTGAACAAGTCTTTGAACAGTCAAGGGTTTTATTTCTTCTATGAGAGAGCTTGAAGGTAGAGCATTAAGCAAAAAAAGAGAATGGGTCAGATTATGTAAGCGGAAGAAGAGCCTTGAGGGATTCAAGGGAATGTAAGTGGGGCCTTCCACCTAGTTGCTTTGGCCGACCTACACTTGAGGTCCTCCAATTGTGTTGGTGTTTGTCTTGAGGGAAGCTCTATGAGGAAATCCTTTGGGGGCAAAGACCGTCAATAATGCCACTGGACTAAGGAGGTGAAAAGAGGACTCGAAGACTCTGCCAAACCAAGGAGGTGAAAGGAAGACATGGTGACTACATCATATCAAGGAGGTGAAAGGAGGACTTAGTGACTCCGCTAGTATGATTAGGTGAAAGGAGGTCACTGTAATAACTCAAATATGTGAAATAAATTTTCTTCTGATTTCATAAGCTTTCATCGTGCAAGTTTAGATATATTATAGATTTGATCATTCTGAATAATTTGATATGATTTTATTTCATTTTAAATGAAGTATTGAATGATATTAGATATATGATATAATAACTCCACATGATATCCTACTAATCCACATGATTCATTAATTGGGAGTCATAAGGAGTTAGAGATTGATTAGGAGTTATAAGGAGTTAGGGCAACTGATTTACATGATTCAATGGGAGTTATAAGGAGTATATTCATTAGGAGTTATAAGGGGAAACTAATTGGGAGTCATAAGTATAAGAGCAAGATACTCTTAAGATACACTCATTGAATATCTGAATATTGATACTAACACTACTAAGGATACTGTACTGATATTATGACTAACATTATTACTGTTTATTATAATTAATACTATTTAATATTATCAATCATGTACTAATATTTTTATTGGTATTAGTACTATTGACTGTTATTGATACTATGATTGATGATATAATGGATTGAGATGTGATGAACTATGAAAGGATAAATTAATACATATAATCAGTATAGATATTGATGCATATATTTTTCATTTAATTTATAGCATATTATTCTCTTTTATCTTGCATTAATTTTAGTTGTAATATTTTAATTACTTGCTGGGTTATGTGCTCATTACGTGGTTCTACATATTTTTAGAAAAGGGTAAGGATCCTGTGATATGATGCTTCGAATAAGACAAAAATATAATCATATTTCTTTTCATTGTTCATTGGTAAGCTCGACTTAAATTATTAAAATGAAAGACAAATATAATTTTATAATATAGATCATAGAGTGTGATAAACACAGTGACTCCGCCAGATTGAGGAGGTGAAAGGAGGGATTTCTTGGGTGCGATCAGTCTATAAATGTGCATTCTCCACTTGTGGAAAGGGAGAAGGGATTCTTTGCCTAACTGTGGGCTGAAGAAGATTCACTGTGATAGTGCAATACCCAAAGAGATGACCTTTAGGGACGTAAGTCAATTTAACCGAACCACTACAAAAATCAATTTACATCTCTTTACTTTACTCATTTACTTTCTACAATTTTATTTTCTTAAAATTTAAATTTCAGTACTCTCGTTTGATTGTGTTATACTTGTACATGAAGATTATTGTGGTTGATTGTAATTGATATTTATTTTGAAATAAAAAAAATTTATTATTTGGTTTTTCTATAAAATCTAAAAACATAAAAGAGTAATACTTATTTTAAGCTGTGTTGTGAGTGGTGATTTCATTTATTCAAACACTTCCCAATAAATTTAAAAATTATTTTTTAACTCAAAATATTTTTGTAAAATTTTTAACTCACTAATTTACTCCTCTTTTATTGTGCCATTTTCACGTTTAATTGGTACTTTGTCCAATTATTGAAGTTTCAATTTGATTTACATTCTTTTAACACAAAATTTGAATACTATATTAAAATGTCTTGGTTGTTGTGTTCAACTTTTTTAGTTTTGTGTAGAATATAATTGTGTCAATCAATCATGTTGTACTATTGTCTCAAACCTAAATGCCATTGGTTGAGCTCACCAAGGGGTTGCAAGAGGGTAGCGTTCCCTTATTTGGGGTCGATGACCTTTCGCCTGAATTTTTTTCCATAAAAAATGTCGTAGCTCTATTTGTTGGAGCACTCCACTGCTCCAGGATTGAGCAGGAGACAGAGAGTAGAGTGTTGCAGTGCTCTAAACCATGATGTCGCGACACTATATGATGCAATGTCATGGTGTTATTTCACTCAAAGAACTGTGCCATTTGGTGTACTAAAAAGCATCTCTTTATTATTGTATGTAGTAAAAAAGAGAAAAGTGTGGAGAGAGAAGAAGAGAGATTTGTATAAATTCTTCCCATTTTCATAGTGAATTTTTTTTGTATGGTGTGGCTATGTGGCTTTTTTCTCGGACTCAAGTTTTTTCACATTAAATTCTGGTGTACCCTTCCATTTTTTTCTTGTCTTGTTTGTTTTGTTGCTTGTTTTTCTTCCCAACAAACTTTTTATGATTGTTATATGTGCATTGATTGAACTTCATAGAGCTATCTATCATATTATGTAGAGATAATTTGTACCATAATTTTCTAGGCTCCATATTATATTTTGACTTTTTTTTTATGAATTTTTCTAAGCTTTGTATTGAATCAAGCATTTATTGGCTATGTGACTTCAAATTCTATCATAATTTTTCACTTAGTTATAACTATAAATATATCATTTAAATTTTCCATTTAATTCTTATCCCAACCAACCAAAAATAGAGAGCAAGAGAGAGAGGCATTCCAAAGAGTGAAAGCATGATTTGAAAGTCATTGAGTTTGATTTAGCAATCAGGCCAATTAAAATTCTTGATCTATATAAGGTAGGTTGTTATTATCCCATATTAGAAGTCATCTAATTTTGTTCTAAAAGTTTTTATCATCTTTTTTTTCTTTGTGAATTTAGGCAAAATAAGGATTTTATTGTATATTGACAATTTTAATAATATAACTTTTGATATTTCTTATTTTGGTGTTTCTACTTATTTTTATGTAATTGTGCCAAAATTTTAACAAGTATTTTGTATTCCTAAGGTATTTAGGCTTCATTTGTGATAGCTTTCTTGTTGCTTTGCTTTTCAAACTACAACCATAATTTCTATTTGGCCGCTACTTTTTCATTTCTTTCAAAAAATCTTATACTAAGAAGCTGCTTTCTATAACAACTTTTACAAGTTACATTCTCTACAACAATTTTATGTATCTTGTAGGAGCTTGTCATCGCCATCATTACCTGGACTCTTTGGTTTGCCTATTATTAGAGTTAGCTTACTCTTCAATTTTAGGTGGTGCTATTAGGTTGGTTAATGTTGCTAGAGGCCATTTGTGACACATGAGTTGTCATGGAATTTGCTTCTATTGATTAGTAGCTACTTTGTAATAGCTTGAGATATGAAAAGTGTTAAAAATTTGAATTTATGTTTGAACTAGAGTGCAACGGCACTCTGCTTTAGAGCACTGGGACGTTATGATGAGAGCATAACTATGATGGAAATTACGGCAACGTTTTGGGAATGAAGAGCATTCGGGGCATTTTCATCCATTAATTTTGTTCAAAGATTTCTTATAATAGTTATAAGTAGCACAAATCTCATTTTAGTTTTGAACGATTTTGAGTTTGATGGATTTCTTCTCTTTTAAATTGATTAAAATGTATTTTCTCCTAATTTATCATTTTTATCATGCAACTTTTTGAATATGATAGATATGAATATTGTGGATATTTTGACTATAATATTATTAAATTTTACTAAGTAGAATAAAAATGAATTTATGAAGTTATAAGATAATATAGAAATTCCTTCATTTTATAGATTTGAGTATTTCATATTACATTTTAAACTATGGTATTTGAATAAAAGCAAGGAAGCTGGTGTCAACACTATAATTAATATGGGTTTCCTCTTAAAAGTTTAATGACTTGCGTATGAGGGTGGACCGACGGGCTTTCCTTTAAAGATGATTTGTAGTATTATCCCGATTGTAGTCTGTAACTGATGACTGATTATGCCGACAGGTAGAGGGTGATGACCCTTAATAATTATTAAAAATCCCTTATAATGATAATGATGATAATTTATTAATAATGATTGAATGAATATGAATGAAAAAATAAAAAATATGAATGAAAAAATAAAAATATCACATTAAAGCTGGATGTCCTACCTTGATGAATATTGTCTTATATACTGAAGCATGTATGCATTGATTATACTAATATATAGAAATATAATATGTATAGAGAGCATTGATAGATAGATTATAATGGGTATAAAAACATGTATTGACTGCATATGCTGCATATGATCGATATTAAATAAGATAATTGGCATTGACATCTATATGTTATGATTTGTTTACTAATTTATAAATGATTTCAGCACCACTACTTTACTAATTTATTGAATCTCATACATGTTATTGATTCCTAGATTTCATTATAATAATTTCTTATTTTGCCATTGATCATTTTGAGTGTTATTAATGATAACTGGTCATTGATGAGATTGAATGATATTGATTATATTGATTGAGCTAAGCATGTATATTGATTCTTCAAACCTTATATTGAAAGCTTTAGTGAATTTGAGTTACTACTAGGCTTTTAGCTCATTATATGAATTTTATTGATTTCAAGTCAGGGAAAGGGTCAAGACTAGTTAGAGTGAGATTGTCAAAGATCTTCAGGTTTTTCTTTATATTTTTATTTTATTCTTTTGGTAGTCAAGAAATATTGATATATTACTGATTGTATTAATCTCTTGACTACTATGTATATGATTTTGAATGAATAAATATAGTGAATTATTTTTATATATATGATTATTAGTTATTTTCACTAGATATATTAATTTATATTGATGATTTATAGAAGTTCTAATAAATAATTAAAAAGATAAAATAAATAATTCTTGCAAATTTGATTTCAGGGTGTTACAACTTTTATGTGACTAATCATCAATAAAATAATCTTTTCATTTTTATGGTCCTCATAATATTTTAGAGATCAACCATGACTCCATAATTTTTGCTTGCATCATGAATCCCTTTATTTGTGGTATTAACTCTCAGTAATGATTCGTGGGTAGTTTCTAAGGCCTTATTTAATGCATAAATAGTGTTTTATAAAATGAGACCCTTCCACCCCTTCCTGAGGCGCCATCTCATGACATTATCATTACTTAGGTGGTTTATTTGGGATCTCATTATGTTATTGCAAATGTTGCTTATTCAAAAAATAGCCTTGGTGTCATGGGCACCTTGTTCGAGTTGGCTAATCCAAAGGTGATGTTGTCTTATCCTCTGTGCAACTTTGGTTCTTGCCCCTCCTCCCATCAAGATAGTGATTATTGGTGAGATCATAGTTTTATTGAGGCCATGCTACCTGATTGATTCTGCCAATAGTCATATGATTGTCTCAAAGATTAAACAATGCATGTGTAAGTATGAACTATTTTAGACTATGAAACTGTGAATGGCTCATTAAATCAGTTATAGTTCATTTGATGGTAGGTGCTACTCGGGTAACTATAGTAATTCTACAGCAAATACATGCACCAAAAGCCTGACTTTTGGAAGGGATGCTTTTATTAGGTAAAAGGTCAATGTGGGATTTTTCTCGTTGCCTTGATGATTCATGATAACTCATCGAATAGCATGACCCTTATGCCCGAGATGCATCATTCAAATATCTGCCCTATCAACTTTTGATGGTAGGATATGGGCCAACTATGGTGGTGAAGGGTGACAAAGAATTAGGGTTTAATTCTTGAGAGGGAGCCTGAGAAATGGCTACCGCATCCAAGGAAGGCAACATGCTTTAGAAAGTAGAAAGAAAGTTGTCCCAAATGAAGCCTTACTAATAAATTTGCCCCAAATGATGCCTTATCTTGTGAGTTGTAAGGTTTCCACCATATGTAGAAATATGGACTATAATGTCAAACGATTAGTGATCATATTACTCATAATATTACATATTACATGCAAAATTCCTTACTTATCAAAGCTCTATGATTTATTTAGACTATGTTTACACATAACATATGAAACTTGCTATCACACATACTGTATGCTTTATTATTCACTTATACTGATTTTACTTTCCATTTCTTATTGTAAACTATTATAACTTATTAAAGCACAAATTGGTTTATATTATTCATACCACCTTGTTATGTCATATTATGTGTATGAGTTGTTAGAAATATTGATTCTACTTCATTAAAACTAAGTCATATATACATAGAAATGGCCTTCTAAATCCTTGCATATTTTCTATGACTATTTTGGCTTTCTTATGATGGTGAACTAAAGGTTTTCCTTAAAAATTCTAAGAGCATGGAGTTAGTCCTAATTTTTATGAGAGTTATAGGTTGAATTATTATTTTGGTAACGGGAAAAGGGTGACAATTTGGTTATTAAGTGAATGTGATGGAGGAGAAGTGCAACATAGGCCCATAATAAGATCGCAAACGAGGACAACTAATATTTAAATTATTACTATAATGTCTCTCTATTAGAAAAAAATAATAATTTTGGCATGTATGCATAACAAAGAAAATCAAATGAATCAATTTCATAAAATGTAATGAAGAAAATTAAGGTTTGATCCTCAAGATTGAGCCTCAATCGAACCCAACTCCAAAGCAAATATTCAAACATTATGTTTGAACTCAATTCAAAAAATTTTGAATCTCATATCAAACATTTATTTTGAAGCTAATGGTCAAACCCTATGCTCGAAAAGATGTTTGAGCTAGGTTCAAAGAAGGTCCAAACCTTATATTATAAGTTAAAATTTATTCAAATATAATTTCGATGCTATTTATAGAATCCTATGTATAAAAGAAAAGTTTAATGGTTCAAACCCATAGAGTTTGAATATTATTCAAAGTGAATTTTGAACCTTTATTATCAAACCTTAGATTTGAAAAACAAGTTCAAACTAGGTTTGAGCATTATGTTTGAACCCCATTTGGCCTTCTATTTTGACCCTCATTTTATATGTAGTCTTTTTAACTAGTTTGAATTTCACTTTTGAACTGGAAGTTTAAAATTAGTGTCCAAACTTAGCATTCAAACCTTTCTTTATATTACTATAACCTAAGACAACTACTTATAATCACCAGGACTAGGACTAAATTGGTCCAAGCATATTCATGCACACGAGACCAAGTCGATGTAATATCTTGTATTTTGACTCTGCCAAATAAATTTTTTCAAGAGTTATTATAACTCCAAATCGTAAACTGTTTTCACCATAACATAGATATTATAGTATTTTAATTATACTAAATTTTCTGTAATTTTGGGCATGGATACAAATCCTTAAGAAATTTATACCTATCTGTACAAATAAGAATTTTGAGGCTATTAAGTGTCTATTTTGCAAAGTAATTTAACTAGTATTTTCTAAATAAATTGGGTTATTTTATGAGTACTTATCTATAATTTTTAAAACTCCAAAAGAAATTATATGAATTTTATATTAAAAATTATTTAAATTATATAATTAAATTTAAATTATATTATTTATTTTATTATAAATATCTTAAGTCACTAACATAAAATCCATTTCTATCCTAAAATTGACTAACTGAGAGGATTTAGGAAAATTTAGAGAGAAAAGAGAGGATTGAGATTATGAACGTTTTGAGTATTTATTTGAGATTTTTCGCGCAGTGATTTAAAAAAATAGCAATTTTTACTAATTTAAAATTTTATTTTAACATCTAAAAATAGTATTTTAGTTCATTTAAAGCTTTAGAATATTATTATATACAATATTTAGTAATTTGATTAATTTCTAAAAAATATAAATTTCTGATCATTAGGGCTTTTTGTTGCCTACCATTAGGACATTTTAATTTACACTTTTTCTAATAATATTTTATTTACTGCAATGCATTTGTAATGAATGTAGATATGCCACTATTACTGTTATAATACTTTGATAATAATATGTGTAAAAATAAGTAAAGACTTATTGACCTATGGTTAGAGATTAATTTACTTGTAGAAGATGGTGAGCCGACAGACTTTTTTTTAAATACTGTGATTTGGTGTTATCCTCTACTGATTCATATGATACTGATTGGGAGTTTTAAGGAGTTATTAGAAGGGCAAAGTGTGACAACTCTGTATACCGAGTTAATGGTTACCAACTTCCGATTATTGATTTTTAAAAAAATATCGTGTTAGCCAGAACTTCTTGCTTGTTTTGTGTGATGACTAAAATTCATAATATTGAGGCAGTGTTCCTATTACTGTATTGATTTATTATTACTACATGGATTTATTATTGTAATACTGCTCTAACCATTAGACTATTTCTATTACTGATCTAGACACTAATATTGTTTAATACTATCGATGCACTGTACTAATACTAAGCAAGTGACATACTAAGTATGTAATATACTGATTTGATATTGATATAAAATAACTGGATATTATGTGTACACTCCTATATAATTTTACTACATTAATATAATTTTGACAGTATTTACCGACACATTAATTTTATCGCTTTATATGATTCATTTACTGATTGATAGTACTAATATAATGATCGTTTTATTGATTCGTCACCCATATGTTTGGTTAAAAAGATATTGCTTTTGAAAAGATTAATTATCTTTGGGCGTTTTAATTTCTTGAATTTAATTCTGAAACTGAACGCATCATTATGAATGATAGATCATCTTAGGAGACAAGCATACCATTCCCTAATAGGTTCAATGTACATGATTACAATTTCATCCTAATTATCGTAGTCAAATTCGAGCAAGAACTACATATAACCCCGAAAGGTCAAAATGATTGTTCACTCAGGTATTTAACTATAATAATATGGATAACTTATCATTAATTTCATAATCAAAGTTTTAATAATAATTGATATATCTCCTTAAGGGAAGAAGATATTAATCATTATTGATTGTTTGAAAATGATGATAATGATCATTGATTTAAATTTTCCCAAAGATAATTAATTAAGGTTTTGAAAAATTAATTTTGAAAAATTTGTTGTTCTGGGTTACTAAATCTCCTACGAGCACAAGCTCTCGTAGTTAATTACATCATAAGAAATTAGAATTTTCTATGAATACTCTCGATTAAAATAGCGGTATAGAGTAATTTTTTGAGATTTTAAAGTTTTGATATCAAGGAAACGAAGTTTGGAATATTAATAGGTATTGGATCAAAATTGAACACTTATTTCTGGAGTCTAAGGAGGAAGGGTATGAGGTGTTTAAGATTCTGAATTGCTTCAAAAACACCTCAACCTATCCTAAGTGTTGGGCTTAAATTTGATTAAAGAGAGATTTATATTTAAATGATTAATTTTATTATAATATTGGGATTCAATTCCCAGAAGTTGAGGACTGATAGCCTAAGCCTGCCTCAGAACCTAAGTCTAAATTTGGGTACTGAAAATCAGTAGCCCGAACCTAACTAATGTTATGCAAAACCTGGACTTACCCCGGCTTGGACTGGGGAGCCAGCTAAACCACCTAGGTGCTTTAAAACCATGAGTCTGGTCTTTGATGTAGAGTGGTTAGGGATGCTATTTAAGATTAGTTTAAGGAGAGCGGGGTCGACATCTAGAGCAGTTCCCTAAGTGGCCCCATGACTTATGTTGGGTGAAATGCCTAAACTAGAAATGCAATTAAAAATTAGACTCAATTTTTAATTTGTATCTAATGCGATGCATGTTAGTTGACTCGATTAAATGCTTAAAATTAAAATGAAGCAGTTTTAAAAGTAGGCTTAAAAATAGGTTTTATCCTAGAGATTGCACAACATTTCCTTGGACAGAACTGCACCCTAATAGGTCAGGTGGTCTGCCAAAACCCGCAGGCGGGGAGGTGCCTAACACGGAAGAAAAAAGTCAATATGAATGCATGAAAAAACCCCGGCGAGTCCGGGCTTACTTCTTAAAGGCGTTAGAGTTTTTATCTGATCCTAAAGTTTTTAATTTTAATTAAAGTAGAAATAGTTTGACCGTACCCTCACGAGCCTCCGATCGGATTCCAGGCTAAATCAAATACGATATGCAAGATCGCCAAAAAAACTAATAAAAGTAGGTAAATCTTAATCGCAATCAACATCAATCAATCATTAAATTAAATCAATTAAATTAAAATTCTGGCAAGGGCCACTTAATTGTACAACCCAGGGTCTGTAGAAAGTAAAGTGGCCGGGTACCACTGACAACAGCCCGGATTCTATCCCTAAAACTCAAGTGACTTTGAGAATGGGTCTTCTCATTCTTCACTTCTTCATTCTGTTGAAGGCTCCTTGGATTTTTGGTTTTGGATATCCAAATGAAAAGAAACTTCCCCTTGAAAGAGGTACAATTAAGTGGTATACTTAATTTTAACCAAAACTTTAAACCTTCATAACTAAGCAGTTTATAATTTGAAATCATATCTCAAGAAGTTATATATTGAAATTAAAATGCTCAAACTAGTCACATTTGGCCATGCCCTTTTAATTTAAAAGGGGGACTTAGCATTCTGAAGCACCTATAGCAATTGAATATTTATAATTTGCCCCCTTTTTATTTTAAATGCTTTATATGAGCATGACCACCTGCATAAGATTGTATCAGCATTTAATCGCCCCTAACCTAAGGGTAAGTCTAACACATAATCAATAACATCACAGAGTACAGTAAGTAAACAATCACAGCAATTATTTAATCTTAATAACTATCATGCAGTGAAAGCTCGAAAAACCCATCACACAGCAGAAAAGTAAACACTAGCCCAGCCTAGATCTAGAAGTGGTGCCCTAGCAAACCATCTAACGTGTGTGATGTAGGTTGTGTGGGTTTGATATGTCCTAAGTAGGATCGTTAGTTAAAATTGTTTGAAGTTCTGATTGGTTTAAAGGCTTTAAGGGAGATTTTAATTAAAATTTAAGTCTTAATAATTTAATGTTGATTTTAAGATTGATTTAAATTATTTGGTGGATACTACCTTTATTGCTCACCGAGGCCGTGAAGTTTATTTCACCTTTCTTGGGGCTAATTTAATAGCCTCGTAGGCCTGGGTTACCGAGTAGTTTCCGGTATGTTTAAGTGATTTGATTTTATTTAAGGTTTAAAAATTATTAAATTTTAATTAAGAATGGTTGATTACTGATTTTAAGCGTTAAAAATTATTAAATATTTTTTGGATTTTAAAACTAAATATTTAATTTTATGAAATTATTTGAATTATTTAATTCATTTAATTAAAGGGGTTAAAAATAATAATTTTTTCATTAAGCTTGATTTCTGGAAATTTAGCATTTTTATAAAATATTAAACATTAATACGATCAGTTAGACTGTAAGTATGCTAAATTTAGATTTTTCTATATTTAGTTATGAAGGTTTAAAATTTTGGTTAAATTTTGAACTAGAGTTAACCCAAATGAGATCTGCTACATAATTATCGTTTCTCTCTCCTTCTCTCTCTCTCTCTTCTCAAATTTGGATCCTTAGGCTTGCAACAACCATTCTAAAGGCTGTGGGAGCTTTATTTATAGATGGAGGGGCTAAGTTCTCCTTTACAAGAGCTGGAGAGTGCTGGGATTGAAGGTTTTGGATGAGAGAGCAAAAATCCAAAGCTTGGAGTTAAATAGGCCATTATCCCTAGCTTCTCATGATTACCTAGCCTTAATGACCAAGAGATGAAATCTTTGAGTTGCTGCCAAGTGTCCCTTTCAGCCAAAAAAATGCATGGATAGGTTTGGATTAGAAAGAATTAATCTTAAGATGGATTTTGACCAAGTTTGACCATTCTAATCCCCATTAACTTTGTTGACTAGTTTGACCAGTCAACCATGACTTTGACTGATGAGGTGGCAGTCAAATGTTCATGTTAATTGGTTGGGGTAGTATTGAAGAGGTTCAAGGCCATGGAAGAAAAATTTGAATGTGAATATATGTGTAAAAGGAAGTTTGACTAAATTTAGTTGAGTTGACTTGGTGATTTAACCAAACTAACTAGGATTTAATCCAAATTAAAATTTGGAAACATTTGGATCATGATTAGGATATCTTTTGGAATGTATTTGAGGGTTCAAATGATTTGATTTGGGCCTAAATGTTGAGTTGACTCATTTAACCCTTAAAGGGTTATTTGGTCAACCTAGGTTGACTTGGTCAATCGGGTTGACCAAGGGCTAGAGTTTGGGTCCAATGCATTTCTAATGATATTTAGAATGCATTGGAGAAGATTCCCATGTTTGGTTTAAAAAGATTGTATTGAAATTTCAAGAAACCTCAAAATTCTCCTTAAGAGGCATTTTGGTCATTTTGACCCCTGATCAACTAGGGGTCAAACTGAATTCATCAAAATATAATTTAAAGCTTAACAAGTCATAATTGAAGGAATGTATATGATCAAAGGGTTTGGAGAGGGCTCCAAGATTAAAATCTACTAGGTAACAGGTCCAGTGGTATAGGCCATAAATATTTAAAGGTTTTACAGCCTTTGAATTTCAATCCAATTTCTGAGGTTATTGATCTCAGAATGAGTTCAAATTTGGAGGATAGAATCTAGAGACATGTCTTATTAATGTTCAATTGATAGACTCTGAATTAGATGTTATTTCCTTGGGATTTGAAATATTTGAAAAATCCTTGGAAACGGGTTTTCAGGACAGAGCCCTTTAGCCTTGGATTTTGGTTTAAATTTATGGGTTTGATCTAGAATTTGGATTGATCCTAGAGTCTAAGCTGGTCTAGGATATGTATTGGTCCTAGTGACCTCATACAAAAATGAGGTCAACACCATACTTGTTTACTGATTTCTCTACTGTATTGTTTTTAGTGTTTATAAATTCTACTACTACGATATGTGAGTTTACTATTTTTGCCCTAATTTATTGATTATGTGAATGTTAATGTTATGATTTGACATCTAATATGTATATTACTCATTTACTATACTTTGAGTTTAATTATAGGATTTGATTACTTGTTGGGCTCTTGAGCTCATTATCAATGGTAATATAATTTCAGGTCAGGGCAACAGAGTAGTAGTGTGAGATTAACCAAGATCCTTTAGGTTTAAGTTCTTATTATTTTAGTTATTCTTTTAAACTTAGGGCATGATAGATATGTTATAATTATATAGATTTTGAGTAGTGTATATAATTTTTAGAGAAATGATTACATATTTAGATATTGCTGATTTGATCAATAGTTTATTTCCATTGGTATTTATATTAATAAAAAAATAGGTAGCTCTGGTTGTTATTTATTAAAAGAAAAAAGAATAATTCTTCTAAATTAGATTCTATGGCATCATAATTGGTATCAAAGCATAGTTGTTAGAAGAGTTAATTTGTACCAAAGTTGTAAGAATTGATGGAGAGTTGAGTAGATTAGATAGATTAAGGTGTATTATTTTGTACACATAATTGATTGCATGTATGAATTATTCAGATCAGATATAATCATATAAAAGTGAATAATTATAATTGATCTGTTAGGGCAAGATTTAACCAATGAGCAATATAGTGCAGCTGTAGTTCTATTAGATAGTGTGATATATTTGGCTACTATTATAGTATAGGTAATGGGGGATGCACATAGTAAGCCAGCTTGAAGTAAAGAAGAAGAGTGAGATAAGCACTTACAAATATTTTATAAGCTGAAGCCTTTATTGTTTAAAAGAGCTATAGGACCTCAGACTATAGAAGACTGGCTTTTAAGGATAAAGAAGATCTTTGAAAGCATGGAGTGTCTGAATAGTAGGAAGGTACCATTAGTTATGTTTCTATTTGAAGGAGAGGCAAAGAGATGGTTGGTTGGACAAAAGAGAGAGAAATTTCATGGGAAGACCAATACTGAGATCCCTTGGTATGAGTTCATTACAGTGTTTAGGATGTGGTTTGTACCTCTATTAGTTTGACGATAGATGAATGAAGCTTTTATCAAGTTGGAGCAAAGATATAAGATAGTGATGTATTATGAGGTCGAGTTTACTGTTCTTGCTAGGTATGCTCCTCACTTGATCCCTATTGCTGAAGAAAAGTGCTTCAGATTTCTGCAGGGCTCTAAATATAATGTCAGTAGTATGAGGAATGGAGATGAAGCAAGTAGGGATAAAGATAAAGACATTGATAACAAAATTTGTTATAGTGATTTGAGGGCATCTTGATTGATAGCATTTATCGATGGTTATGATGAGTGTATTTATTATGGTCAACCATATTCGGATCAATGCTACTTGTTAACGGGGCAATATTTTTGTTGTGGAAAGCAAGGATATAAGGTAGCAGATTGTCCTCAGAGGGGATTTAGAGGAAGGATTGATTTTAGTGATGTACAGTCTAAATAGAAGACTGTAGGGTCAAGAGTATATAGTGAAAGATCAACCAACAGAGCTATCAGTGGTAGTCAGAGAGAGATTGTTTCACCATAGTTAATTACACCTACTCTAGTGATGCCACATGTGTACAACATATAGTATTTGAAAGATCAATAACAACCAAAAAGTTTTACTAGTAAGACATTTATTTAAATGATTACATGACATATTATATCATGCAAATATGTGATAGAATGAACTATATGATTATATGATTCTTTATGAGCTTTGATTTGAGTTTTGATTATCTGAATTTGATTTATATTAATTTTGTACTTGAATCCTTAAGAGAAATATCGAAGATGATATTTTTTTAAGGCGGGTAGATTGTAATAGCCCGTATTTTGACTTTACCAAATATATTTTTTTAAGAGTCATTATAAGTCCAAATCATAAACTAGCTTTGGCATAACATAGATATTATAATATTTTAATTACATTAATTTTTCTATAATTTTTTGGCATTGGTATAAATTCTTAAGAAATTGACACCTGCTAGTATAAGTAGGGATTTGGGGATTGTCAGGTGTCTGTTTTGCAAACTAATTTCACCATTATTTTCTATATAAATTAGGTTATTTTATGGATATTTTACTATAATTTTTAAAGCCCTAATAGGATTTATATGAATTTTATATTAAAAATTAATTAAAATATATAATTATAGTTAAATATTATTATTTTTTTATTACAAATATCCCAAGTCATTAACATAAAATCCATTTCTATCTTAAAATTAACTAACATAGAGGACTTAGGGAAATTTAGAGAGAAAAGGGATGAGAGAGAAAAGAGAAGCTTGAGTTTGGAGGTCGTAGAGTAATTTTTGTCCATCGACCTTGCTAGAAAATTTGCTCATCTTGTTGTAATGAATCATCACCCTATTTTTGGTTTCAAGGATTTTTTGTAGTTAAGATTTTTTTAATCACATTTTTATTTTTATTATAAAAAATGATGATAATTTTGTATTAGTAAAACTTTTATCATGTAACTTTTTATATGTGATAGAAATTACGGTTATAAATATTTTGAGTATTTACTTGGAATTTCTCACCGGGTGATTTTAAAAAAGTAATGATTTTTACCAATTCAAAACTTTTCTTTGACATCTAAAAATAGTGTTTTAGTTCAATTAAAACTTCTGAATATTATTATATACAATTTTTGGTAATATGGTTAATTATTAAAAATATAAATTTCTATTCAGCAAGATTTTCTAATGCCTACCATTAGGACATATTGGCACATTTTTTAGTTATGCTTTATTTGTTACAATGTATTGGTAATGAATGTCGATATATTGCTATTACTATTATAGTGCGTTGAAAATAATATGTGTGTGTAAAAGATAAGTAAATATTGGTTGACCTGTTGGTTGGAGATTGATTGATCTATATAGGGTAGTGAGACGACGGACTTTCCTTTAAATACTGTAATTTGGTATTATCATCTACTGATTCACATGATACTGATTGGGAGTTATAAGAAGTTATTACTATATTGATGAGTAAAGAATGACAACTCGCAATAGTTATCGACTACCGATTACTGATTAATAAAAAACACCTTGATTGCCAGAACTTCTTACTTGTTTAGTGTGACTACTAAAATTTATATTATTGAGGCATTGTTTGTATTACTATAATGATTTATTGTTAATACACGAATTTACTGTTAGTATATTTTTTTACTGCTCCTACCATTGGTCTATTACTGTTATCGATCTAGATACCAATACTATTTGATACTATAAATTCATTGTATTAATACTAAGTATGTGACATATTAAGCACATAATATAATTTGATATCAATATAAAATAACTGGATAGTATGTGTACACTCATATATAATTTTACTACATTTATATGATTTTGATAATCTTTACTGATGCTTTGGTTTTACCATTTTATATAATAGATTTTACTGCTACAGCATGTGAGTTTTACTATTTTGTACTGATTCAATAATCCTATGAATGCTAATGCTATAATTTGATCGCTGACATGCATATTACTTATTTTTTGTGATTTATGTTCAGTTATAAAATTTGGTTACTTCCTACGTACACTCTTTAGCTCATTAGACGTGGTTAAATGATTTCAGGTTAGGACAAGGGAGCAAGAGTGTGAGATTGATCAAAATCCTTCAAGTTTAGGTTCTTTTTTTAACCTATTTGTTTATACTCGGGGCAGAATAGATATGTTATGATTGTATAGATTCTAAGTAGTGTATATAATTTTTGGAGAAATGAATACAGATGTAGAAATTGATGATTTGATCGATAGTTTATTTAAGCTTATATTTTTATTGATAAAAGGAATTAGGTAGCTCTAGTTGTTATTTATTAAAAGATAACAGAATAATTTTTCCAAATTAAATTCTGGAGCATCACAGTTGACCCTTCCTGCTCTCTTTTTTGCACGCCAGTAGTGTCGCACATGACTAAATCAGGTAGACCGTGATCCTATCTCTTTCTCTCCAATCATGATTTCTTTCCCTATTCGAAGGATTCTTCTACCTTGTTGCCTTCCTTTCACCATATAAAGTGAAATATAATCTAGGGCATCATTCTATTCCCCTTTTCTCTCTTATAACACCAGCCAAAATCCTCCCTTCTCCGCTCTCTTCACTTCTTTCTCGTAATGGTAGACTAGAGTAATCTCCTCATCCAATTATGAGTTCAAACTTTCTCTCCTTTTCTCCTCTTCTTCCTCCTTTCTTCCTATTTGTTCCTAAGATATATAAATGAATGTTCTCTTTTGTAATCTTTTTATTGGAATTGATTTGGTGTTGCCTTAATATATTATTATAATGAATTTTAACTTGCTTTAGGATGAGGTCTTATTAAAGTTTGATGCTTAATTTGATCAAATATATATATATATATATATATATATATATCTTTTAGATATGTTATTCATCTAAAATTTTTTATGTGTTTTTTTTAGTTTTGGTCTACGTAGAGTGTCTTTGTAGGTCATAAATTAGATCACAATAATTAATAATTGATTTGATGTTTTTGATGTGACTAAATATTTATTAAAATGTTTATTGTTAGGCTTTAAAGTACATCCTTCTAATTGTTTGGTATCCCTATTTGTAGGACCTTTGAGTAATTTTTCTTGTAGCTCTATTAGTTGATTATCTAGTAAGATTGGATTTTTTTCGTGTAACTTATATAGAGGTAAATAATAGTTATTTATTTTGGTGTAAAAGTACCCTTCATCGTAAAGGCCATAAATTCATTCTATTTGTAATAGGTTTTTAGAAACTAATTTTACTGTCAGTCATTTTATTGCAAATTCTTTTATTTTATGCTTATAATCATCATGAATTAGCAAGTTTCATAAATAGAATATTTTTGATGTATTTTGCATAATCTCTTGTATATCAATTTTTATATTTTCATGCTGCTCTTATTTGAATACAATAAATATTATATTGACAAATCATATCAATTTTATTTATTGTAGTAAATGGTACTAATGTTATAAATCATGTTGGTTTTATACTTTGTTATTTGCATGTTGATTTAGATAATTTATGTTTGTTATTTATAAAAGCACTTGTACTATATGATTGGGTATATGTCAGTAGAACCTTATCAAATTTTGGCTAGCTGGGGCCGACGGACCTCTAGAGTGATGACTCAATAGGAAGTCATTGAAATTCCTTGGATTATTGTTTATCTTCTCAGTGATAAGTATATGATAAACTGACAATAAATATATATGTATAAATATAAGAAAATATAAGTGGATATGAATTGAAAATAATAATGGCCAATACATCATTTTGAGGTATGATGATAGCTAGTGTGATTGCATTTATAAATATAAAAATGATTTGTATTGATAGTAGTTTGGCATATACATTAATAACATTAGCATATTAGAATTTTGTTGTAGGAAATATGACATGTGTCATTATTATTTGATTTGGTGACTATAGGTTATTACTTCCATCCTTTCATGCCCCACACATTTGTCGTTTATACTTTTATAGATAGAAGTTACTTGCTGAGTTTGATTTATGAAACTCATAAGTTGTCTCTTTTTTATAGTAAGTCATGCAGAAGTATTTAGTAGACCATCACCTCATGATTATAGTTATCAACAGTAGTCTATTTTTGATATTTTATATTTTGTAATAGCTTATTATGCTTTTGATTATAAGGGTTGGGTAATTTCTTTCTTGTTATGTATTCTATTTACATTCCTTTTGACTTGTATTAGAACTATTGTTATTTGGATGTAATAGTTATTTTCATTTTATTAATGAATTATTTATTGTATTCACTTCCTCTATTTACTCTGATGTATAGATATCCTTTTGTATCACTTGCATATGCATGTTTCTCTTTATAAATACAAAACAGATCTTTCTATCCCTTCATAGCATCCCGTGTTGTTGGAGTGTATCGCCTTATGGACCTGGGGTGTGACACTACCAACATTGGAAGGGATGGAGAATGCATTCTAACCTAAATTAATAATAATAATAATAATAACATCAATAATCACATTTCCTATTAGCATTGGAAGGGATCAATTGAGGGGCTTACTAAAAGCATCGAGTGGCAAGAAGATACTATAAAGAAGGTTGATGGTTCGATCAATCCAGCTCTGAATCACAAGTTCATATACCATGTAAGTAAGAGAAATTCAATATTAGAGAGCTTTACTAGGGTTTTTTTCCCTCTCCCACCCGCTGCTTTGTTCCCGCCATCTTCTGCCTGCTCCGGCTTTGCCGGAGGACCGCTTCCTCCACCACTGCATTATGGCATCCTCGCTTCTCCCTTCTGATTTCCCCCCTCTTATTTCCTCTTCTGGCGGAGCGTCTTCTTCTCCGCTTCGTATTTGGAAACAAATCTTTGCTCCCAAAGACCCTTCTCCAAAAGACCTTCATCTTTCCTTCTACCCCTATAAACTGAAAACCATTCCTTTTTCCAGTGAAAAATTGGCCAAAGGCGCTGAAGACTGGGGCTTATGCTTGGTCGGTTACTCCATTGGCCAAAGGCCATTCTATGAGGCATTGCTAGGAGCCATCAAAAAAACTTGGTCTCTCAAAGGATCGCTTCAATTGCTTTCTCTAAGCGATGGTTTTTTCCTGCTCCGGTTCTCCTACTCAGAGGACTTTGATATGGTGTGGTCCAGAGGTGTCTAGTTCCTATTAGGTGAGCCATTTATCCTCCAAAAATGGCATCCTAGATTTAGACCAAAGAGAGAAAATGTTTCCTCTATTCTGATTTGGATCAAAATTTATGATCTCCCACTGGCTTGCTGGAACTCGAAGGGTATATCCAGAATCACGAGCAAAGTCGGGGTTCCTCTGGCTGCTGACACCTTGACAACTCAAAAGACCCGTCTTACATTTGCCAAGGTATGTGTGCTAGTTGACAGTGAGGCTACCTATCTGGCTCTCGATGGTGATGTTGTTCGTTTGAAGGTGCAGTATGAATGGAGGCCTACTCCTTGTGAGCATTGTAAATCATTAGTTCACTATTCATCTCTATGCCCATCCAAACCTGATACCTCAAATGGTGAGCCATGCAACCCTTCTACTGTTGTATCTAAGGAGCATCCCAATAGAGGCAGGAGCTTCCGTAGAAAGATGAGAAACCGTCGCACCCCAAATTTGTATATCTGACAGTCTAGCCATAATCATAGCCCAACTCATGGAACAATCACCAGTAATCCCCCTTCAACCACTCTCAATCCGCAAAAGGCACCTCCAACCAACTCTAGTGGAAAACCACTTCACTATTAACCACACTCTCCTCCTCCTTTGCATTCTGAACTCAACAACCCTTCTGAACCCGATCCTTCCTCTTCCACTACCGAGTTTGCTGTTTCCGTGGCCGGTCCCTCCAACATACCTAACCTTAATTTCCCACATAAGAGGATTCCTCTTCAATTAGCAATTTGCACAATCAAGATGTGCCCTGGCCTCCAAGCTTTCTCTCCCCCAATAAATTTGAAATTTCACAACAACAGGAGGAGACAAACAAGCTGTCAGAATCTTCTGATTTTGTTGCTTCGGCAGCAACAAATCAAAATTCTAAGGGAATGCTCCAATAGGTATTAAGTTCTGGCACATCTAAAAAGTCTACTAGGGGGAAGCATGGCAAAAAGCCTCCTCCTCATCCTTTATCTTGATGTCTTTACCGTCCATTGCGGCATGGAATATCAGGGGGTTTAACCACCCTGATAAAGTTTTGTGTTGCAAACATTTGATTGCATCTTTTAAATTGGATATGTTGGGTATTTTGGAGACTAGGATTCACTCCCCTTCTCTTCAATACCCATTTTTTGAAGCTTCTCATTATGTTTTCACCTTCAAGAATAGCTACAACAACTTTGATTTCTCTTCTTCGGGCCGTATATGGGTTAAATAGAATGCCAATAAGGTGCATTTTCACCCTGCTCACATCTATGCTCAGCTCATTTCCAGCTCTATCATTGTTGGAAGTCTCCCTCCGTTTCAACTCTTTGTCATTTACGCCTCAAATAATGGTGCTAAACATTCGGCCCTTTGGGCTCTTATTAGACAGATTGCTCTTGATCTAGATATCCCTTGGATTCTTATAGGGGATTTCAACTGCTATTGTTATGCATCTGAAAAAGTGGGAGGCTCGACTTTAACACATAGATGCTTATCAGAGTTCAATTCCATGATTTTTTATAATAGTTTAGTGGATTTGCATTTGGTTGGTTGCAAATTTAACTGGTTCAATCAACGTACTGACAATTCGATACACATTAAACTAGACAGGGCTCTTGTTAATGATGCTTGGATGAGTTCCTTCCCTAGCTCTTTCTGCTCATTTCAAAGCCCTTCTTGTTCCGACCATAGTCCGATTATTCTGCATTCTGGTGAATCTTCTCACTCTAATCATAGATATCTTTTCAAAAATTTTTGGATAAATTTTGATAAGTATTGGGCATTACTTATAGAGGTTTTTTATAAGCCTTTCACTAGAAACCCTTTATCTCATTTTTGCAATTCGCTTAGACAGCTGAAAGGTGATATTGGGAAGGAGGTTTGGGCCAATTCTTCCAATATTAATTCTCATCTTGATGAGCTCCATAAGCAACAACAGGATTGGTTAGAAAAGGTTCATGCTGACCCGCATAATACAGTGCTTAATGCTTCTCTTAAGGAGATTAATTCCAGAATATCTGAGTTCTCTAGTATGCTAGCTTCTTGGATTATTCAAAGGGCAAAAGTCAAATGACTAAAATATGGTGAGGATGATCTGAAATTTCTCTATGCTAAAATTAGAAGTAGGAATAGTAAAAACCAGGCGGCTATGAACTTGTTTGCCTCTACTTCCAACTCTACTAGAATTGAAGTGATCTCTTCCATTATCCAGCATTTTCAAGCCTTATATAATCCCGCTCCTCCCTCCTTGACGGATATGGCTATATTTCCTACGGGAACTTCTCTTCCTGATCATTGCTCTACTTCTCTCATTCAACATGTTTCTAAGGTTGAGATTAGACAGGTTGTCATTTCAGGGTCCTCCTCCTCTGCCCCGGGATCGGATGGGTATAATTTTCTTTTTTATAAAACTGGGTGGCACATTATCAGCCCAATGGTTTTTAAGGCTGTAAGTTCATTCTTTTCTAAAGGTTTTTTTCCTAATAGGGTAAAAGCTATGACCCTTGCTCTCATCCCTAAGCACAAGTATGCCACTTCTTGTTTTGACTTCAGGCCAATTGCCTTATGCAATTTTTTATATAGAATTATTGATAAGATCCTTGCTAACAGGCTAAAGCCTATCATGCCTTTGATAGTCAGGGATAACCAAGCAGGTTTTGTAAAGTCAAGAGTGTCTACAGATAATATTCTTCTTGTAAATGAAATTCTCACTCTTTCTTATAAAAGGGGAGGCATGAAGTATTTTTGTGCTAAATTAGACATACGCAAAGCTTTTGATACTATTTCTAGAGAATTTCTAATCGCCAGAATGGTTTAGAAAGGTTTCCCTAAAAGATTTGTTAGTTGGATCAAAGCCTGCATTTCTGATGTGAACTTCTCCATTGTTATAAACAGAGCTCTTGAGGGATATTTTTCATCATCTGCTGGATTGAGGCAAGGTTGCCCACTTAGCCCCTATCTCTTATGTCTGGTCATGGATGCTTTCTCCACTCTTTTAGATGAAGGAGGTTTTAAGGGTATTACTATTGATGGATTCACTCTTTCCCACCTTCTATATGCTAATGACGTGTTGGTATTTAGGGAAGCAAGCTTAGATAATTGTATCAAACTATCTAGCATCCTCAACTCTTTTGCTAATGCCACTGGGCTTCATGTTAATTTTTACAAAAGCTCTGTTATGCTCCCTAAGAATTTGAAAAATCAAGATGCTATCTGTCAAGCTCTCTCTATATATAATACTAGCCCTAAGATCACTTATTTGGGCATTCCTCTGTCCTTTAGAAGACCTAATGTTGCTGATTTTCTACCTCTAATGGAAAGCATCACCAAAAAGATGTCGGGTTGGAAATCTAACCTTCTCTCCTTTGCAGGTCGATTGCAGTTTCTAAAATTCACTATCTTGAATTTCATTGCATATTGGATCCGAGGTTCTATTCTGCCCAAAACGGTTATAAAATTCTTTAAGAGAACTTCTTCCAGGTTTCTATTTTTTGGTGATTCTGTCAGCAACAAACAAATTCATATGGTTTCATGGGACAATGTTTGCAAGCCCAAACAACATGGGGGCTTGGGATTGCCTTCACTGCTTGCCCTTCAGCATGCTTTCAATTGCTCTGTGATTTTTAGAATGTATAATCAGGCTTCTCCTTTATCCTCTTGGCTTATTCATATATACAAATCTCTGTGGTGCCCTACTCCGCCTTACGCTTCTATTTTCTGGAAATCTATTTGTAAAACTGCTATTGAAGCTAAGTCTTATTTTCAATTTAGAATTACCGCAACTGCTCCCATTTCATTGCATTGGGATCACTGGTGCCCTAATGCTACTTTAGATGATACCCTTGATGGGCACCATATGCTGAATGCTTTTCATGTTAAAACTCCTCTGAAAGACTTTATTTTGGGACATCAATGGTGCCTTCTTGATTTTCTCCCCATGTCTATCCGTAAGGAAATAAGTGAAATCCCCATTCTTGACAATTCTGTTTCTTGTTTACTTTGGGGTAACTCGGCTGATGGCAATTTTGGTGATTATGTCAAAGGGTTTTATAATCATTTGCCACGGTGTTCTTGGGATAAGCTGGTTTGGCACTCAAAGCATGTATTGATATTTTCTATTTATATGTGGCTAGCTATTGTTGGGGGCTTAAAAATGGCTGATGCCTTGCACAAGCAAAATATTTATGTCCCTCTATCTTGCGATTTGTGCCATTCTTACCCTGAAAGTGCATCCCATCTATTCTTTGAATGCTCGTACTCTTTCTCTATTATATCATATCTAATTCCGGCCATTAAAGATTGCTCTTAGACCTACTGCTCTGCATTTGCTAGAATGGATTCATGATTGTTTATCAGTTCAGAAGCTGGTTAAAAATCTTTATCTGCTAATTTCTTGTTACTCTATCTACTACATTTGGAAAGAAATAAATGATAGGAGATTCGGGAACACTTTCAATAGCCATTGTACTATTGCTATTAACATTAAGAGAGCTATTTTTGAGAAAGTGCTCAAGTGAAAACATGCTACTAAAATCATGGACTTGCTTTAATCTGAAGGTTTTGATCAGTGCCTATTGTTGCATGTTATATGATGGCTTCGATTTCATTTTTGTGCATCTCTTAACGTTTTTATTCCTACCTTAACATAAAAAGCAATAACTCTTTATAGTTCAACATTTAAATTCATACAACATTATATATCATAGATTCTTATATCATATATGTTGAATAACTGTCGATTCACATTACTCAAACATAAAGAGTAATGCTCATAAAAAGCACTCAAACACAAAATCAACAGAGTTACCATTATTAAATGCCCCATACAAACATCATCTCCTTCTTCGGCCTCTCCTTCTCCACCACTCCCACGTCTAAATATTTCTTCTTGCTAGTAGCCTCTGTCCTACCACTTTGCAAGCATTCAAGAATAGTTAATTAAGCTCTTCCTCCTGATGAGTCTTAATAGTAACATCAGACTTGGGATAAGCATAGCAAGTAAGCACCCATCCCTCACTAATCTGCTCATCATCGAGAAAACTCGCCTCAGACTGATCAACCTCACCCTCAACCAACTTTCCAGCACAGGATGAGCACGCACCAGCTCGACAAGAGTATGGCAAGTCTAGCCCATTTTCTTCTGCACTATCTAGAATATACGAATCGTCTGGACACTTAATCTCCACAGTCCGATCAGGTGTGATAAGAGTCACCTTATAGGTAGCCCTGGCCTTCACTCTCCCTCCGTTGATCTCATTTGCCTTCAGCCTGAAGAGAGAGGCGGCTCGTTGGCGGCCAGAGAAGCCCAAGCTTTGCGGGGATGAGGTAGAATGGCGAAGGATGAAAGGAGGGTGGAGAGAGAGTGAAGCTGCCATTGCAGGTCTTGGCGGTGGAGTAGAGAAGTTGCTTGGGAGGGTTAATATGAGGGAGAGGGGAAGAGTTTGGATGGTGGGTGGTGTAGAAACGTGGAGTTTGGTTTGTGGTGGGCTTATCTCTTTCGATCTGTAAGTGTGGTGGATGTGTGGACGGCATTGCATGGCTGGAGAAGGGAATAAGAAATTTTCTAAATGGTTTCTTATATGTTTTTTTTTTTTTTTTTGTTAGCTACTTCTATGAATTTTTTTAAATATAAAAGATAAGGTAGTGATATATAAAAGCTTTGAAGTTGATGTAAGAATTTTTTTGAAATAAGTTAATAAAATTATATACTACACTCAGTGTATATATATATATATATATATTCAATAATTTTGACCACTAAATTAAAATATGTTAGTTGTTGTATTTATGTTCTTTTTGATTGACATGTGTATTGATTGAGCTTTCTGGAGTTGTTTGATGTATTGTAGAAATAATTTTTGCTATAATGTTTCAAGATGAGTGTCATATTTTGAATATTTTTGTAATCTTTGTAATGCATCGAGTAGTTTTTTTTTGGCTAAGGAGCTATTTGGTTGAAAAATTTTAGTGTGTAAAGAGAGTAAATACATGGGTAAAGTAAATCCGAAGTGAAGTAAAGTAAATGGAGTGTATTTCATTCTAGTTCATTTTTTAGGTAAACCATTTTGGCCCAGTTTTGAGAGATAATTGTTTACACCATTCCAAAACTTGCTTGACCACCGCCGATGGTCACTAGCTCCACTGCTAACCTGCTGCAGGCCGCCACATGCCACTGTCTGTCGTTGCCCATTGTCGGTTGCCCACCATCGTTGTCCACCACATTCGCCGCCAACCACTGTCGTAGTTGACCACCGTCACCGACCATTACAGCTGTACGTCGTCGCCCGCTGCCAGGTATGTAAATTCCCTGAAGTGATATATAGATATAAACTATATTGTAATTGAGGGGAATTAAAATTTAGAACTTATTGATCCTTTATATGGTTACTAGTTACTGATTAGTGCTCATAAGATATATAGTTTACCCTGATTGTTATTGGTCATATGATATGATTCTATTTACATTGTCTACTACATGCTTTATAATACTGATGTTGATCAATAATTACATGCATAATGTTTCTATTACCTTGCATTGATTGCAATTGTAGGTTTTGATAACCAACTAAGGTGTTAGCTCACTTCGTGATTTTACATGTTTTTCAGGAAGGGAATAAAATCCATTGGAGTGAGGAAGATCAGGGTTTCATGTTTTGCTTTATTTTTTGTATTTTTAGCTTTTATTCTTTTGAGGTTAGGAGTTGGAAAAAAAGATAAAATGATATATTGATTGATCTCCTGACTTTTGTACATGAATTTTGAGGAAATGAATATAGTTTTGTATTATGATGTGTATGATTTATAGCTGCTTTCCCTGGACTAATTTATGTAAATAGATTAATAGAAGCTCTAGTAAGTTAATAAGAGGTTAAAATGAAAATTCTTTTAAATTTGATCTCAGGGCATTACAATTGTGGCAATGGTTATCAGCGCTATAGTGCTAGCCACTATAGAATATTTAATTAAATATCTAAATTGATAATGGTTTAGCATTGTGATGCTCAGGATAGTGGTGTTGTAGCACTAGTTCAAAAATGAAGATTTTATATAAATATCTTAAAGCATTTTCTAAAACAAAAAATCATTTCATTTGGCTAGCTAGAGGAGAAGAGAATAGGAAGGGGAGAGAGAGAGAGAGAGAGAGAGAGAGAGAGAGAGAGAGAGAGAGAGAGAGAGAGAGAGAGAGAGAGAGAGAGAGAGAGAAGGGAAGAGTAGAGAAAGGAAAAATAGGATTTTGGCGACAAAGGGCAATTTTCGTCTATTAGACAAGTTGAGGATTTTGTCCGTCTTGAGGTAGGCTGCTGTTACCTTTAGTTTCAATTTGGGTGTTTTATTAAGTTAGAAATTGAGAAAAAGTAAATTTGGGAGGTTTGGAAAAATTCTCATCATGTAACTTTTCATATATTTTAGTAAAGAATATTTTGGTCATTTTGACAAGAAAAGTATGAAATTTCACAGATTATTTTATGTTGTGTGTCAATTAAGTTTTCTATATAAATGTGGGCATTTTTAGAAATGCCTAAAATACACTATAAGCTTCAAAATGATGTTTGAAATATTGTTCTTGAATATTTATTGCTTTATTATTGTTGAAAATCTGGGCATGTTGCATTTGTACGGGCTATTATTTCTATCAAAAAAGTGAAAACTTTGTATTATGTATTTTATTGAATATTGTTGATACATGTTTGAAATGTTGATAATTCTAGGTGACTGATGAAAATGTGAAAAGTAGGGGAACAAGGAAATAATGTATGTGAGGGCTGTTATATGTTCTATGCAATACAAGAGGAGTTGTAAGGGCATGTGCATATATGTGTTACTTTTATCTGTCTTGAACAAATATAATATAATCAAATAAAAATATCAATGAAACTGGATGTATAATGAGAATTAGGCTAATATGATCAACTGGAGGTATAAGAAGGCTTCGGGAAGAATAAAATTTGTATTATATTTTGAATTATATAGTACAAGTTATATTTTGTTTCATGTTATATTTTGTTATCATGTTCAAGTGTAGGAAGTGCTTATAAGCTAATTCCAAGTTTAAATGCAACTAATCATTTTCAAGTACAAGTATAGGGAGTGTGTTGACATCATGTAAAGTGCAAGTAAGTGGCTGTAATGATTGGCTGTATGTGATATTTTTTTCACTATTGAAATTGTTATAACACACTAATGAAAAGTACAATCCTTGATCATATGTTGTTAAGTCATTTCATATTGCATTTTACTATAATTTATTGAATTTCTTAATAGATTTTGAGTAGATTGTTGAGCTTTTGTACTCACAGTTGCCTTTAAATATTTCAGGAAATGGTAAGGCCCTAACTGAGTAGATAGAGGAGTTGATTGAAAGTTCGATAGGGATGTTAAGCCTTAGTGAACTAGTCCCGAGGCTAACCAAAAGGGGGGGTGAATTGGTTATTTAAAAATTTCACGAGGAACAGAAAAATCTTTTCGATACTTAGCAGCGGAAACAAGTAAACAAGAACGAAAAGATCAATCACAGATATTCACCCAAGCAGTTAATATCGGAAAACTAAAGTGCAAAACTGAATCAGAAAAGCAAACCAGATTTTATAGTTGTTCGGTCAACTTGACCTACGGCCACTCCCCGGAGCCTCCTCTCCGGGTATTGCACTAAACAAAAAGTGTCTCTCCTTTTGCTCCCACAGCAAGGCGGAGAAGCCTATACAAAACCTCCTTTTCACCACACGGTGAGGCAGAAAACCCGATCTCCTTTTGCTTCCTCCTGAAGCAAGCAGAGAACCTTCGAACTCCTTTTGCTTCCACCTGAAGCGGGCAGAGAACCCCGGATCTTCTTGCGAACGATCCTCCCACAACGAACACCAACTAGACGAAAGACGACGAGCGGAGAAGACGACTCTGATATGTGCTTGGAGCAACCTTAGTGAATCCCTCACTAACTCCCCCTCACAAGATCCTCTCTCTCTCTAGGGTTTCTCTGGGAAGGAAAGTGGCAAAAGATCTTTCTTGTTGAAAGAAAAATATCTTTTATAGGAGGGCTTAAAATTTGCCCTAAATCTCAACTGGTCGGCCAAGATCGTCCAGGACGATCGGTAGATCGTCCTGTACGATCAGTTCAAATTCAGCTGATTCAGCCTGAACGATCTGGCTCTTCTGGACGATCAGTAGAAAAAATTGATCATATCGTCCCGTACGATCCTGCGATCGTCCGGGACGATTAGTGTAAATCGTGGAATATCATCCAGAAGACAGTTCGGGTCGTCCAGAGAAACTTGTGCTGGATGACCAAAAAATGACTTGATCGTCCAGGCCGATAGGGACATCGTCCTGTACGATTAGTTCAAAAAGTGCCCAAATCGTCCTGTACACAGTTCTGGTCGTACAGCTGAAATGCACTAGACGATCATGATCGTCCAGGATGATCCTGCGTTCGTCCAGGATGATATGATCGTATCAATTAAATATTAATTGCTTTCCTTAATTACCAGACTAATTTAGGCATGATTGTACTGAATCATCCAGGACGATACACGTATCGTCCGGGACGATCAGACCAAATAACTTAAAATAAAAACTTGCCTAATTTGATCTGACGGCTGAAAATTTCTGATTTGAGCATATCGTCCCGTACGATCCAAAGATCGTTCAGGACGATCTGCTTAATCAGACGCACTTAACTTGGTCGCCCTAATTAGGGTTTCTGTTTTTACTGGATCGTCCAGGACGATGTGAATATCGTCCAGGACGATCTGAACAAAAAATGAACAAAAACTCTAATTCACTCAAGCTCTCCCCTTGAGTGTATGTGTGCAAGGTTACTTAGCTGGGGGATCAGTTACATTACAATTGACTCAAGAAAGGGAAAAATAGTACATTGGACATACTTGGACCCGATCTTGAGTTGGCTTGAGTTGCTCGTGATCTTTTGTGTCTGAAACGGGTTAGCCAAGCAAAACACACTGGAAACATGTTTGTCATCATCAAAACTAGATTTGCAACAATCTTCCCCTTTTTGATGATGGCAAATATTTGTACAGTAGTTTGAAAATAACAATAACTAGGAGATCGAAAAACACATATATTTTTTCCAAATTTTTATTTAACAATTAAATCAATACAGGAAACATAACACATAACAAAAATAGAAACGACTACAACTGACTCCCCCTTTGACATCACAAAAAGGAGGAGGGTAAAACAGAACACTGAAACATAAGTACCAAATATAAAAGAAAATAACTACAAAATAGAAAACTAGAACATAGGCGGATCCTGATCGGAAGGAGGAGATGGCGGAGGTGGGTTGAAGTAGTTGTGAATGGCTTGAAAGTGGGCTCCAATCCAGGTAATGTCCTGGTCATGCTGATGTTGCTGCTGCGCAGCATAGTCCGTGAAGCGCTGGATGTCCTCGGTGTGCTACTGCTCCTGGGTAGCCACATAGGAGTCAAATCTGGCATCCCACTGATCGAAGCGCTGCACCAGGTGGTCAAAGGGAGAGGCAATGCGAAGGGGAGCAGGTGCATCGGGTGCAGCAGGAACTGAAATAGCCTCTTCCTCTTCCTCCTCAACATCCGGGGCGGGCTCCGGATATAGTCGGGTGCTGTGTAGGACATGGAAGGAATTATTGGTGAAGAAGGAATGAGGGACATTTGGAGCTGCGGGATACTGCAGGTCATATTTGGTTTCTAGGGCATAGGCAATGATATTTCCTAAGGCTAGATTGGGACGACGGCGATGACCTGGATCCCTAATAGTGGTAAGGTGCTCGATGTACCGGATAATAAGGTCAGTGGCATTAAATTCCCTATGGGCCAAGATGTAGTATGTGGTCAAGGACAGTAGTGGGGTGATGTGAATTCGATCCCCCACTTTTGGAATGACGGAGGAACGAAGGACATGCTGAATGGTCTGTACGTCCTTAAGAAGTGTAGTGCAAGCATTGTCATGATAGGGGGCATTTGTATTGTGAAGGAAATGATTGGCGACACTCCAATCATAGTCAGGGTCGATGATAAGAGTGTGGAGTTTGTCGCCAGTGACAGAAAGTTGGAGAAACTTATGAAAGTCCTGGTAAGTGAGTTTGACGGGACGCTGGTTTACATACGAGCGGAGGGTGGAATAATCAGCAGAGATATGTAAGTTTGCAAAGAAAACGCGAAGAAGTTCCGTGCTAAAAGGAAAGGCGAGAGTCATGATGAAAGTGAGGGAGGTGTGGGCGAAGAGGTCAATAACAGGATAAGTAAGAGTGCGGGGATTTATTATTTTTGACGGTGTGATCCCCAGCTCACAATAGCGCTTGTAGGCAGCCTGATCGGCTGCATTGGGGAAGCGAGGATCAACAGACCCCCGGGAGGAACTTGCACCCTTTTACTGCGAACATTTGCCACCAGCCATTAGAAATCAAAAGTGAAGGGAAGTGGAGGGAGATTGGAAGAAAGAGTGTGGAAAATCCTTAAGAAAATGGCTGTTTAAATAGAATTCGGCCTGATCATCCCGTACGATCGCGACATCATCCAGGACGATAGGTGCAATTATTACGGCCTGGACGATTGGTCAAAAAAGCGGTCCGATCGCCCAGGACGATTAGACACAGGCGATTGTCTCGAGGAGTCAGGCTGGACGACCATTGACGAAAAGGTCTCGTCCAGGACGATTAGGTGGATCGTCCCGGATGATGTGCAATAAGTGTGTCGGACGGGCAGAATTCCAATCGTCCAGCAGCTGACACGTGGATCGTCCAGGACGATGAGGTGGATCGTCCAGGACGATGGATAATAATTGGTGCAATGTCAGCCGTTTGATCAGATCGGGAAGATATGGATCATATCGTCCAGGACGATGTAAGGATCATCCAGGACGATCACCAATAATTGGAGTTTTTCAGCATCAGGAGCAGTGTGGGGACGATTTTGAATGAATCATCCAGGACGATCGGGGTATCGTCCAGGACGATGTAAAGAAAATAGAGAAAGATGGAGGATGAAGATGACATATCAGGATCCCAAAAACACAACCATGAAAACAAAAACAAAAACAAAAATGAACAAAACTCGAAGCGAGAACACATAAAAGCAACGTTTTTTTTTTATCAAGCTGCTCGAGTAAATCAGAATTTTTTCTTGATTTTAGATCCAAAAACCAATAAGAAGACGATTGACAGCGCTGAAATCCAGAAAAGTTGAAAAAATCGACTTTCATAACTCCCACCTCGGGCACATTATCGATGCAAATCTCTTTCAAACCAAAAATCCAATTCAGAAGAAAAAAAATTAGATTCGAAAGGAGATCATTTTAAGCCTCGTTCCAGAAAAATATCTGATATAAAAGTGTTACAAAGTAATAAATCAGAAATCAGAATTTTCAAACATAAGCTTTTGAAAATATTAAGTGGCGCACGAATTTTTCTAAGACATTTAACGATCGGAAAGGAAAGAAAGCTTGGTTAGGCTCATTTTGTGCCTCTTTTTCTAATTTGTTTGGCGCTTTACATATCTTTTAATTTTTGATACACTTTGTGTATCTTTTTTATTTGGCGATATTTCGCATCTTTTCAGCTTTGGGCTCATTTTATGCCTCTTTTTCAATTGATTTGGCGCACTGCGCATCTTTTGTAAGCTTTCTTCTATTCATAATCGTTAAAGAGTCTCAGCTGTGAAATTATCTTCCAGATATAGGAGACGCTCTCCATAATAAGGAAGAGTAATTCACAAAATAAAAGTCATATGTCGTATGATAAGTGCAATCACTTGGTTTAGAAAATCATAACAATGAGTCAAGACTTTGAAAATACTATTCATATGAGGTAGATTACTGTAGGAAGATAAAACAAATCTCTATATCAAAAACTAATATTTTAATTGTGAAGAAGATTTTTATCCAAAAGAAACAATACACCAGTAAAAGAGTTAGCGGAAGAGAAACAATCATCAATGTTTCTTCCCTTTAACAGATTCAGTGGAATCAATCACTGTTTACCAGCTTCCAAATAAAAACAAGGTAAAACTCTTAGTCAGACATTCAGTTTAGCAGAAGTAGTGAGTAGTGATCTAATTTTAAAAAGTATAAAACAGTAAATAAAAGAGATGAACCAGTGAATAAAAAAATAGGTAAAAAATCACATCGAAATAAATACTCAAATCAGACTAACAACAAGGCTAACACAGAAATCAGCAAAAGAAATAAAACCAACTGAAAGCAAATAATCAAATCAAAAATAAAAACTAACTAACAGAAAATAGAATAACAATCAGAATAATCAGAAATCAGCAGTCATCAGAATCAAGCATTTATATCAATCACTCCTAATCTGGTTCTCAAAATGCTGAATGAGTCAAAAGCCAGTGGTTTAGTGAATATGTCAGCCAACTGATTTTCAGTTGCTACATGATATAGTTCAATGTCCCCTTTTGTAACATGGTTCCTAATGAAGTGATGCCTTATATCAATGTGTTTCATCCTAGAATGTTGGATTGGATTCTTAGAGATGCAGATGACACTAGTATTATCACACGGAAAAAAAATTTTGCCAACAGGTAAACCTAAATCCAAAACTTGTTACTTTAACCAAAGAACTTGGGCCACACAACTTCCTAAGGCAATGTACTCAGCTTCAGCAGTGGAAAGTGCAACTGAGTTCTATTTTCTACTGGACCAGGAGACTAAAGACTGTCCTATGAATTGACAAGTTCCAAAAGTGCTCTTTCTATCTACCCTACACCCCGCAAAGTCAGAATCAGAATATCCAATGATCTCAAAAGAGGTGCTGTGCCTATGGTACCAGATTCATAGGTTTGGGGTCCCTAAAAGATATCTAAGAATTCTCTTAACAACAGTCAGGTGGGACTCTTTAGGATCAGCCTGAAACCTAGCACAAAGACAGACACTAAATATGATATCAGGTCGGCTAGCAGTCAGGTAAAGCAGTGATCCTATTATTCCTCTATACTTCTTCTGATCAACAGATTTTTCACTTGAATCCTTATCTAACTGAACAGAGGAGCTCATGGGAGTATTGATTGGCTTGGCTTTGTCCATTTCATATTTCTTCAAAATGTCCTTAGTGTATTTAGATTGATTGAGAAAGGTTCCATCATCCGTTTACCTTATGCTAAACCCCAAAAAGTAGGACAATTCTTCCATCATACTCATCTCAAACTCCTTACTCATTGTTTTAGAAAATTCATCACATAAATATTTATCAGAAGATCCAAAAATTATATCAACATAGATCTGGACAATGAGTAAGTCATCCCCTATTCTCCTCAGAAAAAGGGTGGTATCTACGCTCCCCTTAACAAACTCTCTTTCTAACAGGAATGTGCTAAGCCTCTCATACCAAGCTCTGGGTGCCTGTTTCAATCCATACAAGGCCTTTTTTAATTTATAAACATGATTTGGATATTGGGAACTCTCAAAACCTGGGGGTTGTTCTACAAAAATATCCTCTTTTATTACCCCATTTAAAAAGGCACTCTTGACATCTATTTGAAACAGCTTGAATCCCTTATAACAGGCAAAGGCTAGTAGCACTCTAATGGCTTCCAATCTAGCTACAGGGGCAAAAGTCTCCTCAAAATCAATCCCTTCTATCTGAATATACCCCTTAGCCACCAATCTTGCCTTATTCCTAACCACCACACCAGAATCATTCATCTTATTCTTAAAGACCCACTTGGTTCCCACAATTCTTTGATTTCTAGGTCTTTCTACTAACTCCCAAACATCATTCCTTACAAATTGATTCAATTCTTCCTGCATAGCTAAAATCCAAAACTCATCCGAGAGGGCTTGATTGATGTTGGTGGGTTCAGTCATTGAGATAAAGGCAGAATGGTTTACTTCCTTCCTAAGTCCATGCCTAGTCCTAACACTTTCAGAAGGGTCTCCTAAGATCAGTTCTTTAAGATGACTCGAAGAATATCTCCAATCTCTAGGCAATGTGGTTTGAGGTTCTACCCTCTCCTCCAGATTTGCATTTCAACCCCTTGGGTAATCTCCTCTACCTCTTCTTCTTCCTCAATTCTATTCACCTTAGGATCAGATTCATCAAACACCACATGGGTTGTCTCTTCCACTACCAAAGTCCTTTTATTGAACACCCTAAAGGATTTCCCCACATTAGAATAGCTTAAAAACACTCCTTCATCAGATTTGGGTCAAACTTTCTTAAGGGTGATTTTTCGTTGTTCAGAATGAAAACCTTACAGCCAAAGACATGAAGGTGGGACAGGTTTGGAGTTCTACCCTTAATGATCTCATAAGGTGTCTTATTCAGTTTTGATCTCACATTCACCCTATTTAGCACATAACAGGCAGTGTTCACCGCTTCAGTCCAGAAGTATTTTGGAAGTGAATACTCTGCAAGCATGGCTCTAGCGGCTTCCACTAAGATCCTGTTCTTCCTTTCAGTTACCCCGTTCTGCTGCGGGGTCCTAGGAGCTGAAAAATTGTGACTAATCCCTTGCTCCTCACAAAAACTTCCAAACTTCACATTCTCAAACTCTCCACCATGATCACTATGAATAGTCAGGATCTCACAACCTAACTTCCTCTAAATCCAAGTGGAGAAGGACTTAAACTCATCAAATAACTCAGATTTGTGGGACAAAAATTTAATCCAAGTAAACCTCGAATAGTCATCTACAATCACAAATCCATAGACCTTCCCCCTAAACTGGCAGTGCTAATGGGTCCAAAAAGGTCCATGCGAAGAACTTCTAAGGGTCTAGAGGTGCTAATGTCCTTAACAGAGTGAAAAGAAGGCTGGACTTGCTTCCCTAACTAACAGGCATCACACAGGTGATCCTTAGTGAACTTAAGCTTGGGCACACCTCTAACTAAGTCCTTTTGGGTGACTCTCCTAAGGGTTTTCATACTGGCATGACACAATCTCCTATGCCACAACCAGGACTCATCAGCAGCAGTTTTTAAGCAAATTGAATTATCAGATTTAATGCAACTTACATCCAGCTTGTAGACATTATTGATCCTTTGCCCCTATAAAATAATTTTATCATTTAAGCTTAAAATGCAGCCAGTGGGCAGGAATTTGATGTTGTATCCTTTGTCACAAAGTTGACTGATGCTTAGCAAGTTATGTTTCAGTCCATCTACAAGCAAAATATTATCAATCATATAATTCTTTGAATCACCAATTATACCTGTGCTTACCACCCTCTTGGTGGTGTTATCTCCAAGTGTAACCTTGCCTCCAGCCCTGGCCTCCAGCAAAATGAACTGATTTGCATCTCTAGTCATGTGTCTAGAATATCCGCTGTCCAGGTACCACATGCTCTCACGAGGTCTTGTGTGAGAGCACCCCTACAAAAATATCAAACGTCAGTCTTTCTTATGAAAAGAAGAATGCAATGCATGCGTGCTGTGCTGTGAAACAAGCAGTTTGGGTCTCCACACCTAATGTGTACTACGGTGAACAGTGCAGGTGTGGGAAATGTGTCCTAACATGCCACATGAAAAATATCTAACACTAGGAAAAGGATTAACTAAACGTCGTGAGTGATAGTGCCTCTTCCTAGAAGTGTATGAAACATGCTTTGATGAACTTGCAACAGATTTTTTAAAAGGTGGTGGTGCATAAAACTGTTCAAAAGTAGGTGGTTTCTTGTTCTTTTCAAAAGCAGCAATTTTCACTCTTAAAAATTTGTTCTTCTTGTTAAGACTAGCAATCTCAAAAGTTCTTGCACTTTCATTACTTTCTAATTCACATGTCATATCATTCAATTTCTTAAAAGCAGTTTCTAATTCAACATGCGATATTTTTAATGCATCATGCTCAATAATTAAATCAGAATGCTTTCTATTCAGTTCATCAAACTCATCAAGTAAAGATATGTGATTGCTATCAATAGTTGAATGATCTTTAATCAAAACATCATGCTCTTTTTGCAAAGTCAAATAATCCAGTTTCAAGTTAGCATGGGTTTTCTTAAGCTTCCTATACGATGCATGAATTTTTTTAGATACTTCAAATAATTGATCGTAAGTAAGCTCACATACCTCTTCCTAGTCCGACTGACCAGGGTGATCATCAGCCATCAGACATAGATTTGTTTCCTCCTCTTCAGCTTCAGTCTCAGAAGAGTCGGATGTAGAGTCTGCCCAGAACGCCTTCTGAATCCGCTTCTTATCCTTTCTGAACTTTGGTTTCTCCTCACCCTTCTCCTTGCTTCGGTGAGCCTTGAGTGTAGGACAATCCGCCTTTATGTGCCCAGGCTTCCTGCATTCAAAACAAACAGATTCAGATGAACCTTTAAAGTTTCTACTGGTCTTACCATTGTTCCACTTTTGAAAGTTCTTATTCTTCTTCCTTAGAAAGCTCTTGAATTGCCTTGTGATTAAGGCAACATCATCGCTATCAGACCCGAAAGTGCTAGCATCTGAATCTTTGGCCTTTAGCGCCACTGTTTTCTCCTTCTTTCGTTCACCTGCATCAAGTTGTCTTTGATTCACCCCTTGCTCATAAGCAATGAGTGATTCAAGTAAGCTGTCAATGGAGTAAGTATTAAAATCTTTAGATTCCGTGATCGCAATAATCTTAGCATCATATGAAGAAGGCAAATATCTAAGAATTTTGTTCACTCTTTCGTAATTAGTTAGTTCTCTTCCTAGAACATGCAAAGAGGTAACGATTTGAGTGAACCTTGTGTACATTTTTTAAATCGTCTCACTAGGTTTCATGCGAAAAAGTTTGTAATCATGTAACAAGATGTTTAACCTAGACTGTTTGACTTCAGTTGTACCTTCATATGTTATACACAATCTATCCCAGATTTCTTTACCCGTTATACAAGTAGAAACACGCATATAGTCTTCAGATTTTAAAGCACAAAAGAAACAATTCAAACATTTGGCATTTAACTGTGCTAAATCACGATCATCAAAAGTCCAATCTGCAAACGGGAGTTCAGTTTTAACATTGTTAATCAATCTAAAAGGTGGTTCGTATCCATCCTTAACTAGCATCTACATGCGATAATCAATTAATTATAAAAAAGTTGACATGCGTGTTTTCCAAAAATCAAAAGGAATATTATCAAACAATGGTGGTCTTGTAATAGAATAACCTTCAGCAGTATTACGATTGTTATAGTTAGCCATGGATCAAATTCAAAAGTTTTTAAACTTAAATTTTGAATCCCGCTCTGATACCACTTGAAAGTTTGATAGGGATGTTAAGCCCTAGTGAACTAGTCCCGAGGCTAACAAAGAGGGGGAGTGAATTGGTTATTTAAAAATTTTACGAGGAACAGAAAAATCTTTTCGATACTTAGCAGCAAAAATAAGTAAATAAGAACGAAAAGATCAATCACAGATATTCACCCAAGCAGTTAATATCAGAAAAGTAAAGTGCATAACATAATCAGAAAAGCAAACCAGATTTTATAGTGGTTCGGTCAACTTGACCTACGTCCACTCCCCGGAGCCTCCCCTCCGGGTATTGCACTAAACAAAAAGTGTCTCTCCTTTTGCTCCCACAGCAAGGCGGAGAAGCCTGTACAAAACCTCATTTTCACCACACGGTGAGGCAGAGAACCCGACCTCCTTTTGCTTCCTCCTGAAGCAGACAGAGAACCTTCGAACTCCTTTTGCTTCCACCTGAAGCGGGCAGAGAACCCCGGATCTTCTTGCGAACGATCCTCCCACAACGAACACTAACTAGACGAAAGACGACGAGCGGAGAAGACGACTCTAATCCGTGCTTGGAGCAACCTTAGTGAATCCCTCACTAACTCCCCATCACAAGATCCTCTCTCTCTCTCCCAAACTCTCTCTCTCTCTCTAGAGTTTCTCTAGGAAGGAAAGTTGCAAAAGATCTTTCTTGTTGAAAGAAAAATATCTTTTATAAGAGGGCTTAAAATTTGCCCTAAATCTCAACTGGTTGGCCAAGATCGTCAAGGACAGTAGATCGTCCTGTACGATCAGTTCAAATTCAGCTGATTCAGCTTGGACGATCAGGCTCTTCTGGACGATCAGTAGAAAAAATTGATCATATCATCCCGTACGATCCTGCGATCGTCCGGGACGATTAGTGTAAATCATGGAATATCGTCCAGAAGACAGTTCGGGTTGTCCAGAGAAACTTGTGCTGGACGACCAAAAAATGACTTGATCGTCCAGGCCGATGGGGACATCGTCTTGTACGATTAGTTCAAAAAGTGCCCAAATCGTCTTGTACACAGTTCTGGTCGTACAGCTGAAATGCACTAGACGATCATGATCGTCCAGGACGATATGATCGTATCAAATAAATATTAATTGCTTTCCTTAATTACCAGACTAATTTAGGCATGATTGTACTGAATCGTCCAGGACGATACACATATCGTCTGGGACGATCAGACCAAATAACTTAAAATAAAAACTTGCCTAACTTGATCTGGCGGCTGAAAATTTCTGATTTGAGCATATCGTCCCGTACGATCCAAAGATCGTCCAGGACGATCTGCTTAATCATACGCACTTAACTTGGTCGCCCTAATTAGGGTTTCTGTTTTTACTGGATCGTCCAAGACGATGTGAATATCGTTCAGGACGATCTGAACAAAAAATGAACAGAAACTCTAATTCACTCAAGCTCTCCCCCTGAGTGTGTGTGTGCAAGGTTACTTAGCTGGGGGATCAGTTACATTACAATTGACTCAAGAAAAGGAAAAATAGTACATTGGACACACTTGGACCCGATCTTGAGTTGGCTTGAGTTGCTCGTGATCTTTTGTGCCTGAAACGGGTTAGCCAAGCAAAACACACTGGAAACATGTTTGTCATCATCAAAACTAGATTTGCAACATTGATAAGAGCATGGAGCAGTCTATTGATAATTTCTATATTTAGCTTATTCTTTTATAAGTCTAGACTATTGTGTAAAATTATTTTGGATGAAATGAAAAAAATGATTCGAATATTATTAATATTTACTATTTTTTATCTAAATGAAATTTTTAGATGGCTCTATATTGTCATCATGTTTGAGATACTTAGAATCAAATAATTCTTTCAATTATATTATGGGATGTGACATTCTGGTACAAAGTGAACTTTCAGTTATATTTCCCAAAGAAACAAAATAGCGAGCATCTTCTCCAATTTTGGGTATTGTGAGGCATAAAAACTCAAATTTCCCCTATGCAATTACATTTGCATAAATATATCATTTAAAATTTCCATTTAACTCTTATCTCAGCAAGCTAATTATAGAGAGTAAGAATAGAGCGAGGAATTCCAAAGAAAGAAAGCTCAATGAGCTAATGAGCCAGCCTCAACTTGACTCATTAGCCCGTGAATTAGCTCACTTAAAAAATATTCATATAAAATACACTTAAAATTTATTAGCATTCAAGAGTTTAAGTATAACATTTTAAAGAAGCTTGCACTGCATATAGAGCCCATATATTGATCAAAGCTCTATGTTTTATTATATTTTGTTCCCTCAATAGTGTATGAAACAATGTACATAAAACCATATAGAATATTACAAAATGTTCTATGTGATATTGTTGTTCTCCATGCATGCTGATTTTACTTACTATTTCTTATTAATGCACATATTGGTTCATATTGTTTGTACCATTGTGTTATACTATTTAATGCTGTTAGAAGTATTGATCATACCCCATTAACATTAAGAAATATATACATATAAATAGAAATGGTCAGCTTGATCCTTATAGGATCATTCTTCGTTTGAGACAGCTTTCTTACTACTTCTTAAAGTAGCTTTTGAGTATAAAAAAATTAATTTTTGTACTATAAAGCTACTTTAAGAATGAGTGTGTTGATTCATATTTTTAAGAATAAAGTTGATGTGCAAGATTGTGCTAATTATAGAGGAATTAAGTTAATGTTCATACTTTAAAACTATGGGAGAGAGTTATGGAGCATAGGTTGCGCCGTGACTAATGTTTCTCAAAATCAATGTGGATTCATGCTTGTAGGTCTACTATGGATGCTATACATTTATTGAGAGGTTTGATGGAGAAGTGTAGAGAGAATAAGGAGGATCAACATATGATTTTGATTTGATTTAGAGAAAGCATATGATAAAGTTCCAAGAGAAGTGCTATGGAGAGTTCTACATAAGAAAGGAGATAATAATGCTTATATTCAAGTCATTAAGGATATGTATGCAAGAGTTGTTACTTGTGTTCAAACACAAGATGGTTTGACCAAGTATTTTCCTATTTCAGTTGGATTACATCAAGGATCAGCCTTAAGCCCATATCTTTTTGCTTTAGTCATGGATGTTCTCACTAGACATATGCAAGAGGTTGTACCCTTGGGTATGCTTTTTGCTGATGATATTCTTCTTGTTGATAAGACTAGAGAGGGAGTTGAATGTATACTTGAATTAGGGAGGTCAACCTTAGATTCTAAAGGCTTTCGTTTTAGTAGATCTAAAACTAAATATATATATTATAATTTTAGTATTAATAGATCTAGTGGGGGGATTATGATTTTGGGTGATCAAATCATTAACAAGACTACACGTTTTAGATATCTTGGGTCTATTGTTCAGAGTGATGGTGAAATAGATGGGGATAGTATTAGTAGAATTCAAGTTGGGTGGTTGAAGTAGAGGAAGGCATTGGGATTGTTGTGTGATTGAAAAGTTCCTCTCAAACTTAAAGAAAAATTCTATAAGATGATAGTGAGACTTGCAATGCTTTATGGTGCTGAATATTGGCCATTAAAAGAGAAGCATAATATTAAGTTAAGTGTTGCAGAGATGAGGATGCTCAGGTGGATGAGTGGCTTTAATCTTAGAGATAGGATATGAAATGAGCATATACGTGAAAAGGTTGGAGTAGCTCAAGTAGAACATAAGATTAGAGAGAGTCGTCTTAGATGATTTGTTCACATAAAACGGTAGCCTTCCGATGACCCGGTTAAGAAAGTAGATGTATTAGATTTGACTTATGTTAAGAAAGGTAGAGATAGACCTAAAAAGACTTATTTAGAAATATTAGAAATGATCTTTCTTTATTAGATTTAGATGAGAATTTGACTCTTAGCATGTCACAATGGAGAAAAAAAATTTATGTAGTCAACCCCACATAGTGGGATAAAGGCTTGTTGTTGTTGTAAAGCTGCTTCAAGAAGCAGTAACAAAGCCATCCCAAATGAAGTCTTACTATGACTATTTTGGTCTGCTTATGAGTTAATACTATTTTTTTAAGGGATTTATGAATTGAATTATTATATGAGTAATAGGAAAATGGTTACAGCCTTGTTATTAAGTGAATGTGATGGAGAACATGTGAAGCATAGGCCCATTATAAGATCTCAAATTATGACAAATAATGCTTAAATTATTATTATAATGCCACTGCATAAGAGCAATTAATTTTGCCATATGTATACATAACAAAGCCAATTAAATGAATCAATTGCATAGAAGATATATATAATGAAAAAAAGGAAGGCTTGATCACTCTCAAGCTTGAACTTCAATCGAATCTAGTTTCGAACTGCAATTCCAAAGCAAATGTTCAAACACTATGTTTGAACTTAGTTTGAGTAAAGTTCGAACATTTATTTTGAAGCTAATAGTCAAATCTTATGTTCGAAAAAGATATTCGAGCTAGATTCAAGCAAGGTTCAAACCTCAATTACAAGTTAAAAAATTTTTCAAACCTAGTTTCGAAGCTAATTGTAAATCCCAATGTTTAAAACAAAAGTTTGAACCAAATTTGAATAATGTTCAAATCCATAAAATAGGGTTCAAATCTTTTTTGAACCAACTTTTCAACCTCTGTTTTGAAACTTGTTGGACTCTAGATTTGAAAAGATATTTGAATTAGGAATTCAAACTTCATTTTAACCGAGGATTCCAAACTAATGCTCAAACTTGGCATTAGAACACATCACTTTTTTTCTTAGGCAAATTCTATCTACCTAATATTAGGTCTACCACTTTTTCTTCATAATCTTCAACACAAATTCCATGAACTATCTAATATGCACATTTTCAACCCTTCATTGCATATGATCAAACAAATTAAGTATATTTTTAGTCACATTTTTTTTAATATTTTTAGTCACATTATATTCAATAGATGTCACTCTTTAACTTTTTTTCTACTATAAACAATTCATAATTTATCCTTCTAATTTTATCACACATCCATCTTAACATTCTTTATTTCTATCATATTAACATACAAATCAATTATTTTTTTACAGCCCAGCATTCAGATTCATACAACACCATTAATATACTTATAGTTTCATAAAATTTATCTTTAAACTTCCCTAATAATCATTCTATCACTACATCACTTCTTCATTTAATCATCCTACTTAATTATACAAATTACATCATATAAATCCTCATTCTACTATATAATAAACCCGAGTCATAAGAGTCTATGACTTCGTTTGTGATAGTTTTCTTATTGCTTTTTAAGAAGCTATTTTATAAAGCAGTAAGAAAGTTGTCCCAAATGAAACTTATATCTTATAATCACATTATGACACCCATGAAATGATTCTAAAAATTAATCTTCAAGTATTGATACAAAAACATGCCAAGCCTTGTATTGCAATTTGTGCCAATTCTAAATCTTTGTAGACAAATGTAAATCACTACAGGAAAATTCTTTATTACCGGCGGACAGAATCCGTCGGTAACAATGAAAATCCGCTGAAAATTGAAGATTTCCAGCGGATTTCTGACGAAAACCCCTCCGACGGTAATTCACGAGTCGGAAAAAAATAACCGACGGAATTAATCCGCCGGAAATATTTCCGGCGAATTTTCCGGCGAAAACTTTTTAAAAAATGACAGCATTTCTGTTACTGAATTCCGGCGTATTATCCACGGGTATTTTCGACAGAAATTTTTGCCAGAAATACCCGCGGACAATACGCCGCAAGAAAAATGACGCCCTCGTTACCATCGAACATTACCGGTGGACGAGCCGTCGAAAATTTCTGGAGCAAAATCCACCGAAAAGTACGACAAATCGTATTACCGACTCCGTTTCCGGCAAAAAATCGCCAAAAACCTGTAGCATAAACAAAAAAAACCTACTTCCCTTCAAAATCAGATTTACATAACCTACAAACAAAAGATATAATAATGTATACATTCATGGGCCACTTCTGATCAATAACATCATCAATTACATTATAAAATATGTGCAAACAATAAATAAATAAACATGTACACAATAAACATAAATAATAAAAGTAGAAAGGAATTCACAAGAGTATAATATAAAATATGTCCAAAACAACATCCTCCTCAGCTGATGTAGATGTCCACAAGAGTATATTATAAATCATGTCCAAAACACATGAATACAAATATCCAAATTCGTAAAATAAATAAATAATATCTACTCTGAATATGTTTCCTCCTCAGTTGTTGTACTCCTCCCACTACTCATATGCTCCCTCCTCTTTCGTATTTCTTCTAACATTTGAGCTTGTTATATTTGCATCTGTTGCTGCATCTACATCTGCCAATCCGCTTGTGCTTTTCTTACCTGTTCTAGCTCGGATGTAAGGGCAGCTATCTGTTGGCTATATAAAGACTCCTGGGTACTAGCTGAAAAACTGGAGCCACCAGATGTCTGCCCCTAATATGCATAGGATTGCGAGCCTAAACCGTATACTCTGCCGTGATGCAATCCTCCTATTGCTTGCGACCAAGTGCGGTAGTCAGAATATTCAGTTGATCCACCAGAAGAACCTTCACCTGCTGCTGCCTGGCTCTCTCGAATCCGTGTATACTCCTTCTATGAAAGTTAATAAAAATTTAAGCAATTTATACATAACATCACAAAAATTAAACTTATATACTTACAAAGGCTTTCCTCGCACGCTCGTCAATCCATTGTTGGTCCTCCTACCGCTTGTGGGTATGACTATGCAATTCAACAGGAGTCGGTTCTCTACCCAGCACCGCATTTTGTAATAGACATATATTAGTATTTTTATTAAAAAAAATTATTAAAAAATTTTAAAATTCTTTACCAAATATCTTTTGTGCTCAGTATGTGGAACAGAACCCCCAGTATGAAAGGAACTGCCCAAGCCCCCAACATCAGAAGCTATGTTCTGTCTATTTTGATCCCTCCCCCTGCTATAGTCTGGGTTACTCCAAGCACCGCTCAACTCTACCCATACACTCTCACCCATCCAGAGTGGTCGCTGGCCTGACTTTCTAATGTCTGTAAACATGTCTCGCATGCGATTCGAACCACACTTCTCAAAATTCTTCCTGATTTTATCATTATGTTGTGGTAGCCAATAAAAATCTTTCTACATTTAAAACATATAATAAAGAATATATATTTTTGTTAGCTTATGTAAATAAATATATAATACATAACTTTTTAAAATAATAACAAACCACAAACTCTCTAAACCACATGTTTCGTACTTCTATCGAAATTTTCTGCCAAGAAAGATAAGGAGCATCATATCTGCTTCGGATTATGTCCTGTATTTTATATGTTGGCTGCTTTGATGAATGAAACCTGAAAAAAATATGTTAGTTGTCAAAAAAAAATTCAATTTTATTTGCATGGTTGAAATAAAATTAGTACATACGTGTCACCGTCAGGTTCAATCAATATACGACCCTCTGTCGCCTGCTCTGCTGCAGCTGGGGTGGAAGGTCCACCTACCGCGGGCTGAGGTGATACTGTAGCGAGCTAATATGATGGTGGGACATATGGTGCATATGGGTATGGATATGGATATGGAAGAGGGCCACTATGAGGAGGTGGGGGTGGGTAGTATGGGTAGAAAGGAGTACTCTGTTTAACGTCTGGTGAAGGTAAGCATGGGTTTGGTGAATAGAACGTCTGTGGGCTACTAGCTGCAGGAGTAGGTAAAGGTGGGCTAGGCTGACTCTGGGTAGCAGGCTGAGATGAAGAGGTGCTCTCAATACGTACAGGCCTGTTGGATGAGCCAATTGTAACCTTCTTGTGCCTACCAAATATATTCTTTATCAATCCTCTCTAACGGTCATCACCTGAAGCCATCTGCACAAAAATTTAAAAAATATTAGCAACAGTAATTAAATAAATACAAGTACAATAAAAATTTAAGTAAAAATTAAATTTTAATTGATTGTCAAAAATCACTTATATACCTTATAATGATTCACTTTCATATGATGAAACTTTTGTACCACTATCAGATTCGGCATGATGTCATCTAGATTTAAATCTACTTCCTCTAACTGTAACTCACTCTTAGTAGTTGTAATTTGATCGTCTATATCGTAAGCAAGATCTTTTATATTTGACATAAACTCTTCTTAATGTGCTGGTGGTATTGAAGTAGTCTTTTCAATAACTCCTCTGGATTTGGTCTTCATAACTACGAGCCAATCTTGTTTGCCTCGTACTCTACTCGGGTAATTAGCAAATAGACTTGGCTTGCCTGACTAGCAATGATGAATGGGTCAAACTTTGAATATCTCCTACCCCGCTTAACTTCTGTTATATCGTAAAGCGGATGTATTCTTGTACCTCTATTCTGTACTGGATCATACCACTCACAGTTGAATAGATACACATTATTCCCATGACCAGGAAATTTCAACTGTAATATTTCTTGTAATACCCCATAGTACTCAGAATCATCACCTGTATGGGTATTCCATCTTACACATACACTAGAATTCTCTGTTTTCCTATCTTCACACCAAAATTTTATTTGAAATTTGTAACCATTAACTAAAAATTTTTTATAATACTTCACAGCTCTATTTGGTCCTCAAGCTAGATCAAGTAGCCCATAATATTACAAATTACTACCTTGAGTGTGCACTTAGTTAGTAAGTAAAATGTCATTATCTTGCTTATTAACTAATTAAAGACATATTAATTGAAATGAAAAGGTAATATGTACCGTATTTTTAAACCAAATAGAAAATTTTGTTTCCACTATCTTTTGCACTTCTACTTGTTTTGTTGTGTTCAAACCATCAATAAAACTCCTGTAAATATTAAGATTTAGATTGAATTCATGAGTAACAAATTTATGAGCAAACTTATTCATACTTATTCGAGATATGACTCAACTTCATCACAGTTAAGTAAGATATATAAAGTGACAACTTGCATTTCCTTATCAGTCAAATAGCGCTTTGTGCTAGCGCCTGAGGGTTCACCATTTTCGTTAAATACATATAAGTTTGAGGATTGAGCGACATTTTCAAGTGCAGTGCTTTGACTTGATTGTGAGGCTGTTTCAAAGTAATACGAGCAAAACTGGGTTGTCTCGTACATTAAATATGCTTCGCATATTGAGCCTTCAGGATGTGCTTTATTTTTAACAGTATTCTTAAGTCTATTTAAATACCTCTAAAAAGGATACATCCACCAATACTGAATAGGTCCACTAACTCTAGCTTCATATGATAAATGTACGGGAAGATGCTCTATAGAGTTAAAGAATGCTGGAGGAAATATCTTCTCAAGTTTACATAGAATAAAAGGGATATGCTGCTCCATAAGAATCAGGTGCTCTATATTTAATTTTGAGGAGCATAAATCTTTGAAGAAGATACTAAGCTCGAGCAAGGGCTTTAAAATTTGATCCGGCAAATAACTAAAGTCAGTTGGTAGTAGATATTGCATAAAGATATGACAGTCATGACTCTTCATACCAAATAATCTCCCAGTTCTAATGTCAATACATCTGCTTAGATTTGAAGAAAATCCATCAGGTACCCGTAAACTCTTGACCCATTCACAAACAGCTCGTCTCTGCTTTAAAGTCAAGGTGAAAGGAGCTTTTTGTTTGAAATTTTTTCCATTCCCACCATCCTTCAATTCTAATACTTTCCTCCTACAAATCTCCTTTAAGTTCATTCTTGCTTTTATGTTGTTTTTGAATTTATCTTTGATGTCCATGAATGTATTGAATATATTATCAAAGATATTTTTCTCTATATGCATCACGTCTAAGTTATATCTGATTAAGTTTGTCCTCCAATATGGTAATGACCAAAAAAATACTTTTCTTAGTCCAATTGTGGTTGATACCATACCCTGACAATTTGTAATCAGCTAATATTGGAGAATCCACTATTGTGGGCATGGACCTTACTCTTTCAAATATTTCTTCACTAGTTAATCTTGAAGGAGGTGACGACATAACCATTTTATTTTTGACAAAATCATCCTTATTTCACCTAAAAGGATGACCTGTAGGTAAGAACATACGATGACAGTCAAACCAAGTGTTCTTCCCTCCGTGCTTTAAAGTAAATGACTTTGTATATTCCATACAATATTGACAAGCTAATTTTTCAGAAGTTTTTCAACCTGAGAGCATATCATATGCAGGAAAATCACCAATTGTCCAAAGTAATACTACCCTCATAATGAAGTTTGTTTGATGGAGATATCATATATACTTATTCCCACTTTCCATAATAAATTCAAATCATCAATTAACGGTTGTAAGAATACATCAATCTTTGCTTTTAGATTATGTGGCCCTGGAATGATAAGCATCAGAAACATATAAGGAGTTATCATGCATAACTCTGGGGGAAGATTGTATGGTGTGAGTATTACGGGCCAACATAAGTAAGGTGAAGCAAACTGGCTAAATGGAGTGAAACCATCTACACATAAACCTAATCTTATATTTCTTGATTCTGAGGCGAAGGTGAGATTTGTACAATCAAAGTGTTTTCATGCATCTACTTCTGAAGGATGTGTAATAAAACCTTCTTATGAGATATGTTCTTTATGCCATCTCATATGTATAGCAGATCTCATAGATGCATATAACCGTTGCAGTCTAGAAATTATGGGTAAATAAAATAACCTACAGGCTGGTACTTCCTTCAGCTTTCTTTTCGTGATAGATTTTGGTTTAAATCTCGGTGCATTGCAATAACGGCATGTAATTTTTGATTGATCATCTTTATAGAATAACATGTATCAATTGACACAACAATCTATCTTTGTGTATGTCAAACCAAGCTTGAAAACCAACTTCTTAGTCCGATATAAATGTATAGGAATTATGTTATTTGTCGGATTAATTTCTTTGAGCAGTCCAATGAATTGATTAAAACATTCACGGGGGACATTATATTTTGCCTTGATGCTTAACATCTTAACAGCAACGGATAACTCTGAGTAAGTAGTGCGCCCCTTCCATATTGGTTGTTGAGAAGCATGCAACAAATCATAAAAAATTTATGCTTCTTTATTAGGTGACTCAAGATTAGCTTCTGTATACTGTTCAAATTGTGCTCCACTTGCATCATGAATTAAATCCTCAAGATTAAGTATGAAGCTGGGCAGTTGAGAAGTTGTCTGAATGAAAATACTCACCCATCTATTGAACTCATCGGTTAATATCTTTCGTCCTTGCGCCAATCGATTATATATCTAACTTCTTTGAGTTCCAATATCCATAATATAACCTATATATAATATGGATATATTTGATAATATTATAACATTTATTAAAGAAAAATACAAAAATTCTTAGCCTGCTCGGAAGGTCATCGTTTTAATTAAGTGACCAAACCAAACTAGACTAAGGCTCCGTCTAGGATAACATTTAGTATTTCGTGTAAACTCTCACTGCAGTACATTTCTCGAGTGTATCAACTACCAATTTCTTACTTTGCTAATATGGTCGTCGAAAGGCTGCAGTTTTATGTGACAAAATCATCTAAGGCGACTCTCTCTAATCTTATCTTCCACTGGAGCTACTGTAACCTTTTCACATATATGATCATTTCATATCTTATCTCTAAGAGTAAAGCACTGATCCACCTGAGCATCCTTATCTCTGCAACACTTAACTTAATATTATGTTTCTCTTTTAATGGCCAATATTCTGCACCATAAAGCATTGTAAGTCTAACCACCATCTTATAGAATTTCCCCTTAAGTTTGAGGGGGACTTTTCTATCACACAACAAGCCCAATGCATTCCTCCACTTCAACAATCCAACTTGAATTCTACTAATAATATCCCCCTCTATTTCACCATCACTCTGAACAATAAACCCAATATATCGAAAATGTGTAATCTTATTAAAGACTTGACCAGCCAAAGTCACAATTCCCCCACTAAATCTATTAATACTAAAATTATCAACAAGAAGATTATTCAATTTTAAATCTACACAAACGAAAGCCTTTAAACTCTAAGGTTGATCTCTATAATTCAAGTTTTCCTTCAACTCCATCTCTAGTCTTATCAACAAGAAGAATATCATACGAAAACCTTTAAACTCTAAGGTTGATCTCTATAATTCAAGTTTTCCTTCAACTCCCTCTCTAGTCTTATCAACAAGAAGAATATCATCAGCAAAAATTAAACATACACCAGGGTACAATCTCTTGCAAATGTCTAGTGAGAACATCCATGACTAAAGCAAAAGGGAGAAAGTTACCTTCACACCAAGCGAACGTCGTCGAAGGAGCGAAGTTGAACAGAGAAACGAACGTCGTCGAAGGAGCAAACTCGAACACGCGCGAGGGAACGTCGCCTAAGGAGCGAAGGGAATGTCGTCGTCGAAGGAGCAAAGTCGAACACCCTAAACGAACGTCGTCGAAGGTCGAACAGCAAGGGAACGTCGTCGGAGCATCGTCGAACAGAGAGAAGAAGCCGATTGAAATGAGCAACAAGGCGCGGATGGCACGAAATAGGGCCTTTACCGGCGATTTTTCTGGCGGATAATCTGTCAGTACTATTACCGGCGGATATTACGCCGGTAATATTTCGTCGACTTAAATAAGCCGGCGTAAATTATGCCGATAATTTCCGGTGGGAGATGCATAGAAAAACAAAATTTTTCGACGAAATTCTGGAGTAAAGTCCACCGATAAGTTAGCGACGGTAAATCCGCCGGAAATTCCGCCGCACCATTACCGTCGGAAATTCCACCAGTATTTTCGCCGTTGTTTCCGGCGTATATTATCCGCCGAAAATTCCGACGGTAATGAACTATTTTCCTGCAGTGAATATTATTGCTATCATCCATATGTTCAACATGAGCCCAAAAAAATCTATATGTCAACAATACGAGAGTACATCACACTATTTTAAGATGGAGTGGGCATTGATTTAGCTAAAAAAAAAATAAGCTTTTCTATTTTTACATTTACATTGTAAAGCTCAATTCTCCACCACAATTTCAAAAATGCATTTTTATATGTAGTCGCTTAAAGACAAAAAATTTGAAAGAACAACGAAAAAACTATTTTTCGAACACATTAGTTTTTTATTAAATATTTTGTTACCACTAAAATAGCAAAAAAAAGCTATTCCAAGTAAAGCTTTAATGATATATATCTTTTGGATTATATCTCCTTTTCCAAATTTAATTCTACTTCATATGGAGAGACAAAAAGATGTGTTAGGTTTGAGTCGAGTTCGTCTCCATAGGTCGAACCTAACCTACCTAATGAGAGCCATCTTCATCTTTCATAAAAACCCTAATTCTTGCATAAAAAATTAATTTCATGCTTAAGTTAATAGGAAAAAAAATTTTCAAAAAGAACATTATTAGTAACATATATCTGCCTTATTAATAATGCCTTTCCCTCCTTAGTTTGCCCAAATCATATAAGCTGATTTTTCCCATTTTTTTACAACTTATCAGATGTAAATATTATATCTGAAAACATAAGTAAAATGCCTTCAACGAAGAAAAATCATCACTGCATGAAAAAACTGTCTACGTAGTACAAAAAAATAGCTTTCTAACGGTAACTTTCCATTATTCTTTATCAATTTGGAAGAGAATCTAAACTAATTGAGCTTTAGCATTACATATCATTTACTCTTCCCTTCTTTTAATTACTATATGACTTTTAGGCTTCGTTTGGGAGGAAGGACTTTCTTATTACTTTTTAAAATAATTTTTTAGTAAAAAAATTTTAATTTTTATACTAAAAAATTATTTTAAGAAGCAGTAAGAAAGCCGTCCCAAATCAAGCCTTAATCTGCTGAACATTTCTTAACAAACAATTTTCATGTTAAACTTTAAAGTTTACCTTCCTGCTTTTCTGCTGAAGCATGTCCAAGCTGCAATTATGGTACTGAAACAAGCAACAATTTTCATTTTGCAATTTCAGGAATTCAAAATCTAACGATCCAATGAACAGAATCAGTACTTTTTGCTAATTTCTGTCCAAATTCACTTAGAACAACAAAGACATACAGAACTATATTGAAGCCAAGAAATCAGGTTTGAGATGCATTACAGGTTATAATATCCAGGTTAGGAGCCAACAAAGCTGATTGATCATGTTCCTTTAGCATGCTTCAAAATTTTTCAAAACAAAATACACCCTTGAGATCATATTATAATTAAGCTGGACTTACTGTGATACAACTCCATCAGTCTCTCCACCTATGGCCACAGCTTGGATTGCAACAGGCAAAGAACAATGCCATTCCTTCTTCCCCCTCTGGGGTAGCCTGCAAAGTCATCAGATATAATATTGATATGTGATTAGTTAATCATGTGAGGATATTAAAACATGAATAATTAACTTCATAAAGTAGCAGAGTGCATTCAGTACCATATTGTTATTGCTTCAGTATATTCAGAGTGAGCAAGTGAGAGTTTTCTATGCTATAGATGTTCTTCCTACTAAAGTAATCTATTTCACATAGTTTGGAAATTGTTAGACCGGTCCAGCCGGTTCATACAGGACCGGATCACGCATAACAGAGGCGGAACTCCTCCTCCTCCTATATGAGCCACACAAACCGCCCCGTCCAAAAGAGTAGATTAGGAAGGTTTTAGGAAAAGTTTAAGAGGAAAATTTGAATGTAGGGACTGTTTAGAGATTTCCTTTTGGATTGTATGCATTAAATAGTTTCTTTTCGTAGTGTTAGGGCATATGGAATTTGGCTGAAATTTGATATCTCTTAGGTTTTTGACTCTAGCGGTGTCTAGAGATTTGGGAGAGTCGGATCTTCCTCTCCAATTGAAGATCCACTTGTATATTGTCTTTTTCTTTCATAAAACTTTCAATAAAAAAGCATTCGTGTATTTTATTCCTGATTTTTCTTATTGTTGGTTTTCTGAAATTGCTGAAATTAGATTTCAGCTAAGGGCTTTTTCTAAATCTCTACAAGCACTTCCTATTAGAAACCTAGTTGTTATGTTTCTTTTCAGTTTATTGCAATAGTGAATGGTTCAGCGGAGAAGGAATATTCCCATTAATAGAAATGAGTTTGCTTTTTATTTTACCCTCAACATTGTTACCCTTGGTAGCAATATGCATACGTTTAGATGGCAAAAAATGGTAACTTTACTGTCAAAACCTATTATCCAATAGTTTTGCAATAAATCCTATTGTATTTTTCTCGTAGATAATGAATGTACATTCACTTCTCGTAATCAAATCTGGATATCTATGACAACCCTTAAAAATTTTTGGTCTCTTTTAACTCGCCATTGACAGGAGTGTTGCTAACAAAGCTCACATGCACAAACAGGGCATTAAACATTCTATTACTTGTAGCTTGAGTAATGCCTACCATGATGATAATTTTCACTTATTCACATTAACATCAGGATAAGGATTTATATTATATTTGATATCACTGCATGCTAGTAGAATTCCTTTTTTCTTCTCTATATGAAGGACTAAGAATTTCAATTGAAGATTTATTACTCTTTGGAATGCATTTACTGCTGCTGCGTTCTGAGAGGTTTGGGTTGCAAGAAACAATGAATACTTGCACTAATAAGAAAATAAATGGTGTATTCTTTGGCTTAACATCATATAGTTAGTTTATATTCGGACATGCTCTTCTACTGGAAACAGAATGACAAAGATCTGAAAAACAATGGAGGCCATAGAATGCAGGAAGAAATGAAGAGTTCCAGCGTGAACAGTTAATGATGCTTGAACTACTGAACTTTTGAAGATTAATTATCTTTATGTTGGCATTTTGTGGGGTTTCTAATAGTTCTTAAAATATTTTCATAAAAACATGTTGGTGTTCTGCTACTAAAAGACTACATTCTTTTAGTATTGTTTTTATCTTTAATGAAAAAGATTTAAATGATCACTACTATCCTTTAAAAAAGAAGAGACAATGATAGTTAGCCTCTGAGAAACCTGAAAATCTACGGAAACCTCTTGTGGCATGCCAAGGATGAGTGTAAGTTGTGAGCAACCTTTGGTGAGGCATCCTCATCATCATTAACCTTATCCCAAAATTTAGGGCCAATTTTATAAATCAATCATCTCCATTCAACCCCAATGAGTGCTGCATGAGGTGTTATCCCAAGCATTTGGATGCAAAAGTATATGGTAATAAAACCGGGCACGTCAGCTAATTTCTACAATTGTGAGCAACTACAAGAAGTTAATGAAGCATTTTGGGATTCCAATGGGTACTAAATAATAAAACCAATTATCATCCTTGACTGATTGGCATGCATAAAACATACAAAGAAATAGGAACTGTTAAAAATTGGAATCCCAAGCCACTAAATCCTACGAAGGTAACTTTTGATCAATTTGAAGCGACCCATAAAGGCTTTTAAACGAATCACAATGGGCTAGAAGGTCACTACCAGTGATTTGAATGAAGATGCATGTGTCTGTATTTTAGAATAGAATTTTCCATTTTATCAACTATAGTTTCCATACTGAGGAAAAAAACTAATCATTTTTAGACCGAAAATACATCACAGCACTTCCAAAATGAGTTCTAGATAAATTTTCTAATGTTTTCTCTACTTTTATTCCCATAGGGCAAGGTGCCAAAACACATGATTGCAGATAAAATTGGTTAGAGTTGGTTCTCACCAGTGAACTATTGCATTCCTTATGGTTTAAGGTTGTCATGACAGAACAAAATAAGTTCAATACGACATGCCGACAACACAAGATGCGACCAGACAAACATGGAGAATAAAGAATGCATTATAACCACAAGAAACACAGCACTAGTACATGAGAAAATTGATGCCATCATATGGATGGAGAGCGGTCACTATAAAGAGAAAACATTAACCTTGAAAAAAACCGCTTCAGGATGATTGCACACAGAACATCGAACAGATTTTGTACGAGGAAGAGTGGGATCAACTGCAACATCTTGTAGAATTTGGCTGCGCTCACCATTTGAATGATTGATCTCACATTTATAGACACAATTGTCATCAGCCTCCTCCTAAGAGAAGATATTCTTCCAGAAATCAGTGAATTTATAATGCAAGCCAGAGAAGTATACCGTACGCTAGCACTCAATTAAAGATCTGTTGCCACCAATCATAACAAGACACTTTTAAAATCAGACTTGCAAAATAAGTGGCCCATTTTGCATGAATAACTTGTAGATAAGTTCTTGAACAAGAGTATATTACTTCCATAAACTTCCTTGGTGTTGGTGTAAAAATACCGCACATGATAAGCAAGACTATGCCCTAAGCCTAGAGAAAATTAGAATGATTGCATTCTGCTTTCATAAACTTAATGTCCAAAAAATAGCCTAAAAGATAAAAATAGAAGCCACATCTATAGAAATATGCAATTAACCCTACATATGGCGAATTTATATAGATTCATCATGCATAGTCATCATTCTATAATAATCTAGATAAGATTTCTGTAGGTAGTATTAGAACACGTAGACAGAGAGAATTTGTTACAGCATTCCTTCAAACTCATTAGGTCCTCAGACTCCCTGGCTATGTTACACAATATCTTTTGATGCTGAAATGTGGCAATAAGGGTAGTTGAGGAAATGGCTATTTTAAGGTAGATAGAACGATCAAACAATACAGCCCTGATCGAACAATACAGCCCTCATCATTAGCCGTGTCCATGCTTATTTATTTTCATTCTCCTTTTGTTCCTAATAAGTGTTACATGAGATGTTAAAACTATTCTGCACAAAATCTTTAGAGTATTCATTCTACATGTCTAAATCATCTTAATCTATTGTTAATCAGTTCCCCTCTTCTACTTTTATAGCTGTTTCTTCTATGAATCAAAAGATGTTTATTACAAATCCTTTCAATCAAAACTACTTCTGTTGAGATCTCTTCCAATCTTGTCATTGAGAGAAATGCAGAAGCTCCTATTGATGTTCCTCTTATTATAATTGATGGTTCTAGGAAATCAAAGAAGATAGGAGTAGCATCTCCTCTTTTCAAGTTGACTAGTGCCAAAGCCAAATCTTTGAGCATCTATTTTGATGAATTGTAAACATTTAATGGTTACAAGATTTTCTCAACATATTTATTGGTTTCTTATGATTGCTGGTGCATTCCTACTCAAATCAGCTGATGAACTCTTTAGTTGTTTGATCAGCCTCTCCTCCTGCTCCTCCTGGCAGTCTGATATAGTTTCCTACTGCCAGGAAAAAAAAGGATTTAACGAGTTATAAAACTTGCTACTCATAGGTTTGAGTACTTTGTTATCGCAGACAAGGTATGTATAATGCATCATTTGGCTTCCTTTAAAGCACGTTCAAGCTACTGTTGTTATGGCTATAGAATCAACTTATTCAAGCCCACTAAATCAAAAGAGGAGAAATCATCCTCAAATGTAGGTCATACACCTTATCCCTCTCAAATTATTTCAAATTACATAATAATCATAAATTGGTTCAACTATAATTAAAAAAACTCATCCAAGTTTCAAAACCCTTAAAAGGCCGAAGTTCAGATTTCACTCACAACAAACCAAAACCGCCTACATCAACAAAGTCGAAAACACGGAGATCAAGCAAGAGAGACCAAGCCCACATCAACATAGTTGAAAAAGAGGAGATCAAGCAAGAGGACAATAGAACCTGGTGGTCACAGTTACCGCAGACATAGAGCAGGACCTTGCGCTCTTTGTCTTCCTTAGGGTAGAGAATGTTATTGCTGAAAACACACACACAAAGCAGAAATGAAGATCAAAGAATCACAAAAAACCAAAAATTATCTCACAAAGTAATTACAAGCTGAAAGCTTTCTCACCATACACCACAGAACTTCAGGGTACTCATGGCTGCCCACGATTCGTTGTCCTCCTCGTCTCTGTATTCCGATGAACAATGGCTTCAGACTTCAGAATCTATAAAAACCTCGTAATTCTAGCACCGACCAGACGGGCACATCAGACCTCAGAAAGCCGAGCAGGGGCTGCAAACGAGCGCAGCAGGCACCCCCAGCTTGAACTTGCTTTTATTAATTTATTTTTTAAATATTTAAAATATATATATATATATATATAATAATTAAGCAATGTGTATCAACTACTTGTTTCAATTTTGTTTAGGATAAATTCTATCTCCCAATCGATAAATAGGTGTTATAATTTGTTCGTCGCTCTCATCATATCTAGGAACAAAATCTGTGACATATTAACATAGCTTAGTAAGGATCAAGCTCAAGATTGAGCTTTAAACTAAATCCATCTAATTTCTTTTAAATCTCATCACATACTTAATTTTGTACCCAAGGCTAATTTAATTGACATTTCAACTCAATGAAGCTCAAGCCTAATCACCTAATTAGTCTAAATTGTGACACCTCCAGGTTCAACATTCAGTTATACCCATTTTGACTCGATTGGGAAATATTACTATTGGAGTCTTAAGTGTTTGGTGTGAATTTCGATAAAATCGAAGAAATATTACTATTGGAGCACCTCAACATTGTTTGTCTAAGGGCCTCAGCGCTGCTATAGTACCATACTCCAAATAGTGACATTTCAGTGCTCCAATCTCTGAAAACTAGTGTTGCAGCGCCTGAAGGTAACGCCATAGTGCTAGGCTATTATGAGCTCATTAAATATATTTTAAAAATACTATTCGATTCATTTGATTGATCGCAACATGTCGAGCAGGAGAGAGAAAGAGAAAGATTTGGAGAGGGAAAACTCCATTTTGAGCCACTTCAGGCCATTTTCAGTCGTTGGGCCAGTTGGAAAAGTTATCCAGAACGAGATATATCACATTATACTTATCTCAGTTTTCAAACATATGAATTTTTTTCAAATTTTCTGATTAAAATTATATTTCTGTTTGTGAAAAATACGAATAACTTGGTACTAGAAAAATTTTTACCACGTAACACTTTATATGTTATAGAGACATAAAATATAAATATTTTGAATATTATCTAGAAAATTTTTACTTGGTATTTTAAAAATTATGTAATTTTTATTAAATAGAAAATAATCTGGGCATTGAAAAATAATACTATAGCATAATGAATATTTTAAAATAATATTTTACACAATCCTTGATAATTTGATTATATTTTAAAATTATAAAATTTTACTCAGTAGAAATTTCTATTGCCAACATCTATAAAAAATTGTGCAATTTTGACATCTATTAAATTTTATTTTAACTGCTATAATATGATAAAATATGTGCATATATGATTAAATTATGATTGTTGGGATATATAAGGGGCTAAAATCTTTTGAGATTCTATCCATGTTAAAAAATATTTTGGTGTCTATAAGCAATATTCTGATGTCTATAAAGCCATATTCTAGTGACTATAAGCCATGTTCTGGTGCCTATGAGTGCATACAGATGCTATAAGCACAAAATGGAGTCATAAGGGGTCAGAATCCTTGAGATTCTGTCTGTGATTAGGATATGTGATATGAACTTTTTCTGTGATATGAACTTTTTCTATGATATGAACTGTTCTATGATATGAATTTCAATTTATTTATCTACTCAATATTATTATTTAAAAATAAAATGGTTAATTGATATGTTCTTATTACCTTTGTTAGTATAGTGATTTCTTAGACTACATTTAATTGCTTTTATATATTCTAAAAATCTTTAATAAAAGAATTTAAAATTTTAGATCAGTTTGTGTGGCCTACTGAGCTGCTTGAGCTCACTGTGATTTTGCTTCTACTTTTTAGGATATGAGAAAAGGAAGGAGATTAATTAACAGTTAACAGTCAGGATAAGATCTAAGTTTATAAGTATTATCTATTTTAATTTTTGCACAGTCATGACTAGTTTATTATTTGGTTCTATAGCTTTTATTTGTATCCATATATTATAATATAAATATATTTTAATGAAATGAAGAAATCTTGTGAATGAGTTTATTTATAGTATTATGGATATTTATAGCACCTATGTATTTTATTATTTTTTTAAATGAATATTGAAAGAGAATTTAAAATATTTCAAAATTAGATCTTGGAATTTGTCTGTCATAGCTTAACATGATAGGACATATCCTGATCAGGTTGGTTTGTGACATAATTAATGTTGGAATCACATCCAATCCCTATTGGTATTTTGTAGGGGCTCGAATTATTCCACAAAACACATAATTAAGCACATGGGCTTACACTTGAGTATAATTTGCACTTATTGTATGATTGATTATTAGTTTTAATACTTAAATGGGGTCCTTAGAAAATAAGCCCTAATATGGGTCTTATAAGGGCTGAAAACTAGGCCCAAGAGAGCTTAAATGGATACCTACCCAAGCTCAACCCAAGTCTACCCAAATTTAAAGGTCAAGATCTTGGGCATATAAGTGATAACAAACATGAATGAATATTATTGGAGTCTCATAGAACTATATATGATAGAGGAAGGGTCACACAATTGGGCGTATATGTTTAATAGCCTTAAAAGTATTTTTCTTACTCTTTATTACCTTCTTATTTTCCAAAGGGACATAAGAAGATAAAATATATTATGCATCACTTTACCTTTTTTTTATTTACTTATATTAGTTGGTAATTAAAGCTCTAAATGTCTTCAATAAAGATTATTCTCTTTCGATTAATTAACCACCTTTCCTTCCTTCCATCTTTAAGACTCCAACTACTTTTTCATCTCCCTCCTTGGATGGACAATCAAGAATATATTTCAAAACCTTCTTTAGAGCCTAAGAGTCAAAGGAGGGTGTTAGATGAGAGGATAACATGTTCCCTCTACCCATTAAGTTCTTACCATCCCCCCATTATTAATAAGATCATTTCCATTAAAAAAAAAAAGAAAAATTATGAAAAAATATGTCATAAGGTTGTTAAAATGAGATGATAACATCATAAACTCTGCCCTATACCCCTTTTTTTCTCCAATAATAAAAGTAATTGAGCTTAATTTTATAAAGCTACAAATGACCACTCAAGTAGTTGATAACTTCAATCTTAGTCAGTGATACCATAAGAATGATTGACTTGCACCATTGAGTTTATAATGCAATGTGTACGTACACCAACCAACCTAGTCTTATCATCTTCGATGGGGATATTAAGTTAATCCATCGAGTTCACAAGCTTGCATGTGATTTTGATAGGTTGTGCATATCTTATTAAGCTTTTATGGAATGGTTGAAAATGTAGTGTGTTTGTAGAAAAATAAGAATAAGATGGGAAGGATGTCCTCCAAGCCCTCATCACCTTTGTCACACCTTAACCTAATGCAACACCTGCAATAAAATGAATCACACCATGCTAGAATGTGCTTAATGGGTGAACTTTGACTGATTCATTCAATACTAACTTGTTCATATTATTTGTGATGAGCTTGCCTCTAAAATCAGGATCAAATAGACCTTGATCTTTGCATTTCATAACTCTCATTATAATAAAACACAAATCTATTAAATTAATATAAAATATATACAATGGATATTTTATTTGAAAGATTCTAAAGTTTACAATTCAAAATATTAAATGTATAACATATAGGTTAGTATTATACAATTCCCCAAAATCATTTGCACCAACTTAGATTAGTACAAAAGAGGACATTACATATAAGTATTGATCAAATAAAAACTTGTCTAAGTTAAATCATAACCTATATAATAATTCATGACTAGCATTGTCTCATAAGAGTTTACAACTATATCAATTCATATAAAAAATTAGCAAAAAAGAATCATTATGCCATATTCCATAATTACCATCTCAAAACTTTATTATCATTTCATGGGCTCTCACAATTTCCTGAAACCAACAACACATATAAATATAATAAGGAAAGATTGAGGCCTAAATGGTCACTTAAAACCTAATAGAGGATTAATTACAAGACAAAAATAACGACATGATTGATGGGTAATTATGCTCCTTTAACACGTTCATGTATTTAGTACACCAAACTATGGAGTCGTGCTAACTCGTAAACTAATATGCACATGTATTAGTTTGGTTACATGCTTTTGATTCATGGCATTGAATCATAGTTTGCTTAAGAACATAAATGTCAAGTTGCATACACAATAATTTATGGAGAAGGCATTCATATAATTTAGATACTAAATCAATTCATATATAACTTAAGTAGACATTATCACTCCATAGATTTGTTTCATGTTATTTCATAATAGTATATGAGTTAATGTGAGTTAATGTATTGATCAAATTAGTCATAGACAATATATAAATATAGAAAATCTTTACAAAGCATATATCATGTTATAATATTGCATATATTATATTAAATAATGCTAGATAGTTTATGAAGCTTAAAAATAACTATTCAAATCACTAATTCATGACATTTACAAATGAAAAACAAAATGGCATGCATACATAGGCAAGCACAATTTCACGATGTATCAAAAATAAATTTTATAGTATTATGCATCATTCATCTTAAAATGTTAGATAACGTACGTCACAAAATAATATTCATTATGTAAAAAGATCATGAATTCACATTTAATAGCCTCCTCTATAATCTAATTCAAAATCATTATCTTGTTCTATTTAGTGTGCTTCAAAGCCACAATAGTATAAAAAATAAATAATCAGATGTGACATTGGAGTTTTAACGTGGAAAAATTGGCAAGAGGAAAACCCATGGGGCCTTTTTGATGCAGCACATCATTGGATAAAAGAAAATGTTGCTAAATGTCCAATAACAAGAACCTAAATAAGATCCCAAGAAGGTGCTTAAGCAAGAGCCCAATCAAGGCTCATTACGAGAGTTAAATCATAAAAATAATCTAAAGTTTTAATACTTTAAATTTATCATCTAAAATGTTTGACTTTTCTTAGGGAACATATTCATTTAATAGAGATAAGATGAATTAATGAAAGTGGTTGTTATCTTCCTCCATCAATAGCCACCTACACTAGTATGATTGGATAGTTATCTTTGTATTCTTCTTAGTACTCCTATTAATTATCTTCTAAATCTCTTTAGCATCTTATCCTACATCCTATTAATCTTTAAAGACCAATCATCCATAGCCCAAGTCTTAAAAAAGTTAACCCAACCTTTTTTAAAGCCTTTGCCTAGTTAAGGTTATCTTTCACCTAGTCATGTTCTCCATACCACCATAAGACTTGGAAACTCACAAAACTTTACCATCTACTCCACATCATATGTTCGCATTCTTATCTCATATTTCACCATTATTTCCATCCATTTACCTTACTCAAAACTCATTCTCTAAGTTGAACTTGAAAATTTGCTCAAACTAGCCCAAAGGACTAGTCTTGGCCTTTTTTGACTATACCCCTCCAAACCCCTCATCTTCCTACCAAAAGGTCTAGATCACATTTTTTAATAATAAAATAAATATTCGTATGCATTTAAAATAACTATTCCCACTAAAAGGGCCTCCCATATTCATCACTTGCTCAACTAAAATAATTTCACTATATGAGCATTGGTTAAAAAAATTTGCTCATCTTCTAAATCGGAATAAGAAAGATCATAAGAGTATGATTAGGTAGTATAAAAGTTTATAAAGTTGGTAGGGGATGAGAAGCATTCAGATGGTTGTGGCTAAGTGTTGGTGGCCCAACATTGTTAGTTAGGTGATGGCATTCAAATATGATGAAGGTCGGGTGGTGGTGATTTGGTGGTGGTGATTTGATGGTGGTGATTAGGCAATGATAGTGGTTAGACGACAACAGTCCTATGGCAATGGTTCGATGATGGTGGTCAGGTAGCAACAGACTGATAATTGTGGTCAGGTAACATTGTTTGGATAATGTTAGTCAGGCAGTAATAGTCTAATGACACTAGTTGAGTGGTGGGAAATTGATATTTAAGGTTGGGATATACTAGTTTGATAGTAGTGGGCAATTACAGACTGGTGATGGTGGTATGATGGTGATGATTTGGTGGTGATTGTGTGGTGGTCTAATGGTAACGAATAGGCGGTGGTTGGGTTATAGTTTGGTAAATGTGATCAAGCAGTAATCTAACAACTATGTTTGAGCGATGGTCCAACAGAATCAATCAGGTGGTGGTCTGATGGCAATGATTGGGCGATGGTCTAATGGTAGAGGTCAGGTGATAGTCTGATAATGGTGTTCCAATGATGGTGGCTTACAGTGGTGCTTAGGTGGAGCTCCGAGATTCTTCAAGCCTATGAGTTATCTTGAATCTCAAGCCAAGTATACCACAAGTAGATAGTTATTGATTTTGAGAGTGCCTTGCTTTACAAATATAGCTAAAATCCATAACACTTCATTGCTTGCGTTAATTCCCTTGATCATATATCATTCTTTTAAATTTTAAATAACTTAATGATTTTATAATTAAGCAACCTTAATCTCATTGGATTCATCTTGCTTGATTCGAATACAAGTATCAAAAATTTTGAGATCATTTGGCCTAATTATTGTCCCAAAATTTTTAACTATACTTTAAATGCTTAATTTGAGCTCATTTAGACTCGAATCGGATCACTTTTGGTGTCATTGAGTTCACTTCATCAAGTCAATCAGTTTGACTATAAGTTTGCTGAAATCAAGATCCATGTCTAATCAAGCTGATTTTTCTGTAATATATCAATACTTTAAAACAACTATATCAGTTTCCAAAATTGTTTAAATGGATTCTTCTTTTTTAATTGAACTTCTCCATTTATTCTTCTTCGATTGCAAACTTAAAAAAAACCTACTTTCTCATCAAAGAAAATATGAAATATTCCTTTTTTGATTTTGATATCTGAGTTTAACTTATAATGTTTTTCTATATTGTTTTTCAAGTTTAGTTAAACTAATTTTCCCTGCATAACTAAACCTTTCTTTGTATGTTCAACAAATTAACTACAAAGTCAAAATGAGAACTATTTTAATCTCTTAATGTTGTTTTCCTTTCTGAATATATCCTACTGAACATTTGTTTTGATAACTTATTTCTCTTAGTTCTCTTTGCATCAAAACCAGAATTTTGAAAAACCTCTTATGTTCAATGCTTCAAAGAAAAACATTTTAATACTTACTTTTTCAAAACACTTAAATGTGGCACAAGCTTCCACATTAGCATCAAGCACCCACTAAAGAGATAAATGACATTAAAAATGAGAAGCTCGTTGATGATGGACTTCAGTCGTGTCCAAAACTCACTCAATAAGATTTCATTTGAGACAACTTTCTTACTGCATGCTTTTTAAAGCATCTTTCTAGTATAAAAATTTCTGTTCAAAAATTTTTTATACTAAAAAGTTGTTTTAGAAAGCAATAAGAAAGCTGTCACAAACAAAGCCTTAATGCAAATGTAATGAAGACTTTCTTTTATGCACTTAAGCAAGATGAGTATATAAGAGAGTGTCCACACTTAGAACTATAGACGAAATATGGGATATAATTATTATATGAAGATAAAATTGAAGTTAAGAGTTACACACATCAATATACTTGTACCTAGGGCCGTCAAAACAACGTGACGTTTTCAAACAACTCATTTTCTGCTAGATAGAAAACTCGTGATTCGGTAGGTAAGCGAGTCGAACGCAAGCAGATATTTTAAACTTCAATTTTAAATGAGCTAAACACGAGCAGAAGCTATGTTCAATCATGTTCAACTCATATAGGCTCAAAATAACTATATATACACATGCGTACACACACTTTTTATTTGTAATATAAGATATTAAATTATTAAATGTTAAATTTTGAGCCTCATTGGTTATTGTAATCATAATTCAGCAAGAAAGCTTTTTATTTTTCATATATTTATTTTACTTTTTTTTTAGTTATTGTAAAAAAATTGGTTGAAATGTAATATTTTTTAAACCAATTTGAGCTAAATTCAAGCCAAACACGAGCTACATGCTACAAATTCAAAACGTATTAAACATAAACATGTTATTCATGAATAATTTTGAATATGATTTGAACAAACAAATTTTTAAACGACCTGAACACAAACTATTGTGGATTTTCACTTTTTTTTTTGATAAAAAGATTTTCATGCAAGTGCTAGGTATAGAAAGTTAATTATGATGATTTTATAATCTCACCAAGGAATTATAAAATAAGCAACTCATCCACCAACTAGAAAGGATTTGTCCTACTTAAATATATAATTAATTAAATCATCCACTAACAAGTAATAACTAGAGCTACAAAAATCTAAAATACGAAAGCCACATAATCAAATTTTATTTCATTAAAATATAATTACAACAATCCAGCTCAATAATATCTAGACATCAAAACAGTAAACTGGATTTCAAAATCAGTACCTTAAGCTTAAAGCTCACAGAATCCACCTCTGGACCTAATATACTCCATTGAACCCTTTCTTTTGCCTGGAATATTAAAATAAACAGAGTGAGCTCACTAGCTCAGTATACCTTTTAACCTAACCAATCACAAATATTAATATTCAAATTAAAAGATAAAATTATAATGAAGTAAAAAAAGGTAATAAAGAATTGCTAAAGTACATTACAATAATGAAACAGTAAAACACAACTTTCAGGATTCCAGAACATACTTGACATTTTTACTTACTTGTAAAGTCACTTTTTTAGAGATTCAAATATAGTTCACAGAGTACTTGCCCCCCAGAGATTTACTTGAACTTAATTTCCATATTTTATCAGAATCTCATACAGAGCTTCAGCGTTTTCCAATATTCATTTCAGAATATTACTTTGACTTGTTTTATTAACATAGATGCAATATGGTGATGAAAATGCACATGTCCTGATATCTGCTTATAACTCCACTTTCACTTATGTCTTTCTTTTACCTCCCTCACTTGCCTATATCGAGTGTGGCCAGAATAAGAACATAATATTGTTACATAACTTCACACACCTGCTTTCAACAAGTAGATCAGAATCACTCCCACATCTGCACTAGGCAAATAGGGCCAGAATGAAACATATATGGCCCTTATAATATATCATAGAATGCACATTTCCACATATCAGAACATCTCCAATGCCATGAGATGTATGATGACAGTGCAATGTAATAATAATTAAATGTAGAATCCAGTGCAATTTTCAAATAATGGATGAATTACTGGTTAAAGCCATATTACTTGGAAAACATAATTACCCCTGAAAACGTTGCCCTTTTTATTTCTAACTTCAAGGAAATATTTATGTGAGAATTTTAAGGCTTTTATATAACTACATCATTTGCCAGAAAAATCTCAATCAAATCATACTCAGAAATTTATGCAGCGAAAACTAACTGATGAAAATTCAAATTTTTATAGTTAAAATATTCATAGCAAAACATACAACAACATATAAAAAATTATGCGGTGAAAACAACGTAAAATTCGAGAAAAATATATTTTAATCCATAACTTTTTATTAAATATCAAAAATTGAGAGCAGAGATAGAGGTTCAGAAGTCTACGTGGTGCTTTACAATATCCCAAACAGGATCGACAGAATCCCGAGTTTCGGTTTCCAAATCTCTCTTTCCTTTTCTCCTCCTCCTCTGTTTTTCTCCGGCAATGGCTGGGTGAAATGAGTTTGTGCAAATTATTTGATATATTTTAATATTTAAAATCTACTAACTTAACCCAGTACTGTAACGCTCACCTCCCCAATGCCCCCCCCCCCCCCAAAAAAAAAAGAATCTTCCAAATTCTCTCCAAATCTTTCCAGCTAAGGCCCGACGCTGCAGTGCATACTCCAAACCTAATTTTTTCTCTATTTTTCCAAGAGCTCGATATTGCTGCGTTGCCAACCCTTGTGTCACGATGCTCACAAACTAATTTTTCCAACTTAAAATTTTCATTTTTCCAACCAAACCCCGGCTACTCACAACTTCATTAAAATTTTTCAAACTTATAATTGCATATTAAATCAGCCAAAATGAGTATTTAACTTAATTAACTTTAATTACCCGAGCTTCAGAACAACGAATATTACAAAAGGACTAATCGTGTTCCTTTTTTTCATTTAATTAGTCTTGTTAGGAGTGATTTTGATCATCATATACTTGTATTTTGAAAAGGAGCTGGCTAATCATTAAAATAGGTGGTGGAGAGACCATTTTCGCGCGAGTTGTTCTTCTCCATACAATTGATCATCTATTTGATCTTTGTACTACATCATAGTGCTAATCATTACAACTCGCTCGCATTGCGGCGCCACGCCTATTACTTTCAATGTCATCATAATGACTCCATTACTTTGATGTTCACCTCAAAATTTTTGAAATCTTAGTCATTGTTCCTACCATCTTATGTGCATTATCACCCTTTTCAATCTACCAAAATTTTTACTAACCAAACAACCTTTCTAGCTTTCTCCTTCATCAAGCAGTCATAACAAACAACCACTTGAAGTTTTTTTAAAACATTCTCCTCTTCTATCATATTGAGAGAGCCTCTCCACCACACAACAATTATTATTGATATCTATCCATTGCTCTAAACTATTGAATAGATAAGGTTTTCATCAATTACTATATTAGGCCTTATTCAATCCCCCCCTATTTTCTATACACTTTCAGCACAAAGGTAGCTGAAAGTTTGATCTCAGAACTACTGACTTGTGATACAGATGTTTTCTAGGCATGGCAAGTGATTCATTTGGCTTCTGTTAGATAGCTTACCTACTTCTATGCTTAGTTCATTGAATTGTTTTAGTATCTATGATGGTGCGATAATGGTCGTCTTCGTCTTACGAAGGTTGCTATTTTTTTTAGAATGATGAACGATAAATTATAATATATGATTCGAAGATGAGAGCGATAAAATGTTTAGACATTTTTATCTTCCTTATTTTAGGTGTGAACATAGTTAAATACAAAATATAAAGAAAACTTTGTTTCTCATGTAAAATATATCATAATTAGCTTCAAAGCTCTTGAATTTATCGGAGATTAGTCACTACAGGAAATTCATGAAATACCGGTGGAATTTCCGATGGCTCCGAAACCGCCGGAAGTTTCGACGATTTAGCCGGCGGACTTACCGTCAGTAATAACCGGCGGTTATACTGGTGGTTTGAGCGCCGGAATTTCAGATTGTTCCGGAGCCGCCGGAAATTCCGCTGGTTGTTCATTTGTTCGCTGCATCTACCAGAGGGTTGACTGCCTGTTTTAAGTGAAATATCTCCGGCGGCTAGAGCCGCCGCCGGAAATCCCGCCGGTGTAAGATAGTTGTAGTTTTTTGTAAAGGCTGTTGTAGAGCTATTATGGAGAAATAATCTTTTTAAAAGATGATGTAAGAAATAGCTTCTTAGTATAATTTTTTTTTTTGAAAATAGTGAAAAAGTAATTGCCAAACAGAAATTATGATTACAATCTACGAAGCAAATTAATAAGAAAATTATCTCAAATAGACTCTAAGGCTTTATTTTGGATAACTTTCTTACTGCATTATTTTTTTTCTTTTTTAGATTATAGCTATAATATCTATTTGACAATTATTTTTTTGTTGCTTTTAAAATAATTTTATATTAAAAAGCTACTTTCTATAAATTTTAAAAAATTATTTTTTTTATATCAAACATAATAATAAAAAAATTACCCCAAACAAAATCATTGCCTCAGCAAAAATTCAAGAATTTTGAAGCTAAGCTGTTTCTTTTTTCTCCATACGAGATCACCAGGCGTACAGCTGCTAGATGTACTTAAGGCCACATAGAAGGCTACAGGCAATGCTCCAGTAGTCGGTAGGTTCCCGTCGACCAAACCCTGTAAGGCCCGAAGCTCGCGGGTCAGCTCGCGGAGCCCAACAGCCAAAAACTCTCGTTTTAGCCTCCGGGCTGCTACTCCTCTACGAACGCACAACTCGCCTATTCACCAATCTTCTCCATCCTTTCCACATCACACCACGTGGCGCGTATTCGGTGGACAAGTACCATGCTCCCTGTATGACCGACCCGTCACTTTCAATTTCCCAACGCGCGCGCAACTAACTTGACCTGGAGCAGGTTAACGAACTCCCCTCCACAACAAAAAATTTAAGTTCTGAGAGTCATTTGTTCAACTATTCCTTCCCATAAGCTCCATTTTATAAGCTTTTGGTCCACTTGCCATCTCCTTCTCCAATTGTAGCCATGGGAAATCTTCTCTCCTGTCGGGCTCCCACCGGCAAGTTCATCTTTCTACCGGACGGCAAAGCTCGCCCGATCGAAAGCTCGATGACCGTTGCAGAGCTCATGCTTGAGCATCCATGCCATTTTGTTGCTGAGCTTACAAACGGCAGGCCAGTTCCGCTTCCAGCTGATTATAAACTAGAGACAAAGAAGGCATATACTGTGCTGCCGATGATGGCAGGAAAAGCGGCGGCGAGGTCCAAGTCTCTACCGACTATATTGAAAGATGAATCATCGGAGTTGATGGAAGACGGTTCGGAGATTTTGTTGCAGAGGCAGTACTCGAGTAAGGGGTGGAAGCCGAGCTTGGGGACCATAGAGGAGTGGTCTTTGGTGAAGAAGGTGCCACATTGGCTCTTTTGATGTTGAAGGTTTGCAATTGAGAAGTCCTGAGGGGAGGTAACTGAGAACAGGAGACTGATAGCTACTGCTGTAGTTTGAAAGGTTTGGAAATGTCATTTTCAAATTTAAAGATAAAAAATTATGCAATTTTAATTTGTTGTATGAATCTACCTGTAAATTTAGGAATTATAAGAGTGAGTAAATTTATAGATCTTATTATGATAATAAATTTTTTCATTAGTTGGAGCATGGATTTTGATATTAATTTTATATTCCAAACATTTGTAAAGGTCAATCGACAATTTAAAAAAAAATTTTTGATGATCAAATGAACTATAAAGAGGGTAAATTTCAAGTTAATGAATATCTCACTATGAAGATTCTACAAACATTGAAGTTGCAGCCTGCGAGCAAGTGTATGGAAGAGGAGATCTCGACTTCAACAGCTTTGGCACACTTGATGAGTTCAATAGAACTATAAAGAGGGTAAAATTATGATTCGCTTGGGATAACATTCTTACTGTTTTATGAAGCAGCTTATTAGTACAAAAATTTCAAATTCAAAAAAATTTTATATTAATAAACTACTTCATAAACCAGTAAGAAAGCTGTCTCAAACGAAGTTTAGATGCTCTGATAATTCTATTGATGAATAGATGTTCTTACAATCATGCTTTTACTAATTCAAATTGTTTCTATATTTATCAACTCACTTCATCTTGCAATCATCGCTTTGCATTCAGAATAACCCCCACTCCATAATCATCGACTCTACCTCGATGCTCAAGGTGGTGTCTAGCGCATGATGGTTCACTGAGTGGAGGTATCAGTCTAAGACCTTAGATCACCTGCTATCAACTGAATGAGCCTGGAATGGTGCTCAACTGAAGTTAACAGATGGATAACTCTCCCCTTGTGCAAGGAAGGTATAACAGTATATATCCACTTACAAATCCAACCAATATCATATTATGGTAGAATTTAACTCTCTGAGGGTAAAGCCAACTCGAATTAGGCTTCGTTTGGGACATCTCTACAAAATAGCTCAAGAGCAATGATTTCCTCCATAAATTTCAGACCCAATACAAAAATAGGTTAAATTTCAAAATTGTCATCCGATTATTCATATATGCCTGTTTAGTCCCAGAGAATAACGTTGCTCCAATTTAGTCTATTGACTATGTAAAACTGATCCAAAATGATCCATTTTGGACTAAATTAGAATTCATTTTATATCATAATTACAACATGAGGGACTATTTTAGATCAATTTTGTATAGTTGAGAGATTGGATTAAGGAAATGTGATATTTTGGGACTAAATTAGTCAAAAAGTTTTTCTAATAAAAAATCTTTCAATTCTTTCGAATCAGAAAGATCTTAAATTCTCGTGAAATTTCGAATCATTCGAAAAACTTCCACTCAAATTGAGCTTGATAAATATCACATTTCTATGCATTATATTTTTTGTTTATGTCATATTATCCTCCTTTTGCCATGATACAAAAATAAAGCTTGCGGGCCTGAGGAAAGTTTAATATAATCAACCTTAACCCTTCATCATGAAGAGTCTATTTCATATCAAAACTCACCAAAATTTCACATTATTCAATTGTTTGTATTATAACAGATATATGCATCTACTCTTTGAAACCCTTCAATCAATTTATCTATATTATTGTTTGAAAAATTAGGCTTCGTTTGGGACAGCTTTCTTACTACTTTCTAAAACAGCTTTCTAGTTAAAAACTTTTAAGTTCAATATTTTTTATATTAAAAAACTATTTTATAAAGGGGTAAGAAAACTATCCCAAACGAAACCTTAATTCCATCTGATTTGTTGTGCTCTATGTAATTCAACTAATGAGACTACTGATCATTAATTCTTCACCTATAATTTCTTTGCCAATCTATGAGATGAGATTAAGGCTTCGTTTGAGACAATTTTTTTGTCACTTTCCAAAGCAGCTTTTTAGCCTAAAAATTTTTTGAATTAGAAATTTTTGTACTAAAAAGTCTTTTTAGAAAGCTGTCCCAAATGAAGCCTAAGTAGGCATGCATCTGTTTCATTGTCTTTGATTCATTCTTAATTTCTTTTGCCAAGCTGACAAGTTCAAGGTCTTTGTTATCTTTTATATTTTCTTTTGTTTGGTTCCTTTGGATTGAAAGGTGGTAGAAAGCGTTTAAGAATCCTTCATGAACAATTGGATTCTAATGGATTATTTTTTATTCTATTTAGTTTATTTTTGGATTGATCAAACCATTGAGAGCAACACCAAGAAACTGAAAAAGTTTTGTGTTTAGTATTGGTCTAGGTTTTAGGTTAAGTTGATCCTACATGGCATCATACTAGTGTCAATGTCTATAAATAGGCATTGTGTGCTCATTATAAAAAATCCCTTGTAATAGCCTGCAATTAATAAAAAGGAAATCTAATTTCTTGTTATCTCCTCCCCCTTCTCTTCCTCTCTCATCCAAGATCAAGAAGAATAAGTTCTTCTTCCTCATCCTTTTTTTTTTTTTCTAACAAGTGGTATCAGAGCCTTGTTGAGGCGATCTCGAGGAAGGAGGAAGATTCTTGTCCAAGAAAGAGAGGAGACAGTTGTTGCTGGTGCCACTGACGAGTGTGCTCACATGGGTTTGTTCACGTGAGGTGGACAGGAGGTCCATTGAGGCTTGCAGTAGCATGGTGAACCTGAATAAGGAGAACGCGTGGTCTGGTGCCACGATCGGGGCAAGCATGTAGGCACACGACCGAGAGGGTTGCGTGTGGGTGCAGACTGGTGCGTGAGAGAGGCGGACCAGAAGGTGACGTCCACATTAAGGATTGGGAGGCATGGCTTCGGGTTGCTGACGAGAGGCAATCTGTCTCTCATTCACCTATGGATCGGGTTTCGTAGAGGGAGGAGGAAGATACGCAGGCATAGTAGGTGCTACAGACGGAGCCAGGTGTGTGGACCACGGGTTGGAACCCTCGAGGTGAGAGGCTGCTCATCGGTCGATGGACAAGAATTGAATGCCCGCTAGGTGAGCCTAGGTCATGCAGGGTGCCGCAATAAGAACAAGCAGGTGTACGCACACAGGCAAATGTGCGGGTCGCATTGGGCACGCGATCAGACCAGTGCGCTCATTAGCGCGGAGTATAGTGCTGGGATCAGAAGAGCTTCTTAGGTGGCATGGGATGGAGTAGAGGTCTTATGGCCTGGTGCTTCTTGATTCAAGAAAGGAAGTTGGAGTACCAATGCAGGCGGATCAGACTGGTACCGACCGTGGGATAAGCGTGAGTCTCGCATGAGCACAAGAGTGTCGCACGGGTGCTTGGGCATGAGATCCAGAATGGCAATGTAGAGTTAGGGTATAGTTTGTTCTAGCTAGTCAGAGTCACTCACAGAAGTAAGGAGCAGAAGCTAGGTTGCAATTTTGTAGCAGGAGGGTGCGGAAGGGCCTCTGTTGCAAATCTGGTTTTGATGATGACAAACATGTTTCTATTGTGTTTTGCTTGGCTAACCCATTTCAGGTATAAAAGATCAAGAGCAACTCAAGCCAACTCAAGATCGGATCCAAGTGTGTCCAAATATATTATTTTCCTTTTCTTGAGTCAATTGTAATGTAATTGATCCCCTAGCTAAGTAACCTTGCACACACACACACTCAGGGGGAGAGCTTGAGTGAATTAGAGTTTCTGTTCATTTTTTGTTCAGATCGTCCTGGACGATATTCACATCTTCCTGGACGATCAAGTAAAAATAGAAATCCTAATTAGGGCAACAAAGTTAAGTGTGTCTGATTAAGCAGATCGTCTTGGATGATCCCTATATCGTACGGGCCGATATGCTCAAATCAGAAACTCTCAGCTGCTAGATCAACTTAGGCAAGTTTTTATTTTAAGATATCTGGTCTGATCGTTCTGGACGATACGTGTATCGTCCTGGACGATCCAGTACAACCATGCCTAAATTAGTCTGGTAATTAAGGAAAGTAATTAATATTTAATTGATACGATCATATCGTCCGGGACGATCGCAGGATCGTCCGGGATGATCAGGATCGTCTAGTGTGTTTCAGTTGTACGTCTAGAGCGGTCATCAGGATGATTTGACCACTATTTGAACTAATCGTACAGAACGATATCCGTTTCGTCCTAGACGATCAAGTCATTTTTAGGTCGTCTAGCACAAGTTTCTCTGGACGACCAGAGCGGTCTTCTGGATGAAATTCTTAGATTTGCACTAATCGTCCTGGACGATCCATTCAAATCATCCCCACACTGATCATACTACTGAGTACACAAATTATTGGTGATCGTCCTAGACGATCCTTATATCGTCCTTAACGATATGATCCATATCTTCCTGATCTGATCGAACGGCTGCAAATGCGCCAATTATTGGTCATCGTCCTGGACGATCCACCACATCGTCCCGGACGATCCACATATCAGCAGCTGGATGATTCGAATTCGGCCCGTCCGACACACTTATTACACATCGTCCAGGATGATCCACCTAATCGTCCTGGACGATACTTTTCGTCAACGGTCGTCCGGCCTGACTCCTCGGGACGATCGTCTGTCTCTAATCATCCTGGACGATCCGACCACCTTTTTGACCAATCATCCTGGCCGTCATAAATGCTCCTATAGTCCTGGACGATCTCGCGATCGTACAGGACGATCCGACTGATTTCTATTTAAACAGCCATTTCTTCAGTTTTTTCCACTCATCTTCTTACACTCTCCCTCACTTTTTCTTTCTAATGGCTGGTGGGAAGTGTTCTAGGCAAAAGGGTGCGAGCGCCTCACGGGGGAATGTTGATCCCCGCTTCCCCAATGCAGCTGATCAGGCTACCTTCGAGCGCTATCATGAGGTGCGGATCACTCAGTCAAAATAGTAAACCCCTGTACCCTTACCTATCATATTCTTGATCTTTTTGCGCACACCTCCCTCACTTTCATCCTTACTCTCACCTTTCCATTTAGCATTGAACTTCTTCAAGTTTTCTTTGCAAATCTACGCATTTCTGCTGACTATTCCACCCTCCGCTCCTATGTGAATCAACGTCCTGTAGAACTCACTGCTCAAGACTTTCATAACATCCTTCAACTCTCTGTGTCTGGCGATAAAATCCACACTCTTATTACTGACCCTGACTATGATTGGAGTGTCGCCAATCACTTTCTTCGAAATACGAATGCACCCTATCACGATAATGCTTGCACTTCCCTCCTTAAAGATGCACGGACCATTCAGCATGTCCTTCGTTCCTCTGTCATCCCCAAGGCTTGGGATCGAATTCACATCACTCCATTACTATCTCTGACCACATATTACATTTTGGCTCACCGAAAATTTAATGCCACTGACCTTCTTATCAGATACATCGAGCACCTCACCACTATTAGGGATCCGGGTCATAGACGTCGTCCCAATCTACCCTTAGGACATATCATTGCATATGCCTTGGAAATCAAATATGACATGCAGTATCCAGAACCTCCAAATGTCCCTCCTTCCTTCTTCACAAATAAATCATTCCATGTCCTACACAGTACCCGACTACATTCGGAGCCCACCCCGGATATTGAGGAGGAAGAGGAAGAAGTTATTCCCGTTCCTGCTGCACCAAATGCACCTGCTCCCCTTCGCATCGCTTCTCCTTTTGACCATCTGGTGCAGCGCTTCAATCAGTGGGAGGCCAGATTTGATTCCTATGTTGCTGCCCAAGAGCAGCGGCACGCTGAGGACCTGCAGCGCTTTACTGACTATGTTGCTCAGTAGCAACAGCAGCACGACCAGGACATTGCCTGGATTGGAGCCCACTTTGTAGCCATCCACGGTTACTTTACACCACCACAGCCACCTCCTTCTTCTGATCAGGATCCGCCTCCATTTTAGTGTTATGTTTTGTAGATGTTTTACTTTTCTGTTTGTACTGTTGTTTCTATTTTTCTATTTTCCCCCCTATTTTTTGTGATGTCAAAAGGGGGAGTCAGTTGTAGTAGTTTTTGTTCTTGATTTTAGTTGTAGTAGCTTTGTATTTTCTGTACTATTCTGGTTGTTCAATGAAATTTAAAAAAAAATTATTTTTTGATCTCCTAGGTCTTTTAGTTTTTAAACTACTGCACATATATTTGTCATCATCAAAAAGGGGGAGATTATTACAAATCTGGTTTTGATGATGACAAACATGTTTCTATTATGTTTTGCTTGGCTAACCCATTTCAGGTATAAAAGATTAAGAGCAACTCAAGATCGGGTCCAAGTGTGTCCAAATGTATTATTTTCCTTTTCTTGAGTCAATTGTAATATAACTGATCCTCTAGCTAAGTAACCTTGCACACACACACTCAGGGGGAGAGCTTGAGTGAATTAGAGTTTCTGTTCATTTTTTGTTCAGATTGTCCTGGATAATATTCACATCGTCCTAGACGATCAAGTAAAAATAGAAACCCTAATTAGGGTGACAAAGTTAAGTGTGTCTGATTAAGCAGATCGTCCTGGACGATCCCTATATCGTACGGGCCGATATGCTCAAATCAAAAAGTCTCAGCCACTATATCAAGTTAGGCAAATTTTTATTTTAAGATATTTGGTCTGATCGTCCTGGACGATACGTGTATCATCATGGACGATCCAGTACAATCATGACTAAATTAGTCTGGTAATTAAGGAAAGTAATTAATATTTAATTGATACGATCATATCGTCCGGGATGATCGCTGGATCGTTCGGGACGATCAGGATCGTCTAGTGTGTTTCAGTTGTACGTCCAGAGCAGTCATCAGAATGATTTGGCCACTATTTAAACTAATCGTACAGGATAATATCCGTATCATCCTGGATGATCAAGTCATTTTTAGGTCGTCCAACACAAGTTTCTCTGGACGACCAGAGCGATCTTCTGGATGAAATTCCTGGATTTGCACTAATCATCCCGGACAATCACAGAATCGTACGGGACGATCGGAATAATTTTTTCTACTGATCGTCCAGAAGAGCCAGATCATCCAGCCTGAAACAGCTGATTTTGAACTAATCGTACAAGACGATATTTAGATTGTCCTGGACGATTCTTGCCGACCAGTTGAGATTTAGGGCAATTTTAGAGCCCTCCTTTAAAAGATATTTTTCTTCGAACAAGAAAAATCTTTTGCCACTTTCCTTTCCAGAGAAACCTTAGAGAGAGAGAGAGAGAGAGTTTGGGAGAGATAGAGAGGATCTTGTGAGGAAGAGTTCGTGAGGGGTTCACGAAGGTTGCTCCAAGTAAGGATCAGAGTCGTCTTCTCCGCTCGTCGTCTTTCATCGTGTTGGTGTTCTTTGGGAGAGGATCGTTCGCAAGAAGATCCAGGTTCTCTACCCGCTTCAGGAGGAAGCGAAACGAGTTCAGGTTCTCTGCCTGCTTTAGAATGAAGCGAAAGGAGTCCGAGGTTCTCTGCCTGCTTCATGAGGAAGCAAAAGGAGGTTAGGTTCTCTGCCTCACTGTGTCGATAGAAAAGAGTTTTGTACAGGCTTCTCCGCCTTACTGTGGGAGCAAAAGGAGAGACACTTTGAGTTAGTGCAATACCCGGAGGGGAGGCTCCGGGGAGTGGACGTAGGTCAAGTGACCGAACCACTATAAAAATCTGGTGTGTTCTTTCTAATTACTTTCTGTACTTTAGTTTTTCTGTAATTATCTGCTTGGTGAAATTTGTGTTTAATCTTTTCATTTGAATATTTACTTATTTCCGCTGTATATTAAATAAAAGATTTTCACTGTTGCTCTCGAATTTTTAAATAACCAATTAACCCCCCCCCCCCCCCCTCTTGGTTAGCCTCGGGACTAGTTCATCAGGGCTTAACATCCCTATCAAACTTTCAGCCTCGTGACGACATGCAAACACACTTAGTTGGACACATGATTTTGTACATGGATTGGACTTCAGGTGGAGTCCAGGAAGCAAAGGGAAGGTCATGTGATGGAGCAACAATAAGATCAAGAACCTCAGGGTGACAGGTTAGTCACAAACTCGGAATTAAACAAGGGTTATACGAAGCCGCAGGTTGGAGCTCACACAGGTGTTCAAGGAAGACTAGAAAGATGGAATGTGCTCGATGCTGGAGTGCGAGCATGTCATGCAGGAGCAGATACGTGGCTTAAAAGAAGCAGGAGCAGGAAATGCATAAGGCATGGGAATGCAGATCATGCGAGGAACAATAACTGGAGCAGGCGCGTAGAGTTGGAATGCACGGGAGTGTGAGCTGGAGCTGTGGACTAGAAAGCATAGTGGAGGTCAAGCGTGAGCGGGATTGGTCTTGGCCTGGTGGGTTTGCTCGTGGAGTTAGTACAGAAAGCCAATTAGATCACAGTAGGTGCACAGGTGATTCTTTGACTGTAAAATCTGGATCAAGGTAGAGATTATTGAGCATTGGTCCATGTTTTAGGTTAAGTTGTTTTTAAATGACATCATACTAGTGTAAATGCCTATAAATAGGCATTGTGTATAGGCATTGTGTGCTCATTGTAAAACACCAACCCCTTGTAATAGCCTACAATTAGGAAAAAAGAAATCTAATTTCCTATTATCTCCTCCCCCTCTCTTCCCACTCTCATCCAAGATCAAGAAGAACAAGTTCTTCTCTTCATGCAAATTTTGTTCTAACATTTTGTTTATTTTTAAGTCCCTTCACATGCATGCCTCCAATGGTCAATTCTTTAAGATGATGCCCCTCTGATGATTGATAACATTGTGCTTATATTTTTTACTAAGATAGTGACACATGGATCAAGTCATTCATATATTCCAAATGCTATAAAGCTACTCAGTGTTGTATTAGATCCTCTTCCAGTCTTATAATATATGTCTGTATATTTAGGCTTCGTTTGGGATAACTTTTTTACTTCTTTCTAAAATAGCTTTTAGTACAAAAATTTCTTGAAGTAGAAATATTTGCACTAAAAAGCTATTTTAGGAAGCAATCAAAAAGTTGCCTCAAATCAAGCCTTAATCTTAATACCTAATGCTTTTACTTCTACAGTAGTAGTTTATAATTCAAGTTATTTGTCAAATTTCACACATTTTGATAAAATAAAATGTATAGCTTTTGAGTTTTTTTTTCTTTTGCTTTGATACAGGCACACACATGTATATGTATGTGTGCGTGTGTGTGTGCGCTCATGCACGTGTACATGTATGCATATATATATATATATATATATATATATATATACACACACACACTTTAATCTCTTGACAGGAGGGATTCGTGTATTAAATCAACCCTTACACTCAATAATAAGCCGTTGCAACCAAGACAGATATGCATTCCATTTTCAAAGTACTTATATTTGATATAACTCTTATAATAGAGAAAGCACTCACAAAATTATTTATGCTGAATGAGAAGCTTGAGAAACTATTATGTCATTTATTTATAAAGAGATGCAAAACTAAGAAAAAAATGCATAAAGGAGAGGAAACTAAATTATTGTACCTTCAAAAATAGCAATTACTTTTGCATCCCAAGATTTAGGCAGACAACATAAAATTTTATTAATTTTTTAATATTTGATATTTCTTTTTCAAAGACATGCAGAGAATTAATCATTTTTGTGAACCTAGTGTATATATCAAAAATTGACTCACAAGGTTCCATACGAAAAAGTTTATATTCATGCAATAACAAGTTCATGTGAGATTGTTTAACTTTACTGGTTACTTCATAAGTAATAATACAAAGTCTATCCCATATCTCTTTATAAGTAGTATAAGTTGAGACACACATGTAGTCTACTTATTTAAGAGCACAAAAAAATAGTTCAAATATTTTGCATTTAATTATGCTAAATCATGATCTTCTATGACTATTTAGTAAAAGGAATCTCTACTTTCACTCCATTCATTATTCTAAAAGGTAAATGCATAGCTAACTTTAATCATATGCCACATTCAAAAGTTAATGGATTGTAAAAAAGTAGACATACAAAATTTTTAAAAATTGAAAGAAATGTTGTCAAATAATGGTGTTCAGATAATAAAGTATCCTTTCGCAGTATTATAATTACCAAAGTGTTCCATTGGATCAACTCAAGATTTTTAAACCAAACTAAAAAGAGAACGCGCTCTGATATCAATTGATAGTGCTTTGAGGCACTTGAATGTGCAAAAGGCACGCCAAGAGAAGGGGGGGGGGGGTGAATTGGTTATTTTAAATTTTTTGAAATCTTTTAAAATCCAAAACTTGAAATATGTAGAAGCGTTTAATAGATTAAGCAACTCAAAACAAAAGCAAAAGCAAATATTTTTTTATTTTTAAACTTATAAAAAATAAATAATACATATTTTATTTCTTCTTTATTGATTTTCAAACCAAAGTTCAACAAAAAATAATCTCCAAAAACTTCTCTCACCAAAATCAAAATAAAACTAGAGTGCAGTAAAGTAACTTGTAGAAAAATAAGAAAATACGAACCAAGGTTTATAGTAGTTCAATCAAATTGACCTACATCCACTCCCCAAAGGTCCTCCTCTTTAGGTAATGCGCTAATAGTGTCTCTCCTTCAATACATAGATAGGTGGAGAAGCCCTTCTCCCTTACCGCAGGCAGAGAATAACCTTTATAGACTTTGAGGAATCTTCCTCTGGTAGCCTCCTCAGTCCGACGTAGATGCCATCCCTCCTTTTTCCTCCTTAGCCTGACGGAGATGTTGATCCCTCCTATCACCTCATTGGCTCAATAAAGATGTCGTCCAGCTTTTAGCTCCTCACTCTGGTGGAGATACTGCTCCTCCTTTTACTACCTAACCCAACAGAGATGTCGAATGCCTAGCCTCCATTACTAGCAAGTCTTTGACCCCAAAGATTTCTCTTCCTAAATGCCGCAACACTACACTTGGCATTATGTGACAATTGGTTCAAGAAAATTGTGAATTAATTCAAAGCTACAATGTCACTTCTTCAAGCGTTGCAGCACTATCAACGCCCCAGTGCCATATGATGGAACACTATGATGCTCAACATTTTATCATTTTGCAAATAATTTAATGCTGCAGTGCTAATATCTAAAGCACCGCGGCACCAACTTGCTGATCCGAGCGTCGTAGTGCTCATAACATTTCAACACTATAGTGTCATGATAGCACCGCAATGCTAAATTGCCTGCAATGCTATGATAGATAATTTAGAGCAATTCACTATAGAAACATCACACTAATTTAGCCCAACATTATGGTGGAGACAATTTATTGAGCATCGATGCACTAGTTTATTATTATAATGCCATGAGGTCACCTTTTTTCAGCGCCTAAGTCTGTTTTTGTGTACTAAGTATAAATAATTTTCTTTTTATTTTATTATGGTGGGTCATCTATGTATTATTCAAAACAAAGTTTAGGAGAAAGTTTAAAGTGGAGGAAGAACGTGCTTAAGAGAGATCGCTCCAGGAAGTGTCCGCTATTTGGATTTACTTGTAAACACTAATCCAGGTGATATTTTCTCCACAAATTTCTTATAACTTTTATGTTGTTATTAATAAAATATAATTTGTGTAAAATAACTTCTATAGCTAGCTAAAAATCTTTATTTTGGACTTATGATGTTAATGAAGCATATCGTTCCTATTATAGACTCTTGCATATGAAATTATTTATGGTTATTCTTAATTACTCTTGAAATTCATTTAATTCATGCAATGAACATGGGTGAAATTAAAGCTAGTGTGATTTATTACCTCGACAGAGAAATGTTGGAACAAAAAAAATGAATGTTGGAACAAATAGGAGAGTTGAGATATAAAACTTTCATACCTAGACATATAATGAATAGGTTTCTAGGGTCTATGGAGATAAAATCACTGTATTGAGGTGAGAGCATTATTTTATACCTTTACAAGCTTGATAAAGATCTAAGGATGCATATGCTTTAATTCACAACAAACTTAGATAAGTCTACTAAGGAAAATACAACAACATTCGTTATCATGGGTTCAATACATCTTTTACTCTGAGTACTTTATCTTTTAAACATTTTTAGTAGTTTGTAGAACCACACCATCAATTTGATTCAATCAAATAACCTTACTACTTGAGTAGACAATAATAGGACAATTCATAGGGATACACTTTTTTCCTTTTGGGATTGACAACCCTCTCATTCACTTTATACTTGATTGATACGTGCATATGTATAACAAATAATATACACACTGCATCAAGTTTTGGTGCCATTACTGGGAAATCAAGTTATATTTTTTGCTTATTTTCCCTATATTGTTTAAAAAGCAGTATAGTTAATCTGCTTTTGTTGTTATAATTTATTATTTAGTTACAAATTGCACTTGTTTAGTGTTATGAATTTTTTTGTGTATTTACTTTTATTTACATTGTATCGTATCATTTGGGTGTTTGTTTGTGCATGTGTGGTAGATCTAGAAAGAGACCCTTACTATTTGACTTAGAGATAGAAATGACCCTTACAAAATTCTGAAAATCTAAAAAGAAATAAACTTTAGAACTGGTAGAATTAAACTAGGACCAGGATTAACCCAGACCTTTTAGAGAGTAAGTCAATCATTTAGTTGATGGAATTCATCAGAGTATCAATCAACCAACCATCTAAGCTAATAATTATGAGTTGAAACCCATAATTATTCAAATGGTTCAGAACTCACACTTTGGGGGAACTCTTGTAAAGGATCCAAACTTATATCTAGCTAATTTATTAGAAATCTGCACAACATTCAAGTATAATGAAGTCAATGGTGATACTAGTAGACTTTGATTGTTTCCTTTTTCTCAATGTGACTAAGATATAGTTGAATTCTTTGCCTTCAGGCTCAATAGCAACTTGGAATAAGTTTGCCCATAAATTCCTAGCAAAGTACTTTCCACCTTCTAAAACATCAAAGCTTAGGAATGATGTTGCCTCATTTTTTCAAATTTGATGGACAGTCAATTTATGAAAGCTGAGAAATTTTAAGGAGATGCTTAGAAAGCATCATCATCATACTTTGCTAGATTGGTGATTCAGAGTTTTTATAATGGACTTATAGGATCCCTTAAATTCATAATTGATGCTAAGCTAGATGATATTTACTGTCAAAACCTTTTAAAGAGGCTTATTGTAACGCCCTAGAATAAAATTTGAAGGAATTGTCTTTTTATCATTTTAAGAATATACCAGAGCTTCTATAAATCATCAATATAAAAAATAACTAAAATTATATACATCAAGATATTTTACTATTTATTCACCCAAAATATCATTTATACTAGTTAGAAGATCACTATAATCACTAATCTATCACAAGCTCCTTACTATAAAAGAATAAATAAAAATACAGAACAAAATTTTAAGAAAACCTAAGGATCTCTAACAACCACACTCTAATTGGTCCTGGCCCCTTACCTGACCTGAAATTATTAAAATCCATATAATGAGCTCAAAAGCCTAGTAGTAATCCAAAACTCACTAAAGCTTTTAATATAAGGACTAAATCATTAATATGATATGCTCAGTCTAATATAATCAATATCAATCAATGTAGTTAATGACCAAATATTATTAATAAAACTTAATATGATCAATAATAAAAGCAGAGAATCATTATAATGAATCTAAAAATTAATAATTGGTATAAATTCAATAAATCAATAAAACAACGGTATAAATATCATTCATAATTCATTAAAAAAATTTATCTTATCTATTCATATACATCATCTATTTATGTATTATCAATGCATACAATACTATCAATGATATTAATGTATCCGTCAATATCATCAGTGCTATCAATATATGCATGCATCAATATATGATTTAGCAAAATAGGAAATCCAGCTTTAATGTGATGTTTTCAACATCTTTTATCCTAATTGATTCCTAATTGATCATCAGTCATATTAATTATCACTTATCCAATTAATCAATTATCATTACTGGTGGCTTCATTAAATCAATAAAAAGTCATCACTCTTTGCCCGTTAGTATAATAAGTTATTTGTTATAGGCTACAACCAGGATAACATCATAAACCATTTTTAAAGGAAAGCCTATCGGCCCACCCTCCTATGCTGGATATTATATTTTAACAGCCAACCCATTTTATAGTGTTAACAACCAGCTTTTCTTGCTTATGCAAATGTTATAATCAAAATATAGTAAGAAATAATCAATTTTATTCATTACAAGAAAATCTATTTAATAATCAAAATCATTGAAAACTAAAATGAGATTTGAGTTACTTACAATAAATAGAAGAAATCTTTGAATAAAATTGGCGGATGAAAAAGCCCCAAATAACCTTCTCTCTCTTCCCTCTCTCTTCTTCGATAAGGCACATCATTGAAATTAAGTTTTTTTTTTCATTTAAAAAAAATTGTCATTTCAAAAAATTAGATTATTACGCTTATGCCTTGATAGAGGAAATAGTAATAAATAATTTTCACTAGCTATTTGATAGGGCGAATCCTAAAAGAATAGCCATTGTGAATGATTCTGATACACTTTCTATTTTGAATGCCCATGTAGCAACCATGTCTAAGAAATTGGATAATGTTGGAGTTAGTACAGCCTCATGATCACCTATACCTTTAAAGGAGAGTCTATTTAATCCTTCTAGTGATCCTAACATATAAGGGGTAAATAATTTGAATATGATTAGAAGATCAAATAACTCCACCCGAATATATGTAATCTAAGTTGGAGGAACCACCCAAATTTTAGTTGGAGTAATAATCAAGATGGAAATCAGAGGAATGTTAATCAATCCAACCAAGTAGATAATTCTTAGAACTCCCTTTAAAATCTTGTAGTTAACCCTAGACCTTCTTATCCCCACTACAAGAAAAGCATTCATTACCGGCAAAAAATTTCGGCGATTTCTAAAATTTTTGGCAATATTCCGGCAACTAAAAATCCACCGGAATAAATCGCATAGAACACTAACACTGGCAATCCTTTTCCAGCGTTGTATTTTCTGACAGCTATAACTGCTGGAAATTCCTGGCGAGAAAGACCTCAGGGAAACCTCCGGAACTTATTGGCAGAAAGACTATAGGAAAATGGTCGGCAGTTATTGGCGGTCAAAACGTCGCTATCTTCGGTGGCCAAACCGTCGGTTATTACCGACGATTAAACACAAAATTTTTAGAGCAATTATTCAAACCAAAATAGAAACAAAGTTGTTACCAATAGAAAGAAGTTTATTAGCATCTAAAAAAGGTTCCAATAAAATAAGAGGAAAAAGTTCTTAATTCTACAAATATTTTTCATATGATATTTGGAAGATATAAAACCCACACATCTAATATTCCAAACTAGAGAACTAATCATTAATAAACAAATTAGAAGTTTGAGCCCTAATAACTCTAGGTGTCGAAAGTTATTGATTTTCAATTTTTTTTTCTTTCTATTTTTTACCTTCGTAAAACCTTCATTCGAATCTACCATATTAGAATCGTAGTTGAATGATGAGGAAGGATCAAAAAATTTATAGTAAGTCTCATTAAAAGCTGCCATAGAAGAATCAGAGTAAGGAAGAATAAGGAAGGAAGGAGAGGAGATCACCTTCAGCTAAGGAGATGGAGATGAAGGCCGGCGTCGACTAGGCTAGGACTGAAGTTTGGCTGGACTGCAGTAGGCATTCTATGGATAGACAAAATAAAATGAAATGATGCATTGAAATGAGGAAGAAGGGGACAACGAGTTGGGATATTAGGGAAAAAATTGGTGGCATTTTCAATAGCTTAAACTGCTAAAAATTTGTCACTTAAAATTGGTGGTAGGACCATCGGTAATCACGTCATAGATAGAGCATTCTAGCGATGTTTTCAGTTGTCAAGTAATGTCATTGTTTTATAGTAATTAAACCGTCGGTATAACCGTCGTGTTTTACAGGCGGTGTGTTGACCTCATTTTTGTATGTTCAATCCAGACCGTATGCTCTTTTCAGTCCTTAGGATTACTCTAGACCCTAGGATCAATCTGATCTTAGATCAATCCATACTTTAATATCAATCCAGATTCAAATTAATCTTAATCCCATATTAATTTTAAACTCATTTCAAAAAACTCTAGGTTAATCTAAACTCTAGGATCCTCCTAGACTCCAGATCCTAGGATTACTCTAGACCTTAGGATTCTGCCAGAATCCAGATCATATGATCTTCTTAGGCCCTAGGACCTACTCTAGACATTAGGATCTTTCTATAGGTTAAACCCTAGGACTCTCTCATATCCTAGGATCCTTCATAGACTCCAGATCTTAAATCTACCTAGATCCTAAGATCATTTTAGATCTCAGACTCTAAGATCTCTAGACCCTAAGACTTCTAGATTCTAGGATTCTCCTAAACTTTAGTCCCTAGAATCTACTCTAGACCCTAGGATTCCTTTAAGCTAATCTAGACCCTAGAATCTATTCTAGACCCTAAGATTTTCTTAGACTCTAGGATCCTTCTAGATTCCAGATTTTAGGATTTTATCTAAGCCCTAGAACTCTTCTAGATTTTGTATCCTAAAATCCCTCTAGATTCTATGATCAACCCAAATTCAAATCAATCCAAACTCTTGATCAATCCAGTTCTCAAACCAATCTAAATTTCAAACCTATTCAGGCTTTAAACCTGTCAAGATCCCTAGGCAATTCAATTTCTAGATCAAACTTCATTTAATCAAACCTATGACCAAAATTTAATATTATCTAATCAATCATAATCACCCATATGATTATGAGAGATGAGGATAATTCAAGTTCAAGCATTCAAACCCAGAATCCAGATCAAATCCAAGGCCAAAGGTCTACGTCCTGAAAGCCTTTTCTAGCAAATCTTTAAACACTTCAAAACCCAATCAAATGACCTCTGATTTAGGGTCTGTCAGTTGCATACTGATGTGACATATCTCTAGAGGCAACCCTTCAAATTTGAGCTCATTCTGAGGTCTTTAACCCCAGAAATTGAATTGATTTTCAAAGGCTATAAAACCTTCAAATATTTATAATCTATGCCACAAGACCTTGCACTCAGTAGATTTTGACCTTGGAGCTTTCTCCAAAGCCTCCAATCACTCTCAGACCCTTAATTATCCCTCATTGAACATTAAACTATATTTTTTTGGACTCATTTTGACTTCCAGTTGACTAGAGTCCAAAATGACCAAAATACCCCTATGGGGTGTGAATAGTCACTTTGGACTAAATGAGCTTCAAATCAAATCCAACCACCTCCAACAAGTTTCAAATATTAAACCCAACCTGTTGGACCCAAACCCAGACTCTGGGTCAACCTAGTTGACCAAGTCAACCCAGGTTGACTAAACAGGCCCTTTTGGGTTCAAATAGGTCATTTTGACCAAATGACCTCTCCATACCTTGGGACCACCTTCATTAATCTCCAAATATTATTCTGAATCTGTTGAACCTAACCCCAGGCTCTGGGTCAAATTAGTTGACCAAGTCAATCAAGTTTGACCCAATAGACCCTTTATGGGCCCATTAGGCCCATTTGACCAAATTGAACTCCCCAGACTTTGGAATCACTTCCAATAGATTTTAAATATCATTCCAGACCTGTTGAGCTCAAACCCAGCCCCTGGGTCAACCTGGTTGACCAGGTCAACCTAGGTTGACCCAATGGCCCTTTAAGGGCCCAAATGGGTGTTTTGACCCATTTGACCCTTTCAAACCCAACAAACATCTCCAACATATTTTGAATGTCATTTTAAACTTGTTGAGCCTGGACCCACCCCCTAGGTCAACCTGGTTGACCAAGTCAACCTAGGTTGACCCAAATACCCCTTAATGTTTTAAATGGGTTGTTTTAACCCATTTGACATTTCAAACCTCTTTCAAGCTTCAAATTAGTTTCTAATCATGACCTAAACCCTTTTTAATTATGGGCTAATCAAACCCAAGTCTAGTTGACCAAGTTAACTAAGATTCAAGTTTAGTCAAATCTGACCCATTTGGGTCAAATCAATCCATGAGACCAAATCATTATATTTGAACCCTCAATTTGATTCTGATAAATGATTCAAACACACTTAAGCATATCATGATCCAAGTCATGATCAAGTTAACTTAGTCAACTTATTTCTTTTGGTCAAATCTTATATGGATTCAATCATATATCTATTTTAATATTCTTTTGAACCTCTCTAATCTCTCCAAACCAGCTCATTAGGGTTTATCCATGCCACCTCATCTAGTTTGACCCTTTGACTGGTCAAACTAGTCAACTAATGGTCAAAAGACCCTTAAGTATCCAAAGATTTAATCTTATAGCATTCAAACTCTAAACCCTTAAGCCTCAAACCCTCTCCAATACTTGACTCCAGCAGTTCAACCCTACTCATTGCCACCTCAACACCCCCATTTGACTGTTGACCAGTCAACTTGGTCAACAAGAGGACACGAGGGGGTTTAAATGGCCAAATCATTCCTTAGAGCTAACCCATTCCTTTCGAAACCTTCCCAGCAGCTTTAGCCCCTTCTGGAGACTTCCCTAAGCTCCCCTAAATCGAGCCCAACTTCTTGGTTTAGCCTTAAGAGGCAAAGTGGTCCCCCTCCACTCCAAAAGCAACCAATGAGCTTAGGTCCTCTCCCATCATTCCTCTTGCCATCCCAACGACCTAAGACACGTGCCCTCCATCTAAGGGAAAGCTCTGAGCATTTGGGACTGTTGGATTCGAACCCTAGGCATCGAAGACACAAGGATCCCCACTTTTCCATGTATTCGAAACCTTACACTATCTCTCTTCTCAAGCCGCCCCAAACCAGAGTTCCTGCGCCACTGAGCTCTAGACTCCCTCCAGACTCATTCCCGACCAAAATCCACCGTCAAAATCTCACCGGTGACGTTCCTCCGGCGAGTTCAAGCTCTAATCCATTCAAGCCTTGAAGGGTGCTATCTGAGTCGTTTTGAACCACATTTTCAACAGGGATTTTATACAAGGACATACTACAACTTCAGAAAAATTGTTTCCATTACAATCCAACGGTATAATCCCTCAAAACTCTTAGATATAGGTCACAATGTTTAGGTTAAATTAGCTTTTTTAAAAGTGGTTTTCAAACTTTGTTAAGACCCCCACAAGATTTATGTTCAAGTGTTCGATTTAAATTTAAAATTTCACTTAATTTTGTTGGTTAGATCGAAAGAACGAGCTCATAAACCTATTCTAGGGTTCAGGTTAAATTCTGCATGAACTATGCTTAATTTGAGCCATTGATCTGCAGATCGACAGCTCAAATCCCGCCATTCCTCGGTTATTTCAAACCGCGGATCTGATCTTGCAAATTTCTCCTCGTCCGGCTTGATCTCAACCCTCCATTCAGCGCCGCGGGATCGATTCTCTGCCGTTCGATCTCTCCAAGGGGAGATAAAATAGTGGGATTTGATCTCTGCCATCGGATGAAGCTCATGCGGATCCGACGTTCGTGCCATCTGCAGGCTGGTTTAAGTAAAACCGTGTGGACCCGCCGCCGCCACCAATGATTGGCGCCATCCCGCGGCCGGAACCAGCGAATCCGTGCGTAACACGTGGCGCCGCCGCCGCCATTTAATAAATTTGATTTTAATTGATTTTAAAATCATTTTAAACCCTTTTTTTATTTATTTTATAAAAAATATATATATTAAAAATTAAGTAAAAATTCATAAATATCTTAAAATACCAGAATTTCAAAATCTCTAATTTCAAATTAAATTTATTTTAAAATATATTATATATTTTAAATAATTTTAAGATTTAATTAATATTTGTTAAATATTAATTTAAATATTATTAAAAATATAAATAATATTTCAGAGTTTTGCATTAAAATGTTTTAAATAACTTAAGAATTGTTTTAAAATATTTTTTTGAACTAATTTAAAATATAATTCATATTTATAATTTTATTTTAAATATTTAAATATTAACTAATGTTTAATTGAAATTAATTTCAAATTATCTTAAAAAATATATACAAGTAAAATTATTTTAAATAATTTAAAATTTTAGGAACATTTAAAATTTAGTTTAATTCAATTTAAGATTCATTTCAAATATTAATTAATTTCAAATTGATTTAAATGCATTTAATTAATTTAAGACTTTAAAAATTCGAAATTAATTCATTTTAAAAAAATGTAAATTATACCTTAAAATTTCCCAAATTTTAAGTATTTTAATTTAATATTAATTTTAAATTTTAAATCTTAATTTATTTCAAATAATTTGAATTATTTGGTTATTTTAATATTTAATTAATATTTAATTAAATAATAAACTAATTAGTTTTCAAAATTCAATATTTATTTTCAAATTATTTTAATAGGTTAGAGGATCTCCCAAAATAATTTGATATTATTTTAATTATATTTTTAGTTATTTTAATATAAATATTTACATTTATATATGTATGTGCATATATATATACATATTTTGAAATTGTATTTTAAAAAAAATTATATTTATATTAGATTTTAAAGTTTGAGAGATCCCGTGAGATTTTAAACTTAGTTTAAGCATGCTTGAATAGAATTTGTGGGGAGGTGATTAATGAATAATTATATTTTAACTATTCATTAATCACATCATTAATCAATCCTAATTAATTTTAATCTTTACATGCTTAGGATACACACACCACCTAGCTTTAAGTCTCTCTTAGTTCTAGGATGTGATTGTGTCTATACTTACATGTGTATATCAAGTGTTAGCAAAACATCGATTCAAATCCATTTTAACTTAATGTCATTAAGGATAATAATTAAGAACCTTGTTTAAAGGACTTAGAATATTTTCAATAATTAGGATTGACCTCCTATTGACTTGGAATTCTAACCATTTGAACATGGTGACACCCTCAGCCTTAAGAAAAATTTTATTGAATTTTGAATTCATTAAGCCCCTTAATTAACTTAATCAAAATTGAACTTTAATTAAGCCTTTAAACCTTCTAAAAAATATAATAAATCTAATTTAAATCTAAAAATTATGAATAATATTTCTAACTAATAAGAATTTAATTCTCAACACATGAAAATTAAAATCAACTAGATTTGACATCAATTTTAAGAATAATTTAATTTTAAGTGAAATTTAATATTTAATTAAATTAATTAATTAAAAATAATTAAAAATTCAAAAAATCTCTCAAATGCTTGATAATCTCTCCCTAGACTATTCCTGGTCTTTGGAGGTGATTTCAAGAAGTTTGGAGATCATTTGGATTCAAATCATCAAAGCCCTTCTAATTAAACAAAATAAATAATTCATTAATTCAACAAACTTCAAAAATTCATAACTAATTCAATTAAACTCCAAATCAGTCAAACTCAAAGGCATACAACTCATATTAAGGTCTAATATTTATCAAAAATATAAAACTTCCAGAAATTAATCAAATTTGAATTGGTCAAACTTAGTTCAAAATCAAGTTAAAACTTCAAACTTTCATAATAAAATATAGAAAAATTCAAATTCAGTGTACTTATAGTCTAACTAATCATATTAAGGTCTAGTATTTTAATAAAATATTAAATTTCTAGAATTTAGGCTTAATTAAAATATTAACTTTTGACCTCTTAATTAAATCATTAAAATAATCTGAAAAATTCCAAATTTTAATAATTAATTCCAAATTCCAGAAAATATTAAGTTAATATTTAAAACACTCAACTAACTCCTTAATACCTAACAACCACTCCTGAAATGAAGTTTTTAGGCTAGACTACTCCGGGCTGCGGGGCTACGTGTCCTAAGGAGGCTTTGTTCCTCGAGCCTTGTGGCACAACGCCACGAATGAATTCTAAGGAGTGTTAAACTTAAAATGAATTGATTCTTAATGATTTAATTAAACTTAAAATTCTTAATTCAAATACAGTAACTCGGTTTATCGGCTGGACTACTCCTGGCTGCGGGGCTACATGACTTAAGGAGGCTTTATTCCTCAAGCCTGGTAGCACAACGCCACGAACTGATTAATGACAAACTTAAATAAATTAAACCTTAAAATCAGTAATTAATTAAATTTAATTAAAATTTAATTAACCTTTAAACTTAACCAAACTCAAATCATTTCATCATATCGGGTATCACTAGGTAACCCAGGCCTACGAGGCTATTAAATTAGCCCCAAAGAAGGTGAAATAAACTTCACGGTCTCGGTGAGCAACAAAGGTGGTATCCAATAAACAATCAAAAATAACTTTAAAATCAAATTCAAATCATTAAGATTTAAACTTTGATTAAAATCTCCTTGAACCCCTTTTCAACCAACCAGAACATCAGACAACTTTAACTAATTACCCTACTTAGGACATATCAAATCCACACAACCTACACACACTTTAAATGGCTTGCTAGGACAACCAACTCTAATCTTAGGCTAGGTCGGTGTTTACTTTTCTACTGTGTGCCAGGTTTTCGAGCTTTTACTGCATGTTATTTGCTAGTAGTATAATTGATGTGATTGTTTATTTATTTAATGTACTCTGTGTTGTGATTGATTACATATTAGATCTACCCCTAGGTTAGGGATAATTTATACTAATTTAATCTTATGCAGGTGGCCATGCTCGCACAGGGCAATTAAATTAAAGGGGCAATAATCAAAGCTTTAAAATTAACACTATTTTCTGCAGGTGCTTCAGAAATTTGTTGAAGTCCCCCTTTAAAATTAAAAGAGCATAGCCAAGTGTGGCTGGTTTGAGCATTTTAAATTTTAAAATATTAACTGTTGATTATTAGGATATCCTTCAAGATTGAGTCTAGATTTTAATTTTTATTTTAAATGTAATTTAATTTGAGAATTGAGTTGTAATGTATTAAGTGCTTTAAGATGGGATAATAGTGATCCAAACTGGATTCCAAGGAGAAAAGTGACATCCCTTAGGGGAGAGTACCTTTTTACTTAGAAATATAGTCTAGGATACTTTTAAATATCCAAAGAGAAAAGATAACACCCCTTTTAAGGGAGAGTTTCTTTTTATTTGGATATCCGGACCCAACGATCCAAGGAGTTTCAAGAAGATGAAGAAGTGAGGTAGGATTAGAAATCTGGGTTATTGTTAGTGGTGCCCGACCACTTTACTTTTCCTGCAGACCCTGGATTGTATAATTAAAAGGCACTTGCCTATGGACTTTCAATTCGAGCATTATATTTAATTGATTTGATTAATTATTGATGTATTAATTATGATTAGGGATTTTCCTACTTTTTTTAGTTTTTTTGGTGATCTTGCATGTCGATTTTGATTTAGCCTAGAATCCATTCGGAGGCTTGTGAGGACACATTAAAACTATTTCTACTTGAAATCAAAAATTAAAATTTTAAACTCAGATAGAAACTCTAACGCTTTTAAGAAGTAAGCCTAGATCGCTGGGAGTTTTTCATGCATCCATATTAACTTTTCTCTATCTTATTAGGCACCTCCCCGCCTGCGAGTTTTGGCAGACCACCTGGCCTATGAGGGTGCAGTTCTGTCCAGGGGATATTGTGCAATCTCTAGGATAAAATCTATTTTTAAGCCTGATTTTAAAATTGATTCATCCTGATTTTAAGCATTTAATCGAGTCAACTAGTATGTATTGCATTAAATATAAATTAAAAATTGAGTCTAATTCTTAATTGCATTTTTTTAGCTTAATCATTTCACCCAACATATGTCAAGGGGCCAATTAGGAATCTACTCTAGATGTTGGCCCCACTCTCTTTGCATTAATCTTAAATAACTTTCCTACCACTCTACATTTAAAAGATTAGACACATGGTTTTGAAGCGCTTAGGTGATTTAGCTGGCTCCCCAATCCAGGCTGGGGTAGGTCTAGATTTGCATTGCATTAACTAGGATCTGGGTCATTGATTTTTAATACCCACTTTAGACTTAGGTTCTGAGGCATATTTTTAATCTTAAGACCTCAACCTCTAGGAATCTAATTCCCACTCTCTAATAAAATTGATCATTTAAACTTAAATCTCCTTCCATCAAATTCAAGCCTAACACTTAGGATAGGTTGGGGTGTTTCTGAAGTAATTAAGAATCTCAAAATACCTCTTACCCTTTTTCCCTTGACTTCAAAAATAAATGTTCAATTTGAAAGTACGAGATGCGCCAAGAGGGGGGGTGAATTGGTATTTTAAAAATTTAACCCTACACAAGAGTTCTAATTTTTTTTTGTATTTTCAAAACATAATTTAACGACTAATGTGCGGAAGCAAATACAACGTTCACAACGATGAAATTGATAATTCAATTTTAGATTTTACACTACAATATTTAAATACTGATTTTTCACTAAGCAATTAAAACGCACAAATTTAAAGCATGAAAAGTAAAGTACGGCAAACAGGAAAAAACACACCAGAGATTTTTATAGTGGTTCGGTCACTTGACCTACGTCCACTCCCCGGAGTCCTCTACTCCGGGATTTGCACTAGTAAAAGTTGACTCTCCTTTTGCCCCCACAGCAAGGCGGAGAAGCCTTTACAATACTCACTTTCACCTCCCTCGGTGCGGCAGAATACCAAACGCTATGTCACCCTCCTGGTGACGGCAGCGAACCTTCTCCTTTTTCTCCCTCCTGGAGATGGCAGAGTACCTTGGCGATGTTGATCTTGAAGTGACTCTTCCCTCGAGAACTTTCTTGAAGCTTCCAAAGCCACAAGAGGAGCAAAGCATGCAGCTAGCTTGGAGCCACCGTGTGATCCCCTCACACTACTTCTCCCTCACGCTCAAGCTCACCTTCACCTTCCTCTCTCAAGCTCTAGATCTCTCCAAAAACTTCTCTCTACCGAATCCCCTTCTTTTTCCTCCAAGCCTCTCACAGCAAAAGGATTGATCAACAACTTCCTAAAGAAAATTTTAAGTTGTTTTTATATCAGGCTTCAAAAAACCCTAAAAGTTTCAACTTTTGCGTTTCTGTTCGTACAGTACGATTTATAATCGTACAGTACGATCAGTTCAATTACAGCTCCGTCCAGTACGAGTACAGACGAACAGGTATCGAATTTTATTCATATCGTACTGTACGATATGTATATCGTACAGGACGATACTGTTGATTCGTACTGTTCGTACGGGACGAACTGTGGGACGAACCTCGGGACGAAAGAACTCGTCTCTATCAGTCGTCCAGCACTCATTTAATCGTACAGTACGAATAGCGTTTTTCATGATATCGTCCTGTACGATACGATAAGAATATCGTCCAGGACGAATAGTACAAAAATTCTTGGGATCGTCTGGTACGATCGCTGGGATGAAGAAAATCGTCTCTGACAATCGTCCAGCACTCCACCAGTCGTACAGTACGATCAGTTCATTTCTTGATATCATCCTGTACGATATGAATATCGTCCAGGACGAACAGAATAAAAAACCTTGGTTTCGTCTTGTACGATCTCTGGGACGAATGAACTCGTCTCTGTAAGTCGTACAGTACGATATATGATCGTACAGTACGATCGACATATAAAATAGAAACCAACGTTTATTTCCTGATTAGGGAGATAATTTTGGCAAGTTTTAATTAATCGTACAGTACGAACCGTATCGTATAGTACGATCAGTTCAGAAACTCAAATTCAAAAACTTACCAAACTTATTCTGGCGGCTAGGGTTTCACAATTACATATTATCATACAGTACGATATGGATCGTATAGTACGATAAGTTTGTAAACTTAACCATTCGAAAATTAGCCGTTAGCCTGAGTATTTTTAATTAATCGTACAGTACGATCCAATGTCGTACAGTACGATGTGCTTAAAAAAAATTAATCATCATTTTTTTAAAAAAAATTATCCCCCTGTGTGTGTGCATGGTTGCTCCTTTCACATGCATGCTTCTGTGGCAGACTCAAAAAAAATAAAGAAATAAAAATTACAGACTCTTCAACATCCTATTCTACCCGATTTGAGTCTCCAGCAATCTTTAGCAGTGTGCATCTGACTTGAAATGTTAGTGCTCATATACAAAGATTAAACATTTGTAATCTAATGGAAGTCTATATGTACTCAGTAAGTATTAGTTGTCACCATCAAAATTAAGTGCTCGGGATCCTGGATTTCAACACAATTTTGATCCATTCCTGATTGAAATTTTCAGTCCCTACCTCCTTTGAGATCAAACTTTGAATTCTTTAAATAAAATTTGTATCGCTATTTTAATCGAGAGTATTCGTAAAAATATTTTTGGTTTCCTATGATGTAATTAACTACGAGGGCTTACGCTCGTAGGAGATTTAGAAACCCAAACCAAATTTCAAAATCAAACTTTTCAAAATCTCAATTAATTATCTTTGGGAAAATCAAACCCGACGATCATTATCGTCATTTTCAAACGATCAATAGTGATTGATAATTTCTCTCCCTGAAAAGATATATCAATTACTATTTTCAGTTTGATTATGAGATTAATGATCTTCTTTTCCAAATTATTGTAGTTAAATATTTGATTGAATACTCATTTTGACCCTTCGGGGTCATATATAGTTCTTTCTCAAATTCAACTACGATAATCAGGATAAATTCAAAGATTTGAAATCTGAACCTATTAGGTAACGATATATTCACCTTCTGAGGTGATATATCATTCATAATAAATATTCAATTTTAAAATTAAAATTCTAAAAAATTAATCATTTCTCAAAGAAAATTAAACCTTTTTCAAAACCATATATATTTTTCAATCAAAACACGGTGTAATCGTCGGTTTAACCTCTGGTAATTCTGGCAGTCACTTGATCGTCGGAAATGCCGCCGGTATTGCTGCCGGTATTGAATGAATTTTTTATAGCATCCCCAAGCTTTAAAAGAATAATCAATTCAATGATAGGAAGATGACTATGGAGGATTTAGTACTTCATATGGTGAATCAATTAGAAAGTCAAGCTACTGCCATTAGAGATATATAGATTCAAATTGGGTAGTTTGCTTGTGTAATCAATAAGTCAGATGAAGTCTCACCCAGTACTATTGAAAATAATTTTGAGGAGCATTGTAAAAACATTCAATTAAGAAGTGGAAAGGAATTAGGAGACCCCTATAAGACTAAAGATTGGACTTAGCAGGAAAGTGTGGAATGAGAGCCCTTAGTGTCTGACCCACTTAAAGAACAACCTGAAATGATTAAGGAAGCTGAAAAATTAATTAGGAAGGTTGTAAAGAGACCACTACAACCTTTTTTTAGAGGATGTTTAAGCATAAGTTAGATAAGCAATTCTCAAAATTTTTGGAAGTATTTAAAAAAATTAACAATTAACATACCCTTCTTAGAAGCCTTAGAGAAGATACTCACTATGCTAAATTCATAAAAGACATCCTTAATAGGAAGAGAAAACTTGAGAAACTTGAGATTATATCATTAAGAGTAGTACTGTTATATAGAAGAAACTCCTCAAAAAGTTAAAGGATCCTAGTAGTTTTACCATTCCAATGACTATTGGGGGTAAATTTTATGGAAAAGCATTATGTGACTTAAATGCTAGTATTAACCTTATGCCCATGTCCATTTTTAAAAGGTTAGAACTAGGATAGGTACGACCCACCTTAGTTACCCTTCAACTTGCTAATAAATAATTTACTTATCCTAAAGGGGTGGTAGAGGATGTCCTTGTCAAGGTAGATAGGTTTATCTTTTCTGTAGCTTTCATTGTCTTAAATATAGAGGAGGATAGGGAGATACCAATTATCGTAGGGAGACCTTTCCTAGCCATAGGTTAAGCTATGATAAATGTCCATTAGGGGGAGCTGACCATGAGAGTTCAGGACCAAGAAATGATTAGATGTGCTTAAGTCCATGAAGTTTCCTAGTGAAAGAACTAAGGATTGTTCCTGAGTTGATTTAAAAGAAGTTATTGTTGAGAATTATAAGGAAGATCTTTTATCATATAAGACTTTGAATAAATCTTGGAATGAGGATGAGAATTGTAAGGGGTTAGAAGAATCTATTCATTATATTGGTGAGATATCTAGGATATTTAAGGAGACTTTGGATACCTCATCTGTGGGTAGAACTTTAAGACCATATGTGGAGGAAGCACCCATTTTAGAGCATAAGGCCTTGCCTAACCATCTTAAGTATTCATTTTTGGATAGCAATTCAACTTTGCCTCTAATTATTTTTGTTGGATTAGGAGAAGATCAAGATGGCAAGTTAATTGGGGCTCTAGGTAATTATAAGAAAGCTTTTGGATGGACCATAAATGATATTAAGGGAATTAATCCATCTTTGTGTATGCATAAGATCTTGATGGAGGATAATTCTTTACCAAAAGCTTATCCCCAAAGATGATTGAAGCCATCCATGAAGGATATAGTTAAAAAGGAGATACTTAAATAATTAGATGCAGGAATTATATATCTCATTTCTGAAAGTACGTGAGTGAGCCTTATTCATTGTGTCCCAAAGAAGGTGGCTTGACTGTTGTGTCCAATAAATATAATGAGCTTATTTCTATTAGGATAATAACTGGGTGGAGGATCTGTATAGATTATAGAAAGCTGAATGAAACCACTAGAAAAGATAATCTTCCCTTGTCATTCATAGATCAGATGTTAGATAGGTTAGCAAGTTATCATTTTTATTATTTTCTAGATGGATATTCTGGTTACTACCAAATTCATATAGCACCTAAGAGCCAAGATTAAACCACCTTCACTAACCCTTATGGTACCTTTGCCTTTAAAATGATGCATTTTTTATTGTGTAATGCTCCTACAACTTTTCAGCGATGCATGATGTCTATTTTTTCATATTTAATGGAGCAAGGCATTGAGATATTATATGGATAACTTTTCTATATTTAGTATTACTTTTGATTCTTGCCTTGATCATTTGACTTATGTGTTTAAAAGATATGTAGAAATAAATTTAGTGGTGAATTGAGAAAAGTGTCAATTTTTGGTGGCTGAAGGAATAGTGTTAGGTCGTAAGATTTTTAGAGAGGGCTAGAGGTAAATAAAGCTAAGGTTCAAGTTGTAAAAAATTTGCCACCACCTACTTCCGTTAAAGGCATTAGGAGTTTTTAAGGACATACTGGATTTTATAGGAGATATATCAAGGATTTTTTTCAAAATTTCAAAATCTCTATGTCATTTGTTGGAAAAGGATGTTCCATTTGGGTTTGATACTATATGTCATAATGCCTTTAAAATATTGAAATAATATTTAATCACTACACTTTTTATTGTTGCACCAAATTGTCTATCTTCTTTCAAGATTTGAGTTAGAAGAATATGTACTTCATGAAAGTGATATTAATGAATTCTTCTTTGATGAACAATTGTTTGTATTGCAGTTGAGTAGATTGCCTTGGTATGCTGATATTATAAATTTTATTATAAGTGGAGTGATTCGTTTTGATTTATCATATATTCAAAAATAAAAATTTTTGCATGATGCCAAAATTTTCTTTGGGATGAGCCATATCTCTTTTAAAAATATAACGATCAAATCACCTAGAGGAAGAAATAGAACCTATAATTAGGGAATGTCATGATTCATATTATGGGGGCATTTTGGGGGATTTAGAATTGCTTCTAAAATTCTTCAATCATGGTTTTATTGGCCTACTTTATTTAAGAATGTTAATGCTTATGTTAGGAAATGTGATTGGTGTCAGAGAGTGGGTAATATTTCTAGAAGAAATAAAATGCACTTAAATTATATCTTCGAGATTGAACTGTTTGATGTTTGAGGACTTGACTTTATGGGCCTATTTGTATAATCTTATGGAAGGCAATATATCTTGATTGATATTGATTATATTTTTAAATGGATTAAAAGATTTGCAACTCCCAAAATTGATGCTCAGGTAATACTTAAATTTTTAAAGAAAAATATTTTTTAAGATTTAAAATGTCTAGAGTTTTGATCAGTGATGTAGGGGGGATCACCTCTATAATAAAAGAGTAAAGGCATTGATCACTAAATAGAATTATAACAACTTATCATCCTCAAACTATTGGCCAAGTTGAAATTAGTAATAAGGAGATCAAGAGAATCCTAGAAAGATTATGAATTCAAATAAAAAAGATAGAGCTCTAAAATTACATAATGCATTATGGGCATATAAAAAAACTTTTAAGACCCCAATTGGTATGTCTCCCTATCATTTAGTTTTTGGAAGCGTGACACCTACCTTTAGAATTAAAGCACAAAGCATACTAAGTGATAAAATAATTAAATTTCAATCTAAAGAAAGTTTAAGAAAAGAGGTTAATATAATTGAATAAGTTAAAAGAGTTTAGAAGTGAAGCTTATGAAATACTTTGGTATATAAGTAGAAAATGAAAAGATGGCACAGTTATAAGATTCTTAAGAAAGAATTCACCCCCGGACAAGAATTTCTTTTATTTAATTCTAGATTAAAATTATTTTTTGGAAAACTTAATTCTAGGTGGTCAGGATTATTCACTGGAACTAAGGTGTTTCCTTATGGTGCAGTAGAGATTCAGAATAGTAAAACCTCCTAAAATTTTAAAGTTAATAGCCAAAGGTTAAAATCCTATTTAAGATGAGACATTAATCATTTAAGGAATGTTGTTGAGTTGGCTTATCCTAAATAAAAATCTTGACAAAGTTTGGCTGAAAACTTAAAACTTAGCGTTGTTTGGGAGACAACCCAAATATGTTATGTGCATTTCATTTTATCTCTTGTTGTATTTATATAGTTTACTATTTTGTATATCTTTTTTGTCTTATGCTATTATTCAGTTTACTACTTCTTACCTGCTTCAAGTATTGGTTGTTCCTTATTATACTCTACATGTACTTTGACATTCATTTAACTTATATGAAATTTAAAATTAAAAAAAAAGAGAGATTAAAAATAGTAATAATACAACACTATAGGTGCTTAATTGAATAAGGGTAGTAATTACAAATTAGAATAACTTTAATAGTAACTAATTAAATCATATAAGTTAATACTCCAGACTTAATTCAACTACTTTAATACAAAAAGCACTTGACTTCTGGTTGTAAATTGATTGACAAGTTTAGAAAAAGGTAGTACTTGAATTTATTTATAAAAATTCATTCTGAACTAAACTATGGCATAAACAAGCTTATAATAGCCCTTACATTATATCAAATTTAGGGCTTTTGAAGGAATAAAACAACCAGGTATTCAACATCATTATTAAGGTACTCTAAAGAAAAAAAATAAAAAGAGAAAATGATGAAAAGGAAAAAGTGAAGACTGAAAAGAAAAATGAGTACTGGAATATAAAAAATTGGTACATGGAAAAGCTTACTTCTTAAAAAGTACCTAATACCTAAATTAAACAAGGGAAGTATAAGTAATCTAATACATATTGATGTTTATAGATGAATTAAAAAATTAACTAAAGTATAAAATTTTCTAAAATGAAAAATCACTCAATTCAACTAAGTGGTCAACTCTTACACTAATAACTATAGTAGATAAAGCTTAGAATGGATATTAATAAAAGTGATTTATTAGGATGTTTATTAACACTTATTTTGATTAAAATTGCCAAGCTTTGATTCATTTCAATTAACATCAACTTAGTGAAGCAAATTCTTATAATTTAATCAATTTTAACCATACAAATTCATTAGGGAGAATGAATTAATCAAAAGTGCAATTGCATTACTTCAGGATAATCAATAGCTTAAGCTGAGAGAAATTTATTAAGTGAATATTATGTTATTATTTTATGCTTCAAATTCCCGTGAAATGTGTTTGTAGTTCATGTTGTGCATGAAAAACTCAAGAAAAATACTTTGGAATGCAAGCTGGAACAAGCACCGTGGCGCTAATTCATTCAACACCGCAGCGCCTTCAAAGCCCTAGTGCTATACCGGAGCGCCATGTCGTCATTAATTCAAAAAAAAATACAAATTAATTCGGCACCACAACATCTTCTTCAAGCACCACAACGCTATCAATGCCTCATTGCTACACGTTAGAATGTGCTTGAGAGCACTGCATCACTAGAAATGGGAGTTGCGACACCAAGTTCTTTGCCTATAGCATTTAGACTATTTTATGGGAGCGTTGCAGCACTGGGAGAAGTAGCGCCATAACACTGGGCTGATTTTGAGATTTTTATATAAATATCCAAAAGCAATAGATCATTTACCATTCATCATTCCCATTTGCTAAAAATGTCAGAGAGGGGCTGGAGAAGGAGAGAGAGAAAGAGAGAAGAAGAAGAAGAAGAGAAACTAGGCTTTAGATGCCGCCGAGCTAGTTGTGAAAAAATGTAGATTTTCACAAGGTAGTTTTATCCGTGCATTATTTTAAGTATTTTTTGTAAAAATAATGTGAAACTTATGGAATTGGCTATAGTTCACTAAATGCCTTCAAATAATATTATAAATGTTTCCTATGAATAATTTTCTAAATGGCTACTATTGAGTATGTATGCAAATTTTATGTCTTCTCTACTGGAATGTCATACATATGTCAATTCTTTTATTTTATATTCATATCAAATGTTGCATATACATGTTGAACATATTGATATTTACATGTGCATGGCATGTAGAGAAGGAGGAATGGTGGTAAAGTATGTAATAGCTTATTATGTTACGTCCAATATAAGTAGAGTTATAATGGATTGTGTACACATGTATGTATGTATGTAAAAGTGTGTGTTCTCCTCTATCATCCTTAAATAGGTGTGAGATGATCAAATAGAGATATAAGTGAAAGTTGAAGAACAAGTGCATATCACATTTCATATATTGCATTTCAAGTCTATCATGTGATATAAACCTTAACCCTTATTCAAGTTCAAAAAATGCTCATGTTAATGTTTCTAATGCCCATGCTCAAGTTCTAGTGATGCTCTGTTAATATTTCTAATGCCCATGTTCAAGTTCTAGTAATGTATATGTTATCACTTGTGATGGGGTTCTAATGTACAAGTTCAAGTAAAGTTCATGTTATTACCTTTTTCAAGTTCAAAATGTTGGTAAGTAAAACTATTAATACTAATTGTACTCTTATAAGCGTGTAAATGATAAAGCCTCACAATAGTAACATATTTGTTTAATTTAAACTGCAAAATCTTCTGTTGTTTTAAATGTAAACTATTGCAATTGTTGATTTTGATTTTTTTAATAGGAATGACGTAGTCTACTAAGAATTGTTTTGCTCATTCCATATGTCTATATATCATTACAGAAAAAGGCAAAGCCAAAATAATGTATATTAGAAGTTGATAAAGGCATGGTCCAAATGAGAGTATATTCAACATAAAGGTAGTATATTGATAATCCAATTAATATACATACATACATACATACATACATACATACATACATATATACATACATATGTGAATTTGATGATAAGATAATTAAAATTAAGTACAATTCTTCCAATTAGATTCTAGGGGCATGACACTAAAATGCTTAAAACATAATATAACATAAAATATTTGATGAAAAATTAAATTATACATGCTAAGTCAAAATTTTCAAAATTTTTGTAGATCTAAGTTTGTATAGAGTCTGACCACTTCTCATGTGACCAAGAAAATTTTAAATATGAAATAGGATAACGATAGCTTATATCGAGCCAAATAATTTTTCTAGCTGACTTGACAAACAAAATCAACTTTAAGATCTCCTCTCCCTCTTTTTCCTTAACTCCCTAAAATAGCTCTATGCATAAGATGAGAAAAGGGATTAAAATGGATTCTAGGAATTACATTTGTATTTATGATATATATATTATATATATATATATATATATAATGAAGATAGATCCAATAACAAACATTATTTCCATGCCTATGAGGGCCACAAAAAATGTAAAAATATACTCTAAATAGTGTGTTAAGTGCTCTACAATATGGTGAAGATGATTTATAATCAGATATAAATGCATCTAGAAAAATTAATTGAATGTACTAAGGTCAATTTCAATGTATCGAATTTCTCTCCCAATCAAATCACAAAAATTCGACCAATAACCTAGGCATAAAAATAACTTTAAGAATGAACATAAATTTAGTAGATGCTAAATAAACTAAGTGTTGTTTTTTATAAATTATTAAATTTAGATGTTAAATATGTTTATATATATATATATATAATCTTGATCAGGCACGAATCTCAAAGTAAAAGCAAGTTGGAAATTTCCAAAATTAAAATTGTGACCATCTGAACTCCGATTTCAGTAAACTTATAGTCGAACTAAACGTCTCGAAAATACAAACCCAACGACACCAAATTTGACTCAATCTGAGCCCAAATGGGTCCAAATCAAGCACCTGAAGTGGTGTTGGAAGGTTCAAACCACAATTTGGATTACCAAACAGTTTCCTTTGCAGTGTGTGTCCAAACAAACTTCCGCCGGACCACCAAGTGACGTCGGACTTTCATCTACCCCCAACTTCAACCATACGGTTGATGAAAGTTTGATAGGGATGTTAAGCCCTAGTGAACTAGTCCCGAGGCTAACCAAGAGGGGGGGTGAATTGGTTATTTAAAAATTTCACGATAACTATGAAAATCTTTTTATAACGTGCAGCGGAAACGAATTAAAACAACGATAAAAAGATCAACCACAAATATTCACCCAAGCAGCTAATATCAGAAAAAAATTAAAGTGCAGAACTGAATCAGAAAAGCAAACCAGATTTTATAGTGGTTCGGTCAACTTGACCTACGTCCACTCCCCGGAGCCTCCCCTCCGGGTATTGCACTAAACAAAAAGTGTTTCTCCTTTTGCTCCCACAGCAAGGCGGAGAAGCCTGTACAAACACCTCCTTTTCACCACACGGTGAGGCAGAGAACCCGACCTCCTTTCGCTTCCTCCTGAAGCAGGCAGAGAACCTTCGAACTCCTTTCGCTTCCTCCTGAAGCAGGCAGAGAACCTTCTAACTCCTTTTGCTTCCACCTGAAGCGGGCAGAGAACCCCGGATCTTCTTGCGAACGATCCTCCCACGATGAACACCGACTAGACGAAAGACGACGAGCGGAGAAGACGACTCTGATCCGTGCTTGGAGCAACCTTAGTGAATCCCTCACTAACTCCCCCTCACAAGATCTTCTCTCTCTCTCCCAACTCTCTCTCTCTCTCTAGGGTTTCTCAGAGAAGGAAGGCAGCAAAAGATTTTTCCAAAAATTGGAAAAAGTTCTTTTAAAGGAGGGCTTAAAATTTGCCCTAAATCTCAACTGGTCGGCCAAGATCGTCCTGTACGATCAGTTCAAATTCAGCTGTTTCAGCCTAGACGATTAGGCTCTTCTGGACGATCAGTAGAAAAAGTTGTTCATATCGTCCCGTACGATCCTGCGATCGTCCGGGACGATTAGTGCAAATTGAGGGAAATCGTCCAGAAGACAGTTCGGGTCGTCCAGAGAAATCTGTGCTGGACGACAAAAAAATGACTTGATCGTCCCGGACGATGGGGTCATCATCCTGTACGATTAGTTCAAAAAGGCCCCAAATCATCCTGAACACAGTTCGGGTCGTACAGCTGAAATGCACTAAACGATCATGATCGTCCGGGACGATCCTGCGATCGTCCAGGATGATATGATCGTATCAACCAAAAATAAATTGCTTTCCTTAATTACCAGATTAAATTAGGCATGATTGTACTGGATCGTCCGGAACGATACACGTATCGTCCGGGACGATCAGACCAAGTATCTAAAAATAAGAACTTGCCTAACTTGATCTGGCGGCTGAGAATTTCTGATTTGGGCATATCATCCCGTACGATCCGGAGATCGTCCAGGACGATCTGCTCAATCAGACCCTCTTAACTTAGTCACCCTAATTAGGGTTTCTGTTTTAACTGGATCGTCCAGGACGATGTGGAGATCGTCTAGGATGATCTGAACAAAATTTTTAACAGAAACTCTAATTCACTCAATCTCTCTCCCTGAGTGTGTGTGTGTAAGGTTACTTAGCTAGGGAATCAGTTACATTACAATTGACTCAATAAAAGGAAAAATCATACATTTGACACACTTGGACCCGATCTTGAGTTGGCTTGAGTGGCTCGCGGTCTTTTGTGCCTGAAACAGATTAGCCAAGCAAAACACACTGGAAACATGTTTGTCATCATCAAAACCAGATTTGCAACAGTTGACATTTATAATCTGATATCCCTCGAGGGTGAGTCAGCCCACTGTAATCTACTTAAATTCTAGTTGAATCATTTTCAACTGGGCCAGGCCCCGTGGTTTTTCCCCTTTCCAAGGTTTTTCATGCAAAAAATATTGTGTTCTGTGTGTGTGAGCTAGATATCCGTACAACGCTAAGATATAGGATTATAACTCTATCACCACGTATATTCTAGCCCGTAATAATTTGGCGCCGTCTATGGGAATCTCAATCACATTATCCTAAGCACCACTTTGATGGCAACAGGCATAACAATCGCATCTTGGGATCCTCCTGCTCTAACTCACACAAATCTAGGAATCATTCCATAAACTAGGGATGTCAGGCATCTGCCTCTTTTCACCCTGGTGGGCGAAACCCTACCGAGAAAGGGACATCAGGACCATCCCTAAAAGATCACATATGGAAGATGGAGGAATCTCAGAATGAGATCCTTCAACTCCTGCGAGAGACTCGATGACTGGCATTAGCACCACAAGAAGAGATTCTTCTTCCTCGAGATCCACCACTGGTCGAAGATGTTCAAACCGAACATCTTCATATAAGGATTCCTCTTCCTCCACCAAGGATGTATCCTCCGTCACATCAAGATAATAAACTTGCTGACACAGTAAGCTCTACCTATCCTTTGTGTGTAGGTCGGTAACCTTGTATTCCTCTGGACGTCCTCAAGGACTTAGCCCAACCACACATTATTGAGCTACTTCGCAACGCCCTACGGCATGAACTACAAAGATTGATCTAAGAAGAGATTCCCATGGGAGGTATAAGATAATCTCTTCATCAGTGGGACTTCCAGGAGTCATAACCCCTAACTGAAGCTATCCTTCAACACCCCATTCAGACAGAATTCAAACTACAGAGCATCGATCCCTACGATGGGACATCCGATATGTATGAGCATATCAATCACTATAGACCATCATGTATATCTAGTGAGCCTCAGACTCGCTCCTCTACCAGGTTTTCCTGCCACCCTCAAAGGGCAAGCTCGAATATGGTTCTATTTGCTTCTAGCTGAAACCATTGCAATATTCGTTAAATTGGCCAAAGTGTTCATCGAATAATTTGTTTCTAATAAGAGAATGGTTAAATATTCTTCCCACCTCTCAAGAATTCACCAGAATGAAAGTGAGTCCCTCAAAGAATACTTTTAAAGATTTTTTACTGAAGCTCGATAAATTCCAGGGGTGGATCTTGAATTACTTAGAGGAGTTTTCCTCAGAGGGCTTCGTCTTGGCCCCTTTTACTCAACACTCATGCGAGACACTATTCTTTTGTACGCTGATCTAATTCATCACGTAAAGGCATAAATCTCCGTCGATGAAGCCATTAATGCCCATAGGAAGCTATTTGAGCAAACTCCTTGAAAGTGTAAAACTTCCCCTATAATGGATGACTCATTCTCGCAACAAAAAAACCTGCCTCCTAGACCCCCAGTACCATGACGCGAGTTTCAACAATAATATGAGTATACACTTCTCAATGCCCCTCGAGCAAATATGTTGATGGCCATCCAAGATTAAGAGAACATAAAATGGCCAAATACTTTAAAATTGAACATAGGAAATCAGGAGCAATACTGACATTTCCATCGTAGTCATGGACACACTACTTAAGCTTGCAGACAACTCAATGATGAGATTGAGAGGTTGATCCGACTAGGATATCTCTAGTAATTCATCTAAAACTCAACTACTCGAGATGAAGCTGGTCCCACTGGGGGGGAAAATCAATAACAATAAAGAGAACCATTGAATAATATTCAAATGGTTTGTGAGATTAAATGACCATGTAATTTGTGCATTTGTGTTAATAATACTACTCATCTTATTTCATCATATCTCTTTTATGTTAAATAGAGTGTCACTCTGATATCCCTAGTATTTTCTTCCAAGTTAAATACTGTGTTGTCCCCACACGTATATCTTATGTGTTTAGCATGATGTAACTATTATATTCCTAAGTTATACTATGGAGTTGTTGTATTGTCTTACATAATATAGTGATGTATTATCCGCTCCATTTTGATATTATCTCCTACTTTAAAAAAGGATAAAAAATAATAATAATAATTAATGATAAATATAATCTATTGATCCTTGATTCAAGAAATACGCAATCTTTATTGTGTCTCAATCACTGGATGATCGATCCTAAGGAAAATTCGATCCGACCTCTTCCACACAGGTTAACGTCGTCGAGTACTGCTCTGACATACAACCTTGGATTGGTCAAATCTCCTAGGAGGATGTCAATCAAATCTTAAATCCTTGATTTGAGAGATATGTAATCTTTATTGTGTCTCAATCACTGGATAATCAATCCCAAAGAGATTTGATCCGACCTCTTCCACACAGGTTAACATCGTCGAGCACCACACTGACATACAACCTTGAATATATCAAACATTTTAGGAGGATGTCAATCAAATCTTAAATCCTTGGTTTGATAAATACATAATCTTCATTATATCTCAATCACTAGATGATTGATCCCAAGGGGATTCGATCTAACTTCTTCCACACAGGATAACATCATCAAGAAGCCCTTTGACGTCAAATAATGGTCCTTCCGACCTCCGTCGCCTACTACGATTCTTCCAACCTCTATCACCAGACAACGATCTTTCTGACCCATGTCTTCTGCTGACTATGGTCCTTCCGACCTCCATCACCTACAATGATCCTTTTGACTTATGTCACCAGACTATGGTCTTTCGATCATCTTTGCTAGATAACGATCCTTTTGACCTATGTCTCCAAACAACGGGCCTTTCAACCTCCGTGCAGTCCTCCTGAACTTTGTCACCATACTACTATCTTTCTGACCCCTATCGCCTGCTGACTGCGGTCCTTCTGACCTCTGTCGCCAGACAATGATTCTCTCGACCTTTGTCGCCTAATTATGGTCTTTTCGACCTCCGTCGCCTATCGACTATGACCCTTCCAACCTCTGTCGCCAGCCAACTACGGCCCTTGCGACCTCCATCTCTTGACAACAGTCTTTTCAATCTCCATCGCCAACCGAATATGGATGTGAATCTCTCTTCGTCGTGGGATTTCTCGAAGAAGGGTGATCCCCCTTCATGACCTCTGTACAGGAAAGGGCCCAGCAGCTAGATAAGGGATAACTCTTATCTAAAGATAGGGGAAGGCCTCCAGTATAGGAAGAGGATTGAAGGCGAGAAGAAGGGAAGAAAAGAGGAAAGGAGAAGGAAACTCCTACTTAGTGAGGGGCCCTAGACCTAGATATGGGATACCGCCTAAACAAGACTAGGAGAAGGCCTCAGCCTAAGGAGAAGAGGAGAAAAGGAGGAGGGGCAAGTTTTTTCATACCCCTAAGAGGGTATTTATAGTGAAGGAGAGAAGAGGAAGTTGGGAAAGTTGGGAAAAAAAAAGCTAGCGGTTAGCTGAACCGTCGGCTAATCGCAGCCAGTTACGGCGATAAGCGCATTCAAATCAGAGCTGCACTAAGTGGGCAGTGTGGGCCACAACTGGCCTCCAGCAACGCTGGTAGGAGCGCGGTGCGGGCAGCTGCAGCGGTGGCAGACAGCGTCTTGTCTGTCCCGAAACATTTCCAGACCCAATTTTGGCTCGGGAAGGCCAAATCGGATGTTTTTGGGGTCCCCGGGACCATTTTTCAATGTCCCAGGCTCAATTTCAAAACTTTTGAAGCTGTCTTGGACCTCTGTGCCTAAGATTGGATTCGTTTTGAATTTCAAATCACGTCAAAAATTCCTAAGAGCTATAATACATATTTTCAGATTTCTAGAGCTTCAACGTCCGAAAAATAGGGGGGCAACTGATATATCATAAAAATGTTATTTTGATTAGGCACGAATCTCGAAGCAAAATCAAATTAGAAACTTTTAAAATTAAAAATGGGACTATCTAAACTCTGATTTCAGTAAACTTATAGTCGAACTGAACGTCTCGAACATACGAACTCATCGACACCAAATTCGACTCAATCCCAGCCCAAATGGGTCCAAATCAAGCACCTGAAACACTATTGATAGGTTAAAACCACAATTTGGATTACCAAATGATTTCCAAACATGACATGCTTATAATCGAATTGAGCGAATCGACGAGATGAATCCAACAAGCTCAAGATCACTGAATTCTGATATCGTTAAAAAATTCAAATACTCAATAAACGATCCACAATCAAGGGATTCAACATCAGCCATCCATACAAACCACTCCCAATCATACCCTTGATCTTCCTCCTATTTACGGGCCATGCCACTCCAGAAAATCTACAAATAGAGCAAAAGGGCACCCCATGGAAAAGGAAGAGTAGTAAGAGGGAGAGATCGGAGATCGCTCTTGCCTTCTTGCTCCTCCTCGACCACTGTCGGACCACCACCTGACACCGGAGTTCCGCCAAACCACCACCTGATGCCGAAGTTCCGCCAGACCACCGACTGACTCTGGAATTCCTCTAAACTTCCACTGGACTAGTGCCTGACACCGGAGTTCCATCAGACCACCACCTGACGCCTGAGTTCTGCCAGACCATCACCTGACGCCCGGAGTTCTGTCGAACCACCACCTGACACCGGAGTTCCGCCAGACCACCACCTGACACCCGAAGTTCTGCCGAACCACCACCTGACGCCGGAGTTCCGCCGGACCACCACCTGACTCCCGGAGTTTTGCTAGACCACCACGTGACGCCGGAGTTTCACTAGACCACCACCTGACGCCCGAAGTTATACCGAACCACCACCTGATGCCGGCGTTCCACCAGACCACCACCTGACGCCCGGAGTTCTGCCGGACTACCACCTAACGCTGGAGTTCCGCCGGACCACCACCTGACGCCCGGAGTTCCGCCGAACCACCACCTGGCACCGGAGTTCTGCCGAACCACCACCTGACGCTTGGAGTTCCTCTGAACCACCACCTGACACTGGAGTTCTGCCGAACCACCACCTAATGCCCGGAGTTCCACCGGACCGCCACCGGAAGCCCGGAGTTCCGCCGAACCACAGACTGACTCCGGAGTTCCGCCAAACTTCCACTGGACCAGCGCCTGACGCAGGAGTTCCGCCAAACAACTAACGGACGTCGGAGTTCTGCCAAACCGCCGCCAGACTACCAACTGACGCCTGAACCAAGTGACGCCGGACCACTAAGTGACGTCAGACTTTTATCTACCCCCGAATTCAACCATACAGTTGGCATTTGTAATCTGATCGCCCTTGAGGGCGAGTCAGGCAACTATAATCCGCTCAAATTCTAGTGGAATTATTTTCAACTAGGTCAGGTCCCATAATTTTTCCTTTTTTTCAGGGTTTTCCAGGTAAAAAAATCTTATGTTCTTTGTGTGTGAGCTGAATATCCATATAATACTAAGACATAAAATTATAACTCTATTATCGCATATATTATGACCCGCAATAATATATACACATACATTATAAATAATAAAATTTAGGTTTGAGAAGCCTGGCTGTTTCTCTTAGCTGAATGAGTTAGTTAGCTGTGCGGCACAAGCATAAGCAACCTGGCACGTGGAGCCAATCCAGACGAAGGCCGACCATCCCCGTCTCTCCCCACTATAAATATCTCTTCACTACTTAACTGAACCAAACTCTACTGTCGTGATTAGGAGATTAGGAGATTAGGAGGTAGGAAATGGCAGCGCCAATTGAGAGAGAGAGGGAGATCGACGATCTGCCGAAGAACCCCGCGAACCATGAAGCTCTGACGCCGCTGTGGTTCTTAGAGCGGGCTGCCGTCGTTCAGCCACGGCGGCCGGCGGTAGTGCACGGAAGCACCACCTATACGTGGGCTGAGACCTATCGCCGCTGCCGCCGACTCGCCTCCGCTCTGGCCTTACGATCCATCGGGCCCGGCTGTACTGTAAGCTTTTCATTTGGCCAACTCTCTGATGTCCCAACTTTGTTGGATTTTCTAATTCGGTTTTGTTTTTTCTTTTAATTTTCGCACGATTCTTCATTTCTTCTTGAATTTTGTCGGCTATTACTACACTTCTCAAAAATTAAGGACTACATTTGTTCTTTTTTATTTTTCTAAATGATGCATGTATAACCAGCGATTTTTTTTTTTGGGTTTGGACAGATGCTGTTCCCTTGATTAAGTAAATTTTCGAATTGCTTTATGCTTTTATTTCTGGAATTATTCTTCTCCATTTTTTGTGGCTTTTGCTCGTAATTATTTTGTTTTATCTAGATATATTTAATAGCTGTAATTTCTTCTTTTTTACTCGGACGTTCGTCACTTCTTTAGTAAATTAATAAATATTAAATTGTTCTTGCTGGTTCTACTATGTTCTTTTCCATGATTGGTTGACCGATTTGTCTTTTTTATTTTTTTTTATGTTTTCCTGAAATAAATTGGGTTATCTGTGAGCTTACTGTAAAATTCCGACTCGTATGATTTTCAGTCTCATCGAGATACTCACTTACTGTTCCTTCATATGGAATAAAAATAAATATATGTTCCTTCTTCAATTTCTCAATCTTTTGCTGTTAAATTGAGATTATTATAGTTGGTTCGAATTTACGTCAATTTTCGTTTTCAGTGTTATAAAATATTGTAAGGAATTAAAGCTAGAGCAGATATCTGAAAAGAATCAGAAAGAAAAATTTTCAGGTAGATCAGGATCATCCACACACAAAGTAAGAGTTTCTGGATAATATAATGCAGTGTTAACGATAGACTTTTCAGTTGCCAACATTTTTCACTAATTTTCTGAGTTAAAATCTATTTACTATGAGAATTCCCTCTTTAGGAGTATCCAATATAAAGTTAAATTATGACCATGGTAGTTAGATGTGTAGATACAATGGATGACGGATGAAACGCAGAAATTATTTTTACTGCATCAATGCCGAGTCCTCTTTACAGTAAATTATGCTAAGAGACTTTCAATCCTTGCTAAGTGAAAAGGGATCATTGTCATAGGCGTGTTGCAAAAAACTCAACTTATAAAATAAAATTGCAGTTAATGAACGCAAAGAAATTTTGCTCAGATCATTGCTCGGTGTAATGTTTGTGATAAGAATAAACTCATGGATTTTCTTTGCTTGGGTCAGATTGATCAAGTCAATTGATAATTGTAACTTATTAACTATGGACTGCTTAGTTTTCTCACAATTCACCGAGATTAGATGTTGCCCAAGGTTTGCTAGTTGCTTACTATTCTTACTCCTAGAAATTAGAATTTCATCAAGTAGTTTAGGACAACCAATCTTATTCGAGCCTTAAAACTTAGACATTTAGCTTGTTTAAGGGACTATAGAAATCACTAGGCAAGCAAGGCCATTCATCATGAAGACCTCATCTATTCTTCAAGAGTACTCGCTCATTGAGTTGGTGTTCTAATGAAAACTTAAGGTTTTTGACTGGAAACTTGTTAGGGTACTTATGATTGAAACCCTGCTTTTATCGCTTAGTAGTCCATCGGTAGTTTAATCTGTTATAAGAATGGTTATATTAAGATAATTTATGTTTTTCATTTTTCTATGAACACATCATCTTGTGCCGTTGACCTGAGCCTCCACTTGTAAACATGGGGTCACTGATTGCCTAATTAGGCGTGGATATGACATCATTTTGGCCGAATCTCTACCCTAGGGTATTTCCAAGGCCTCTATAGAATCCTTGTGATCTTGATCGGACTCACCCTTTCTTCTCTCCAGGAGTCAATTAAGTTCTTTGTAATCCCCAATTAATCAAGGAGAATCTGGCCGCAATTTCTCTCTCTTTCTTCCTATAGCTTGACCCAAACCTACAGTAACATCATTGAATAACTTCATTGCCAACATTTGAATCAAAATCCATCAGTTCCTCTTAAATTGTCTCCCTTAATATCAAAATTTAAATATTAATAAGATAAGCATTTATTTCAAGAACATTTCTCAAATTAGAACTAAACTTCTTGCAAATAGATGGGATTAGGCTAGTGATGTTGAAAGTCCTGCAGATTCTGTGCCTGCAAGTGCATTTTGTCCATTTTTTCTATTTTGATGTGCTTTCCTCTTATTTTTTTGTTAGTTCCCATCATATATTTGGTCTTAATATTTTGTTCCTCATAAAGTTAAACACGGTGAGTTATTTTGCAATTTTTCATCTCAGTTATTTTTTATTCGAAGAGAGCTTGACTTTGTAGAACTTACAGGTTGCTGTAATCGCTCCAAATGTTCCAGCTTTATATGAAGCGCATTTTGGAGTTCCTATGGCTGGAGCAGTGTTGAACTGCATAAATATTCGTTTAAATGCTCAGACAATCGCCTTTCTATTGGAACATTCATCGAGCAAGGTTGTTATGGCTGATCAGGAATACTTTTCATTGGCTGAAGAAGCTCTAAAAATCATTGCTGATAAAAACAAAAAAGGGACTTTCCAGCGGCCACTTATGGTTGTCATAGGTGATGAAAACTGTGACCCTAACTCTCTTCATGTAGCTTTAAGGAATGGTGCTGTTGAGTATGAAAAATTTTTGGAAACTGGTGATCCTGAATTTGCTTGGAAGCCACCAAAGGATGAATGGCAGAGCATAGCTATAGGTTATACTTCAGGAACAACATCCAGCCCAAAAGGGGTGGTGCTGCATCATAGGGGAGCTTACCTTATGGCTCTAAGTGGTGCGCTAGTTTGGGGCTTGAATGAAGGTGCTGTATACCTGTGGACTTTACCTATGTTTCATTGCAATGGATGGTGTTACACTTGGTCGCTCGCAGCGTTATTTGGAACAAGCATATGCCTTCGCCAGGTACTTGTTTAATATCATAACCTTTTTTTTAATTAGCACATTTATGTGCAAGGCCACATTATTATTAAGTTAAATAGTCATCCCAAGCTGCCAAATGTGTTTTCTTTTCCCCTCCTTAGACAAAACTACTTAACTTTATGGTTCAGTAATTATTTGGATTCTTTCAAGCTGGCTTTTTTACTCTTAATTCATGTAGTAAAAGTATTGCTACACTCGCCTCGCCAATCAAATTTACACCAAAAACAATTCATTTGGATTTCAATTTCTTTAATAGGGCTGCCAAAAATGTTTGCTTGTGTTCAATCATGTTTGTCTCCATAATTAAATTGAATCTAGGGTTTTTTCACAAGCTCATTTATTTAACAAGTCAAACAAGAACAGGACCTTGGTTAATCATGTTCAGCTTGATAGTAATTGGATTATATAGGGGGAGAGAGAGATTGTATATGATTATATATTAATTGATTGCACTAATATCTTAATAACAACTCGGGATTTTTTTTTCACCTATAAGCATTACTCTTTCCTTTTATTGAGACTGCAAAACCTGTACTTATGGATAATGAGACGTGTATTAGTTGGAACCAGTAGTATTTTAGTGCAGGACAACTGGTCTTAGTTAGGGAAATTATTCTGTGCAGTCACCGGACCGTCCGGAGGCGAATCAGAATGCGCTACATCACCGGGTATACAATGATGCACAGTACCGGTACACAGCAAAAAAGTAGCGTGGCGCGTCCTAATCTCCGAACAGCGCCCGGTGACCGCACAAAATAATTTTTCTTAGTTAGACCTTTATGGCTATCTTAAATGGGATAAGGATCCAAAGGGAGCACCTGCAGGATCACCTCTGCTTAGGCACAATCCTTATGATTAATGTGTATTTTACTTATTTTTCTGAAGTGTTTTTTTTTTGTTTTTTTGGAGTACTTATTTTTCAAAGCTTTTAAAGCATCGGTAGAGGTGTTCTGTCATATCTAAGGCTACTTTTGGCTGAATTGCCTTTGTTCATTCACTTTATTGTACTAAAGATTCGTCACTGCCTTCATGCTGATTAGCTAATACTGATTCTTGAATCCTTCCAATATAAAATGATTAAATTCCAATGCTTTCTGTAAGGGATGCATTAAGCCTGTTGATTATTGCAATAATAATGGTAAAAGAATATGTGCTTTTTTTTATCAATCCTGTTCATCATTCTCCATCTTCAAAAACAGAACAAAAAAAAGTTCTTTTTTTTTTTTGGCTAGGTATTAGATTTATAAATATGCGTGATTTTAATGGCATGCACATAATTCTAAAAATTGATGAGGGAAGTCTTGTCGGTCTTGAAGATCAGGAATGAAAGTCTTTAATACATTTCTTTAAACAACAAAAATTTCATAAAACCTCTTTATTCTTCCTCCACAGAGTAATCTTCTCATCTCAGTGGAAAAATTATTCTGTGTGAACTTCAATTAAAATAGGCCATGTTGCCTGTGTAAAGGCGATCACAGAATAATTTCTCCAGAGGATGATCGAACCTGTTGAGATGAAATATTGGGTGGTTCTGATTACAAGGCACTATTGCACCATTCACCAAACAACTGCTTCACAGGACATCATAAATAAAAAAAGATTTCGCTTGTAGTTGCTTGTAATGGATTCAGGTTTCCATACTTATGCAGGTAACAACCAAGGCCATCTATTCAGCTATAGCCAACCTAGGAGTGACCCACTTTTGTGCAGCACCTGTTGTTCTGAATTCACTAATCAATGCCCCTCCTGCCGAGAAGATCCTTCCCCTCCCTCGCACCGTCAACGTCATGACTGCCGGTGCCGCTCCACCTGCTTCCCTCCTCACTTCCATGTCCGAACAAGGCTTTCGTGTCACTCACACCTATGGCCTCACCGAAACCTATGGTCCCAGCACCATTTGTGTCTGGAAGCCTGAATGGGACTTACTTCCAGCTGAAACCCGGGCTCGCCTCCATTCCCGCCAGGGTGTCCGTTACATTGGCCTCGAAGGCCTCGACGTTGTCAACCAGGAGACCATGGCCCCAGTCCCCGCCGATGGCAAAACCATCGGCGAAATTGTCATGCGCGGGAATAGCGTCATGAAGGGTTATTTGAAAAACCCAAAAGCAAACCAGGAAGCTTTTGCCGGTGGCTGGTATCACTCCGGTGATCTTGGAGTAAAGCACACTGATGGATACATTGAAATTAAAGATCGGGCCAAGGATATAATAATCTCAGGTGGAGAGAACATCAGCAGTTTGGAAGTGGAGAATTTGCTTTACAAGCACCCGGCAGTGCTCGAGGTGTCGGTGGTGGCTCGGCCGGACGAGCGGTGGGGGGAGTCTCCTTGTGCCTTCATCACACTGAAACCAGATGCCAAAGCTGGGAAGGATGAGGAGACCATTTCAGTTGATATTATGAAGTTTTGCAGAGAAAAAATGCCAGCTTATTGGGTGCCCAAGTCTGTGGTGTTCGGGCCATTGCCAAAGACGGCTACTGGAAAGATACAGAAAAATATTCTGAGGAAGAAGGCCAAGGAGCTGGGGCCTGTGAAGAAGAGCCGGCTGTAGATAACTATATACATATCTGCAGCTTTCTTTTCTCTGCATGAATAAGCACAGTTACCTCTTGAGAGTTGGTTTATGGATTTGTATGGTTTGTCCTTGTTTTATATGAAGTTATTTTTATAGAACATTAGTACTATCTTCAATCTTGTTATTTCTCAATACAATTAAACTATTAGACAAATGCAAAAATATTTTCGCAAATGTCTAATAATTATTCGATAATAACAACATCGAGCCTTTGTGCCATTACGTGGGATCGACTATTTGAATCATTTTTTTATTATCATGATAGGTTAAGAGTCAAATTCTTATTCGAATATTTTTAAAAAAAATCATTTTTAATATTTTTTAACCAAGTTTTCTTAGGTCTATCTATACCTTTCTTAACATAAGTTAAATTTAACAAATCTATTATCCTAATCGACTCAACGAGAGAGATTATTACGTGCGGAGATCGGACACAGATAAATGTTCGGTTTGTCCTCTATAAATAATAAAAGCGCAGTGATGAACAGTTACCGTGCTTTTACTGTTCACAGAAATAAAATCGAATGGTTTTCTGTGTTCGGTCTTAGCACATAATAATTTCTCCATAAGAAAGCTGATGGTTTCTGTCCAAACAATCTTAAGGCAAAATGAGTAAGCCTATTATGGTATAAAATGTTCTATTTTTTTTGTGATCAGAGATATATGTTTCGTTTAGGACGGTTTTCTTACTAATTTTTAAAGTAGTTTTTTAGTTCAAAGATTAAAATTTTTATACTTGAAAGTTGCTTTACGAAACAGTAAGAAAAATGGAAGAACGAAGCCATAATATAATATAAATTTTTTTAGAATAAATTTTTTTAGATTATTTATTATTATTATTTTATAGTAAAGAAATTGTTATTCTATAATATCATATGCATATCTTATATTTTATGGTTTTGATCGGTATTCAATGTATGTTCTTTTTCCTCTTGTTTGCTAAGCACAGCTGTCATGAGATTCTTGTGATGCAAAAACAAAATATCTTCGAAGAAGCCTAAGCGAAATTGCCTTTGATCGGCTAAAAGAGAATGTACTCTCATTAGAAACTTTGGATATGTTCAGTTAGGTTTGGTAAAATATTTCTGTGAACAAAGCTGTTAAGAAATAATTTGTGTAGAATTGAATGTTCTTAGTATAGCTTTAGCTTCAAATTTCTTTCAAAAGCAAATGATGGTATGAGGATGTTAACTTAAGTAAAAATAAAAAAAATTCAAAAGCAAATGAATTGTGAATTTGTTATGAATTTGAGATTTGAGTAAAAATTTTAAAAAATGATGGTATGAGGATGTTAATTTAATAAATATTTATTTATTTATTTATTTTGGAGAAAACTCACGGCGGGGCCTACGCGTTAATACTGGTAAAAAATTACATGCTCTTAAAAGATCTGAAGCTCGCTAAAAAGTACAATATTTGAAATAAAACTTGAGAGCTTAGGATCCTATCAATTACAGGAAGAGAAAAACAAAGCAAATGATAAAGAAGTCCAAAAAATACAGTCGCCTACATCAGTAGCAACAAATGACCCGGAACCAATCCAGAAAGGATAGGAATAACCTGCAAACCTACAAAGCAAAATAAAGAAGAGGGAGAAGAGAAACAACTCTCCCCAAAACAGCCACCCAAACCAACAAAAAAATCAGCCGACAACAAAAAATTGAAGAGAAATCACTCCACAAAACAACATAGCTACTTTCTAGATTTCCTTCAACTACGTTTACTGTCATGTGAAAATGCTTTCTCAACAGCCTTACAAACATCTAAACCATACAAGTCCCGACAAAAATCATCGTGGACATCACCAGCATCATCACCCACCGCATTAGAAGATGATGGAGACCTCCCAAGCCATCCTTAATGCCCAAAACAGGTAACCCCCAAATTAGAAACATAAATATTTAATATTTAAATGTTATGCATGTAATTATTATATTATTCAATATATTATTTTTTTCATATTATTCATTTCCATGTAGAGCTAGCAAGGGTTGGTAACCCTCTCATCCATGGCTTCCAACTACTTCTCCATTTGCTTTATCATTTGTATAGAAATATCACAAGTTAGTGTAGTAGAGTCAATGGACAAATTTAGAGGTGTTAATAAATGAGTCGATTTAATCTTGATTTGAAAATTTTGGGTTCTAATTGGCCGGTTTAATAAATGAGTCAGGTTTGGGTTGATTTTTTTGACCTGTTAATTAAATGGGTCATATTCAGGTTGACTCGCAAACTCTCTTTTGGTGTAAAAATGACTGATTCTATATATTTATTGCATATCGTCATGGACGATCCACCTAATCGTCCTGAATGATACTATTCATCATCGGTCATCCGGCTTGACTCATCGGGACGATCGCCTGTCTCTAATTGTCCTGGACGATCTCTGATCATCTTGGACGATCTGACCGCCTTTTTGACTAATCGTTCTGGCCGTCATAATTTCTCATATCGTCCTGGATGATCCTGCGATCGTACGGGATGATCCGACCGATTTCTATTTAAACAGTCATTTTCTTCAGCTTTCTTCACACCTCTCCTTCCATACATCCTCTCTTGTATTTTCTAATGGCTGGTGGGAAGTGATCTAGGCAAAAGGGTGTGAGCTCCTCGCGGGTAAATGTCGATCCTCGCTTTCCAAATACAGCCGATCAGGCTGCCTTCGAACGATATCTTGAAGTGGGAACTCGGCTAACGGCTAAATTCTGAAAGATTATTTTTGTGAACTAATTGTACTGTACGATTTATTTCTATTCAAAACCCTAGCTACCAGAATAACTCTGGTAAGATTTTAAATTTAATTTTTGAATGAATCGTACTGTATGATTATAATCGTACAATACAAATATTTGAAATCTTGCCAAAATTATCCCCCGTTATCAGGCAATTAAATCATGGTTTCTTAATTACAGTTAATCATACTGTATGATGAACAGAGACGATTTTTGTCCTCCTATATATCATACCAGATGAAACCACAATTTTTTGTACTGATCATCCTGAACGATATTGAGATCGTACAAGATGATGTTCTGAAAATGAACTGATCGTACTGTACGAATGGTATAGTGCAGGATGATAAACAGAGATGATATCATTCGTCCCACAGATTGTCCCCGTACGAACAGTTGAAAAATAAGAGGATCATCCATTACGATCTATGGATCATATTGTACGATATTCATAAAATTGGTGAAGTGTTTGTTTGCATTCGTATTGGACGGAATTATTTTTGAACTGATCGTACTGTATGATATTGGATCGTACTATACGAACAGAATCATCAAATTGGAATTTTTAGGATTTTTGAAGCCTAATTCAAAAGAACTTTTTGATATTCATTGGGAAGAGAGAAAGCTGTGGTTGATAGAAGACGGAACTCTTGAGAGGGAGATTTTGGAGAGATCCAAGGTTTGTGAGAGGAAGGAGAAGGTGAGCTTGAGCGTGAGGGCGAAGGAGTGTGAGGAGATCACACGGTTTCTCCGAGCTAGCTGCATGCTTGCTCCTCCTGTGGCCTTGGTGAATCTCAGGAAGGTTCTCTAGGAGGAGAGCTAGCTGCATGCTTGCTCCTCCTGTGGCCTTGGTGAATCTCAGGAAGGTTCTCTAGGAGGAGAGGCTTCAAGGTCAACATCTTCAGGGTACTCTGTCGTCTCTAGGAGGGAGAAAAAGGAGAAGGTTCGCTGCCGTCACTAGGAGAGTGACATAGCTTCTGGTATTTCGCCACACCGGGGAGGTGAAAGTGAGTCTTGTAAAGGCTTCTCCGCCTTGCTGTGGGAGCAAAAGGAGAGTCAACTTTTAGTAGTGCAATTCTCATAGTGGAGGACTCCGGGGAGTGGACATAGGTCAAGTGACCGAACCACTATAAAATTTATGGTGTGCTTTTTACCGCATTTATTTACTATTTTAAATTGCTTGGTGAAAAATCAGATTTTAATTTTGTATTGTGAGATTTGCAATTGTGTCACCAATACCGTAGTTTTGAATGAATCATTAGCTTCCGCATTCTACTTTTTAGGTTGTTATTTTAAAATATCAAAAAAATTAGAACTCCTATTTAGGATTAATTTTTTAAAAATACCAATTCACCCCCCTTCCCCTCTTGGCACATCTCATACTTTCAACCACGCCACTGGATCTGCAACATCCATATAAGTGGATAGATGGCATTTACAAGCATTCCAAAATATCCCCATACATGCACTATAATATGTAAGCACATAGTTATATAGAAGGGCACGTGTAATCACACACCCACATGGGCCCCGATGAGCATATTATAAGTACATATGTGACGTGTAGGGATTTTGTGTGGGTTAACAAGTAAATTTATGTTTGAACCTGATCCTTCTATTCGAGTAACTAGAAGTCGACACAGCTCGATCCATTAAATAATTATACGATCGCGATGTTAAAAGGGATATTTATTTTATACATTTATATTAGCCCTTCAAATCCTTCAACAAAGAAAAGTTACCAATAAAGATACAAAACCAATGACAAACTTGATCCTCTATCAGCAAGTTGATAGCTGATAAGGTCCAATCAATGAAATTCCCAAATGCTCATAAGCACCCCAATGATGGTTGTATTAAACGTAGATCTCAATCAAAGGGGTTAATTTCAAAAATTTAAAATGCCACCTAAATACCCATCATACATTCAAAATGTCAAAGATCCCAAATTAAAAATATTTAAAAATGAAATTATCCATCAAAATGCTTAAAGCAAAATCCATCCACCCTCCATAATAGTTTGCTAGGGTGGACAAATTTAGTTATCACTTTAGCTCATAAAGAGCTAGTATCTTATCGAGAATATCATAAGGATTCATTCTCAATCCATCGCTTACCAATAAGGAGGATGTAGCACGTGTCCTCTAACTAGTGGTTTTTCCACCAAATAGTACTGCAGGTAAACAGTTATGACCAAGGCCCCTTGAACATGGTGGTTTGCTGCCAAATGGCACTACTACATTACGATTATGGCCAGAGCCCGTATGCTCCCCACTGGCATCAAATCCTTGAGATATGAATTAATAGGATATAATCGATAAGGTATAAAGCCCTCTATTAGCTAGAGTGGATTCAAATTTATCCTCTTAGGTAAATACCCAGCCCAGGTCTACAAGGTAGACTTGGAAAAATAACCAATAGCTATCGATAAGAATCCTTCTATCATGTTGGGTCGACTACCTCCTCTGACTAAGTAGACCAGGAAACATGATGGCCCAAGATGACAGAACCATGGGATCTTGATCGGGTCCATCATCCATTCCCCACACCATCTGCTTTAAGTGCAAGATGGTAAAATTTTTTATTTTAATTATCAAATCTTTAAACTTCCAATATCCAAGCCCATGTTGCCACTATATGCTAGATAACCCGTATCTCTATGTATCTGATCGATGACTAGCCTTAATTAAAAGTTCTCTCTCATTACTGGGAGGGGTAATTAATTATAGGGGCTTGCGCCTATAAGAAACCAGAACTCATATCATAAAGTCCTCGCAAAAATGAGGGCAAAATGTCTGGGTTTTGTCTTATCTACAAACCCATCTGCCTTCCTTAATTAAAACGGGTTAATAGTTGAAGTTCAAGTCATTTGGGTTACTAACAGATCAGTTTCAGATTAATGATTTTGACCTCTTTATTAAATAGTTTAAAGGATATTTTTAAAATGATACTCGTTATTAATTATTTTGGCTAAAATAAAATCAAAAAATAAAAATTTAGAAATGATGTCAATCATTTGGTAACCCAATAACTAGCTCTGACAGGGCAAACCCACATGATAAAGGGTCTTCAGGCGTAGATGGACGAGTCAGGTCTAAGACTTGGATGGATTGATCTCGTCTAGCAAGTCTTTTAAAAAGGAAATGACTTGCCCATTTTGCCCATTAAAAAATAAACTCAGTAAATTTTATTGTAGTAAAATTAATTAATTACATTATAATAAATTAATAAATTAAACTAATAAATTAAATTAGTAAATTATATTTTAGTAAAATTAATAAATTAGATTAGTAAATAATATTTTAGAAAAATTAATAAATTAAATTAGTACATTTTATTAAATGTATAAAATTAATAAATTAAATGAATATATAATATGAGAATTCGTTTTACTATTTAAACAACTTGCTCATATAATATATTAATTTATTAATTTTATTATAATTTATAAAAAATGTGTCCCTTTCTTGCTCTACAAAGTAAAATTAATAAATTATATTTTAGTAAAATTAATAAATTAGATTAGTACATTTTATTATAATAAAATTAATAAATTTAATTAATATATAATATGAGAAGTAGTTTATGTGAACGACTTGCTCATATAATATATTAATTTATTAGTTTTATTATAATTTATAAAATTTTGTTGTTTCTTGCTCTACAAAGTCAAATTAATAAATTATATTTTAGTATATTTAATAAATTAGATTAATAAATTATATTTTAGTAAAATTAATAAATTAATTATTACATTTTATTATAATAAAATTAATAAATTAAATTAGTATATTTTATTACAGTAAAATTAATAAATTAAATTGATATATAGTATGAGAAGTCATTTACTATTAATGTATTAATTTTACAATAATTTAATTTATTAATTTTACTAACATATAATATACTAATTTAATTTATTAATTTAATTTGTTAATTTTACTAAAAAATAATTTGCTAATTTAATATATTAGTTTAATTTAATATTTTTACTAAAATATAATTTACTAACTGTACTAAAATATAATTTACAAATTTAATTTTTTAATTTTGCTATAATATAATTTGCTAATTAATTTTTTAATTTAATTTGTTAATTTTACTATAATAAAATTTACTGATTTTATTTTTTAATGGGCAAAATGGCAAGTCGCTGCGCCCAAAGACCTTTTGCCACCGTGAGAGCTAGTCGTTGGATTGCCAAACGATTAACATTATTTTTAAATTTTTAGTTTTTAATTTTATTTTAGCCAAAAGAATTAACAACAATCATCATTTTAAACATTTCTCCTCATTAACATTCAGATTGATTGAATTGGATCAGATCCAAAACGGGTCAAATCCAGATCAACTTAATCATGAATTTGTCAACCGTTTTTCTGATAGCCTAAGAGCAGTTATCCACGCTGCGCTACTTCTATGTCTTCCCAGTATGGGCGTAAGTGAGCCAAGCCGGTTCACAAGTCTGCTCGAGCTCAACTTATTTACAGGCTCGTGATCCGAGCTTATCGAGCACAGGCTTGAGATCGAACTCGAGCTCAAACTCGAGCTCGTTTATTAAACGAACTCGAATTCAAGTTTGATGAGGCTCGCAAATAACTATTAATATTTTTAAAATAATTTTTATTTTATATATTAAATATGAATATTATTAAACATTAATAATAAATATTTTAATCCCACCAAAGCCTAATTTCAAAATTTTTAATCAAATCCTGTATCCCGCTCAAAACGCAACAACGCGTGGCTCGAGGCGGGCGACCACACGAGGCGGATTGCGTTGGGCTCGAGACGAAACGGGTGGACTGCGACTGCTGGTGCGGGACTCGGAGTTCGACTTGTATGCGGACTGCTAGTGCTGGACTCGCACTCAACTCACTCAAACGACGCGGAAGGCGGACGACTCACCCGGACGGTTGAGGCTCACTAGCCGGCTCGAGCTCGTTTACAATGGGATGAGCTCAAGTTCGAGCTTGTCTTTTGAGTTCGACTCGAGCTAGCTTTCTAATTGACGAGCCTAGTTCGATAGTGTCATTACTCAAAGACTCGGCTCAACTCGTTTACACCCCTGCTGCCCAGTCTTTCTTCTTCTTCCTCATGGGAACACCGGGTTTGTCCATTGATGATCCCTAAGTCCCTTTTACCTTCACACTCTCAATAGTATAGGGATCTCTTTGGTGTGACAAATTCTAACCGCTGAGAATCACGGAAAATGGAGCAGAGCCATGATGATCGCGCTATCCGCCAAGAACAGGTTAGGGTTTATCGACGGCCATATTTTCAAGCTTGAAGGTATGGGCTCAAACCTCACAGATTAGATTCTTGGGTGAGAAATAACAACATTGTGATTTCTTGGATAATCGCCTCGAGCTTTCTGTATTCAAACGCTGCTTACGAAATATGTTCAGATCTCAAGGACTGATCACAGCAAAGCAATTGCTGATGATAATCCAAATATGGTGCGAATCGATCAACAATAGGCAAATAAACACACGGTGAAATGGTAATTGCAATCAAGAACGAGAACCCCCCACACCTCTTGAAATTCTAATTTCAGAAACAATCGATCCAAGAAGGGCCGCCCCCGCCCTATTGCACTCATTGCAAACTTCATGGATACCTACCAGGTTACAAATCAAGACAGAACCCTCAATCCAAAAATCCTAATGCCACTATCAACCAGGTTTTCTCCTGCGAATACAATGACGAGAAGGGCGAACAAAACTTCTTTCAGTCTGGATAAATCTCAATATAATCAAGCTGTAGAAATATTGTCTCAGCATCTGCACTCCACCGCTAGAAGTACAGTAAGTCTTTACCCTTCGCAGGTACGTGTCTCTCTGTCTTTTTCATGACAGATTTATCTACCTTCTGACATTGGATCATAGACTCCGGTGCCTCCAAACACATCTGCACGCCTCCACTCACTAACACTACAGACACATTACCCAATCGTATGTAGATAACGTTCACTTACGTGCTGAGATAAAACTGTTACTTTCTTGATAATTTCATCATACAAGAAACTCAACATCAAGATAATGACTGCCAAGAATGAGAAACAGAATGAGCGCGACATTCTTGATTCCATTAAGTTAGATATAATAGACTTGTATGTCGACAATATTTCCATTTTTGGCGTAATCATCTCGGGCTTCCGTCTTGTAAGAGAATGGACTGTCTCAAAGATTTATTACAATGTGCCATATTTGTCCACTTGCGAAGAAGAGACGTTTATCTTTTCTCTCACAATAATGTAGCAAAATTTGCATTTGATATAATTCATTTTGACACTCGGGGATCGTATTATATTCCCTCTCATTCAGGCCATTTGTATTTACTAATCTTGGTGCTAGTTTTGTGTGGAATTTGGTTGTGTCGATAAATCGGGTTGTACTATTGTCTTAGACCTCAATTCAGTCTGTTGGGCTCGCTGGGGATTGTAGGGGGTTTCCTCCTATTTGGATTTAGGTGCTTTGCACCCATATATATATATATTTTGGTATAACATCCTGACGCTATGACTTGAGCGCCCCGACATTGCATATTTTAGTAGAAAAAGACAAAGAGCGAAGCACTGGGGCGCTGCTAAGGGGGTTGTGGCGCTCCAGACCCAGGCGCTGTAGTGTTGTCATACAGACACGAGACAGAGAATTGAGCACCGTGGCGCTCCAACTTCGCACTGTAACACAGATAGAGTAGTTGCCTTTCTCTTTTTTCATTGAGGGTTGCGTCCCTTGGTGGTTATTGTGAATCTCTTGGTTTGTTCTTATGTAAGACCGGTGCTAGAGAGAAGAGAGAAAAAAATAGAAAGAGAGAGAGAAGAGAGATATGTACTATTTCTCTCAATTTTCATAGTAGATTTCTTGGTGTGGTGTGGCTCCGTGATTTTGTCCTAGTTTCGGATTTTTCCACGTTATATATCGGTGTTCTTTTCTTTCCGTTGCAATATTTTATTTCTTGTATATTCTATTGCGTGGTTTACTTCTCCCCAACACTTGGTTGATGAATGTAGGCAATTCACCTAGATTTTTCTTCTTAAAATCAGATGCCCACGCTAAGATTCATAACTTTTTTAAAAAAATTTCTAACACTATTTAATGCCAAAATCAATATCGTATAATCGAACAACACCAAAGAATTAAATTTCATGGAAATTTTTAATGAGCATGGGCACCTTACATCACTACAAGAAAGTTAGCAGTTTGAGACGGGCTTTACGACGGATTATTTTTTGTCGAAAATAGCGATGAATTTGCGACGGAAATTTTTGACTTTTTTTTTGCAGTGGAGGTAACTTTCCATAGTGCATCAATTACATTGTGTTGAATGACCCCAAAAAATTTCATAGTTGAATGAAGACATCATTACTTACTAAATGTGGCTTGCGTGCTCTATTATAATCATATGTTCTCATTCAATTTTGGAATGAATGCATATAGTGCCACTTTCTTGATCAATAGGACTCTCTCACCACTCCACAAGCTGCCATACGAACTCTTACAAAAAATTACTGTCCACTACTCCACCTTTCGAGTGCTTAGATTGTTAGCTTTTGCATCCAACCTTCACACACAATGAACTAAATTCTAGCCTCCTGCTTGAGCATGTGTCTTTCTGGGTTATTCATAGGGCACCAATGGATATAAATTTTATGATCTACAAATGAAACAAACACTTTTCTCAACAAATGTGATCTTCCGCTAATGATAATTTCTCTTTCACTGATTTTAACCCACATATTGATTTATTTATCTTTTTACTAATCTTTCCTTTTCAAATCCACCACTTAATATTCCATTATTTGTCACTAAATGTAATATAATTCTGGAAGGCACTCTATCAATGGAAATCTTGCCACCAACCAGTCCTGATCTCATGGACAACTACAATCGAGCCTCCCCATAAGTCCACAAGAATCTCGTGGGCTCCAAAAATTCATGCCCCGGCCTCTCTGCAGCCCCTTTCCTTTTTTTTTTTTTTAGGTCGTCGAGGAGAGTTTTAACGTTTAAGTTCCGAGGCAAATTTTCAGAAGGTGGATTGGGTTTTGAATAAGACTTTACCCAGAGATTTCGCCATCATTTTACGAGGACTTTATGATCTGAGTTCAGGTTTCTAATTGGCGCAAGCCCCTATAGTTAATTACCCCTCTCGATAGCAAGAGAGAACTTTTGATTAAGGCTAGTCATCAAATAGATACATAGTATCCACAGGTGCATAATATCTAGCGTATAGTAGCAACAGAATTTGATATTTGAAAATTTAATATTTAAAATTAGAAATTCACCACCTTGCACTTAATGCAATCAATATCCCATGGTTCCATCAATGGTCACTAGTCTACTTAGTCAGAGGAAGTAGTTGACCCAACCTGACAGAAGGATCCTTATCGGTAGCCATGGGTTGCTTCTTCCAAGGGTACCTCATAGACTCGGGGTAAATATTTGTCTAAGGGAACAAATTTAAATCCACCTTAGCTAACATAGGGCTTTATGCCCTATTGATTATATCCTATTGATTCATTACTCAAGAATTTAACGACGTTAGGAAATATATGGGCTTTGATCATGATCATAATTTAATGGTGCATTTGGTGGCAAAACCATCCGGTCAGAGAGTCCTGGTCATAATTGTTTATCTGTAGTGCCATTTGGTGGCGAAACCACCAGTTAAAGGACACATGCCACATCCTTACTGGCAAAAGATAGTTTGAGAATGAATCATAATGATATTCTCGATTAAACATTTGCTCTTTCTGAACTAAAGTGATTTTCTAACTTGTCCATCCCGACAAACCATTGCAGAGAGTGGATGGATTTTGCTTTAAGTATTTGTTAGGTCGGTTCCTCCTGAATTGGCCCCAACTCTTGAACATGCCCAACCAGGGCTAGTTTTTGTTTATAGGAGGCGGGCTAATACCGCCACCTCCCCTCTTTACCGCCCACAATAGTGGGTCCCACTATTCAAATTAAATTTAAAAGTGGAAAGGAGGGGGTGGCTAGGGATTGGGAGGGAGTTTTGATTTAGAAAATTTATGTATTAAATAAAAGGAGGGAATTAGGGTTAGGGTTATGCTTGGATTTGTTTTCTCTTGAAGTTCTGAGTGTCTTGGGCTATAGACTCATCGTCTAGAGATTGGGAGAGAACGATCCTCCTCTTGAATTGAGGATCAATTGTATCTTGCTTTGTGTTTGCGTTTGCTTTGAATCCACTACTACGATCTTTCGTTTTGAATTACTTTCCTTGAGAACATCGCATTATTTCCGCTATTTTTATCAATTATTGCTAGGGTTGCTTGCGAACTCAAGTATTTCCTATCAGTATTTTGATGTTTTTATTTCAATTTTAAATATTTAAGTTTTGATGACTTTTGAGTTTTGAATTTTCATAGGAATTTGGGAGGTATTTTCAAGTATTTAAAGTCCCCATTCGATTGAGGATTGAGATTTCTTGTCAATACGACCATCATCGGGGCATTTATGGGCAATTTTTTTTGTTGGTCGAACCTTGTTGACTCTGTTTACTTGCGGACAGAGGATTAGGTTCTTCGTCAGCTTTATGCCTTTATTAGTGAATCTTTCTTATAATAGACCTTGAAGGCCTAATATGAACGTATAAACAAATTTCTCGGTCGATGCCGCAACTGTATATTTGTTTGATAGCTCGAACCGTGTCGACTCATATCTATTTACATAGAAGGATCAAGCTCAAACTTATGTTCATTTCTTGACTCGCATATCATCCTCAGACGTCACATGTGGACAGACAACACGCTCGCTGTGGCCCATGCGGGAATGACATTTTAAATTCATAAGGGGGAGCATTTAAATATAATTATTTGCACTAAGTGATTGTCGTTAAAATTTGCGCAAAAATTTTATTTGAAGTTTGAGAAACGCCTTCTGTCGGCTTGTACGAGTGTTACGGATCCAGTGGCGTATTTAGCAGTGTATTGGACTTCAGTTGTCGTGCACTGGCGACGATGTTCATCTATTTTCATCTTCTGCATGTTGTCATTTTCTTCGGCATACGACCCATAGGAGTGTATTTCAACCGATGAACACACTGTACAAAGCATCAATAGCCTTCCACCTGTCATTTACAAGTGAACTGATCTTTCTAGTATGATAATTATTATTATTAGTATTATTATTATTATTATTATTATTATTATTATTATTATTTAATTTTAACATAAATTTAATAGAGCAAAGAAGTTACCTTGCTGTTGGCTGTGAGGGAGATCAACAGTGTTGGATTGAAGTGGAAGAGCTCGACAAGTAGTTGGGTTATTCGATTGAATCGGGAGAAACAGTGGATCGAGTGGCTGGATCCTACGAGTGAGGCACAGGGTTAATGCTAAAGGAAGGATCAAACACAGGTTGCGATTGGGTGTGCGGCAACTGTGTAGGAATCAAACTCGGGAAGAAGGAGATCGATCAATTGCAAGGGGGCGGCTTGCAATCGGAGAAGGATCGAGCGTTGGAGGTGTTTATGTGTGAGGAAGAGACGGGCTAGCTTCGGGAGTTCGACAGAGAGGTTCGTGCACGGAAGGTCGGATTGAAGTGGATTTGGTCGGATGTTGGAGAGGTGAATTTGCAATTGGTCAGTAGTGAGGAAGGGGGAGTGCTCACAGCTTGAGGTTGAGGGAGATGGACAGTATTGTGGATGTATTCAGTGTCTAAGGGGTTCGGTTGGTGTAGGTGATGGGTGGCTTGAAGGGTAGAGGGAATTGGAAGGTGTATGCTTGCGATCAGACGTCTGGTGTGGTGATCGGGACTTTGCGGCTTTCGTGAGGCTAGATCGAGTGTGTGGAATGGGTGATGGGATAATGGATGGGCTTGGAGCAGGTCGAAGCTTGCAGATGGGTGTGTAGACATGAGGAAGGAAGATCGAAGGGTGATAAGGATTCATGGCTGGAGGCTCTCGCACACCAGAAAAAAAAAAGCCGAAGGCTTCCTCTTACCTTCCCTTTTATCAATCGAGCAGGGATGCGATCATGGGATTCACGATCTGTAGGACGAGTGAATCGTGGAATGGCGTGCAAAGAGAATGAGTGGCATGGGCGTTGAATTGTGCGTAGAGGGATATGCGGGATTTCCAAGACTCAGGATCTTGCGGAGAACATGATTTCTAAGCTCACATATCTTGTATCGAATCATACTTGGTATGTACTTCACTTATCACCAGAAAAACACTCTGTCAGTTGCAAATGGGCATATAAGCTTTAATATAATCCAAACGGCTCTACTAGTTGATATAAAGCTTGATTAGCTTTAAAACGTTACACACAACTAGAAGAAATACACCAATTGCAAAGATGGTGATCAACATCAAAATGCTTTTCACCCTCATGTGTCATGTCAAGTTAGAACTAGATTCACTTACTCAAATTAACGTTAATAATGTTACACAGGGATCTATTCGAGGAAATTTACATAAATCTACCACCTGGTTATGAAGATAAGACAAAAATAATTCATCCAAATAGAAATCTAGCATGCAAAACTTCAAGTCCATATACGATCTTAAGTAGTCATCTTGGCAATGGCATTCAAAATCATTAGACTCTTCAAATAAATACAACTTTACATAGTTAAAATTTGATTATTTATTGTTTATTAAAGGCGAAGACTCTAACGTTATTGTTTTGTTAGTGTATCTAGATGACATTATAATTAGAGAACCGGACCGCTCAACCATTAACTTATTGAAGTCTTTTTTTACACGCCCAATTGGAGCTTAAAGATTTGGGACGCCTTCAATACTTCTTAGGACTCAAAATTGCTTGATCTAGTGTTAGGATCATTCTATTCAATGACATTATATGCTACAATTGCTGGAGGACACATGCTTCCTCGATAGTGAACCATCTCAATGCCACTGCCAACAAACCTCTTTTCATTGGCACCATGTATAGGGGATTTGTGGCTAGATTAGTTTTTCTCATCCCAGAACTTCTCATGTGGCCGTAGCTCATTGTCTACTTTGCTATCTAAAGTCCATGCTCTTGTTTAGACACATGACGATCTGTCACCACCATTTGCATTTTCTTAGAGGATTCTAATCTCCTAGAAGGCAAAGAAACGAACTATCATTTATCGACTATCAATGAAAACGGAATATCTTGCGGTAGCCACCACAACCAGTGAACTCACATGGCTAAAACAATTGCTACATGAATTCAACATCCAATCCTCTATTGGAGCTCTAGTTTTTTTTTTTTTCCGGATAATCAGGCAGTGATACCTTGATTTGCAAGAGGATGTATCTTGGTGTATGTTTTTTGTTGATGATATTCTTCTTGTTGATAAGACTAGAGAGGGAGTTGAAGGTAAACTTGAATTATGGAGGTCAACCTTAGAGTCTAAAGGTTTTCGCTTGAGTAGATCTAAAATGGAATATATGGAGTATAGTTTTAGTAGTAATAGACCTAGTGAGGGGATTGTGACTTTGGGCAATCAAGTTATTAATAAGAGTACACGTTTTAGATATCTTGGATCTATTGTTCAGAGTGATTGTGAAATAGATGGGGATATTATCAGCAGAATTCAAGTTGGATTGTTGAAGTGGAGGAATGCATTGGGCTTGTTGTGTGATAGAAAAGTCCTCCTCAAACTTAAGGGAAAATTCTATAAGATGGTGGTGAGACCTGCAATGCTTTATGGCGTCGAATGTTGGCCATTAAAAGAGAAGCATAATACTAAGTTAAGTGTTGCAGAGATGAGGATGCTCAGGTGGATGAGTGGTTTTACCCTTAGAGATAGGATACGAAATGAGAATATACGTGAAAAGGTTGGAGTAGCTCCAATGGAAGATAAGATTAGAGAGAGTCACCTTAGATGATTTGGTCTCATAAAACGACGGCCTTCCGATAACCTGATTAGGAAAGTAGAGGTATTAGATTTGATTTATGTTAAGGAAGGTAGAGGTAGACCTAAAAAGACTTGGTTAAAAAATATTAGAAATGATCTTTCTTTATTAGATTTAAATGAGAATTTGACATTTGACATGACACAATGGAGAAAAAGGATTCATGTAGCCGACCCCACGTAGTGGGACAAAGGCTTGATGATGATGATGTTGTTGTTGTAATCAGGCAGTGATACACATCTTCGTGAAACCCACCTTCCACAAGTGAACCAAACACATCAAAATTGACCGCCACTTTGTTTGCAATAAGGTCATAGAAGGATGCATAAAGCTGATGCCCATATGAACAAAACATCAACTTATTGACATCTTTACCAAACCTTTGCTAGTCCACACCTTATATTGCATTTATCTAAGTGACACCATGCAAAATGAAGATAAGCAACAATCTCTCTCTCCCCTCTTTTACCTTGTTGTTGCAATTATGCTTCATAATAGATCACCCTAGTTGTTTGTTGCCTCTCCACACCCTCATTACATGCTAGACTACCATCCAACATCATGTAGAAATGTGGTTGAGTCAGAATTTATAGCGAGGGGTGGCAAAATAAAAATCCTACTAAACCCTAAATTAAAATTAGAAGCTTGTACTTCAATCTACTAACATAAGTAGACAAAAAAATAAATAATAATAAAATTTTAAAATAAGAATAATCTAAAAAGCAAAAAGAAAAAAAAACTGCTTTTAATCTAATTATTATGATTATGCATGTTAAATTATTTTGGGTGTTTTTTTACAATGTCAAAATCATCAATTATTGATTCTACTTTCAAAATTAATTGCAATATCCTTCTCAATGTTTATTATCAATGAATTGACAAAAAAATCTTATTTAACAACATTGTCTTAATAATCTTCATTACTGAAAGTACATATTTAGTTGTTGCAGTTAAAATTGGTAGAGCTAAAGACTAACCAAATCGATATATCAATAAGAAGATATATGATTGATTTTCTCATCTTTGCCAACATTTAACAAATACAAGAAATTTCGTGATCCATAATGTCTTCTGGATAAAACTTTGTTGCAATGGGACAAAATTTGAATGATTGATATTCATCTTGAGGATCCATCATTGAATTAACAATCAATAATTTTACAACATATTCTTTAAACCTATTATTAATTTTTGTAATTATGCGTTTAAAGTGGCTATGAAAATATTATTTTTTAATGATGTTTCACTTTAGGGGTGTAAACAAGTCGAGCTGAGCTCTGAGTTTGGGCTAACTTGAGCTTGGCTTGTCAACATAGAGACAAGCTCGAACTAGAGCTCGAGCTCGTGTAGAGCTCCTATGGTGAGCTGGAGCTCGGCTCGCCGGAGTTACAACAAGCTCGAGCTCAACTCGTAAGCTTGCTTTACCGGAGAAAGAAGTCGAGATGCCTGGTTGTCGGAGTTACAGTGTGCTTGAGCTCCAATCATGAGGCTTGCCAGAGAAGGAGATTAGGACGCCAACCCGTGAGCTTTCCTCGTTGAAGAATAGGAGGAAGTGAGGACCATGGTCGCTAGAGTTAAGTCGAACTCGTGTAGCAGCCCATTCGAGGAGATGTTGAGGACGCTTTTTTTTGGAGAAGAGATGAGCGGGTTTTTAAAAATAACTCATGATATATATGCATTTAGGCTAATTAAGGCAAACTCACACACACATCACATACGCAAGACTTGAACTCAAGATCTCTTGGTCAGTAGCGAAAGCTCCCAACCAACAGACCAAGGTGAGCTGCATCTAATGATATATTTTTTAAACGCTAAACAAAAGATGCAGTTTGATATTAATGCATTAAATGCAATTAATACTTTGCTAAAAATGCAATTAATACTTTGCTGGCTTTTTAGCTGCATTTCAAAAAATAGCATATTTTTTTTTAAATAATACAATTTTTAATTATTATTTTTAATATTACTGTAATCGAGTCAGCTCACGAGCCGACAAATCAAATCCTATTAAGCTCGAACTCAAGCTCATTTAATATGCAAGCTCAAGTTTGAGCTCGAGCTCGAGCTCGAGGTTTGATAAGCTCGACTCGCGAGTTCTTTATCAAGTCGAGTTTGAGTCGGCTCGCTCACTTACACCCCTACTCTACTTTAGTAGTGTCCTTTTTATAATGAGAGTGACCTTGACCTTCATAGTAGAAAGCATTAATATCTAAAATATATTCATCTTGCTTTTTTATTAAGTAGAATTTCAATAATATGAGGCGAAAAGAGAGAAGATGAGGGTTTTAGGAATTTTAGTGGAAGTGACAAACTGTAAGGATTTTGGGAATTGTGGTAGAAGAAGAGAAAGCAAATCGAGGAGAAGACGAGGGGGAATTTGGTCACATAAGGTGAGAACACAAGAGCTATAGGATTTTGAGGTGTAAGGGAGAGGAGGGTTTCAAGACCTTTTTTACTTTAATAATTTCTTAAATTATTATGATTAATAAATAATATATATTCTTTTTTAGATCACTAAGACCTTCCTCTTAGTGATCCCTTGTGACTCCCCAACCTCTCTTCCTTACTTTCTCTCTTTTGGATTTGATCGATCTCGTCTGACAATCATTGCCCACCATATCTCTCTTCTAACTTTCTCGTGCAACTTCTCTAACAGTGACGACCCTACAAAATCTGGTTGTCGGAGGCTAGAAGGAGGGTTTATCCTATTATGTCAAGCCAAAGATATGGTGCGTTCATGTTATCAAGAGAGACAATGGCGTGAAAGTCTCTATTGTCGAATTCAACTCCATTATCTATTTGTGCTCATTGACTTAACCAATAATACCTATCAAAGACGTTAGTGCTCTCTATACTCTAATATCAAGCATGTCCTCTTCAATCCATTGTGTTATTTTTTATGGTTTAAGAATTTCATACTTTTTAAGCTTTCAAAATAAGAAATGAAAGAGAAACTTAATTTATTGTTTTCCTCCCCTTGCCCTTTCTAAATTGGTTGTTTAGAGAATATAATGCTAACTTAACTCATTAACTAACCCCAATTAGTTCATAATAATTAGATTAACAATGTTACTCATTCTCTCGCAACAGTTTATCATCATGGTCGAACTCCTATAGTAGATCCAAAATGAGTAATATTGTTAATCTAATTATGATGATCAAATTGGGTCCATAAGGTTGTTGTGAGAGAATGAGTAATATTACTCATAATATTGGTAATCTAATTATGATGAGCTAATGCAGAGCCCACATAAATTTAACTAGAATGGAGGTCAACTAAGCTTATTTAGAAAGTGAGACCACTCCTTAAGTACTTTTTATGTTTGCTTTTAAAGAGGATGGCTTGTTAAGCAATGAAGGTGAAACCACCCACTTGATTTATGGAGATCTTGACCTTGCCTTGGAAGGAGGAGTTCGACCATAGCTTTTGTGGAATTTGGAAAGGCGACCAAGCTGTGAATTAGCCATCTTGCTTTGAAAATTTTGAATCAATTAATAATAATATTCATACATGATGATGAGTGTGTATTTGTGTTCTTGTAATTGTTCTATATACATGTTGATGTTATTTTAAACACTAGATTTTATTAGCCAATGCTTGATTCTAATTAGCTCTCCACAATTAGGCCCTTGAAACCTAATTGGTTAATCTTAAACATTACATGACCTAAGCTAATCTAAATAGATTTGCCTAATTGAATTATAAACCAAATTAGCTAGCCAAAACTAACATAGTCTATACCTTTGGTGGCTTGACACTTCACTAATATTTAATTAAAGGATGTAATTCAACCCAATTAAAATGAAATGGGTTTAGCTTACTTAATGGTTACTTTATGTAGTCTAATTGGACAACCTAGTGTAAATGGATAACCTTAACCTCGAATATGACCTAGTCGTGAATATATTGCACCTACGTATACCCCAAGAGGTGAACATTTCCCAAACCTAACCTAAGTTAACCAAACCTATTCCTAATTAGGCCTAATTTAAACTTAATTGATAAACCTAAGCCTATAAGATCTCGTCCAAACATTGGAACCTATCCTATAACCTCTGGCCGATTTTCGTCCATTGCTTCCTATCGCCTGTTGATCGTAAGCTATTGCAAACATCACCCGCTACTACCACCACTATCGGTGGCCACCCCACATCATCGCTCACCACTGCCACCACCTTGACCACTAACCACAGTTGCCACTATCTACTAATGCTGGCTACCACCATCATTTTACTTTTATTGCATTCATTTTACCTCAAATCAAATAACAACATCATCATCAAACCTTTATCCCATTATGTGGGGTTGGCTACATGAATCATTGTTATCTATTATGTCCTGTTAAGAGTCAATTTCTCATTTAAATCTTATTAAAAAATATTATTTTTTAATATTTTCTAACTAAGTCTTTTTAGGTCTATCCTTACCTTTCTTAACATAGGCCAAATCTAATACATCTACTCTCCTAATCAGGTCATCAGAGGGATGATGTTTTATGTGACCAAACCATTTAAGGCGACTCTCTTTGATCTTATCTGCCACTGGAGCTACTCCAACCTTTCTATGTATATACTCTTTTGCATTTGGTTTATAAGAGTAAAGTCACTCATCCACCTGAGCATCCTCATCTCTGCAACACTTAATTTAATGCTTCTCATTTTATGGCCAACATTTTGTGCCATAAAGCAATACAAGTCTCACCATCTAATAGAATTTTCTCTTGGTTTGAGGAGTACTTTTCTATCACACAACATGCCCAATGCATTCCTCCACTTCAATCATCCAACTTGAATTCTATTAATACTATCCCCATTTATTTCACCATCACTTTGATAAATAGAACCGAGATATCTAAAACGTATACTCTTATTAATGACTTGATCGCCGAAAGTCACAATAAAATTATATTCCATGTATTCGATTTTAGATCTACTCAAATAAAAACCTTAAGACTCTTAAGGTTGACCTTCATAATTCAAGTTTACCTTCAACTTTCTCTCTAGTCTAATCAACAAGAAGAAAATCATTGGCAAAAACCATACTCTCGCAAATGTCTAGCAAGAGCATCCATGACTAAAGCAAAAAAAAGATGGGCTTAAAGCTAATCCTTGATGTAATCCAACTGAAATAGGAAAAATACTTGATCCATCTTGTGTTTTAACACAATTAATAGCTCATGCATATATATCATTAATGCCTTGACTATAAGCGCGCAATATTAACCCCTTTCTTTTCTAGAACTCTCCAGAGCACTTCTCTTAGAATTTTATAAATAAATATCAATTTACATTAAATCAAACAAAGAAAAAAAAAATCTCATACAGTCTTTTTATACTTACCCAAACAATTTCAAATATTTCAAATACATTATATTACTTTTACTTTGCAATCCTTTTTTAACAAACCAAATATTCGCTTAACAAAAGGACTTCTCGACAAATTGCGGTAATGTTAAAAAATTGAATAATTGAAAACTACATGTTGCCACCATAATTCTTCAAATCATACCATCAGACGACTGAAACACATACACATAAAAAATGATGATCAGAAGCTCCCAAGCTACCTCAAAGCTTCCATGGCTACCACCTTTCCAGTACATCTTGAATTAGCCAATGGCCCATTGCCATGGACCCATGTGTACCAAAATGTTCTTGGCTTTTTCCCCAACACTTTGAGACATTTCCTAGATAGCAGGAAAACCTTTATTACTCAATTATTCTACTCGATGCCTAATCATTGGAGTAATTTCCTGTGCCATTAAAACTAGCATAAATTAGTCCAATTCTCTCTGTAAAGGCTTCTCCAGCTGTTTTACATTACCATTCCCCTTCCATGGCTTGAGCTAGCTGATCAGAAGCATGTGGTGGCAACATCAAGCCTTGTTGAATTTACAGTGAGCTTCTCCAAACACTAATCCAAGGAGGAAGATGAAGGTTTCATTTGGGATAGCTTTCTTATTACTTTCTAAAGCAATTTTTGTACTAAAAAGCTGCTTTTGAAAGCAATAAAAAAATTGCCCCAATTGAAACCGAAGTTTGCTATCTACTTTTTCATGTTCTTCATCAATTTATAGAGAATTTAAATAATTTTTTTTAAAAAGGATCAATTTTCATTCATGCATGAACTCGTATTTACCTTCAAACGTCACCGGTCTTATCGATTGCTACCATCATTGGGATCCAGCATGAACTTCCATCATGAATCCTACAAGAATTGTAGATAAACCGTCTGGCTCGAATAAGATTCAAATTATGTTCAAACTTAAACTCATTCAAATAATTGTGAATGATTTAGGCTTCGTCTGGGGCAGTTTTCTTACTTTTTTAAATCAGGGTTTTAGTATAAAAATTTTTGTACGGAAAAGTTACTTTAAAAAATGATAAGAAAGTTGTCCCAAATGAAAGCTTAAAGTCCATAGTGTTGTTTGTGAGTACAAGATATTATCTCTTATTGATATTAATTTTATTTGAAATAAATTTTCTTTCTTCAATAAAATATAAGACAAATATTTGGCCAATTACTATGAAATTTCCATAAAAATCAACAAGTATTGATTGAAATCATAAGCATGAAAAATCATATTCATATATAATTCTTTCATGTCATAAATAATTAAATATCATGCGTTTTCCATAATCATTAATATTTTGGAAAATATAAAATGACCTTAAAAACGCACTCCAAGCTATATATTTTCAAAATTATTAAATGATTGTTGAAATTAAGAAATATTAAGGAAAATAGAAACCCATATTTGATTCTATTTAATTAAAAAATAATTATTTGAATCCTAAATCCTAGAAAATCAATCCATTTACAAAATTCTTTGATTTTTTTTCCTTTTTTGTGAATTTTAAATTTGTTTAAATAAATAGAAAAATGACAAAAATTGCTTAAATATTTTAGGTATACCTAATTGCATGTGTTTGAGAGCATGTGAGACCTAAATGTTTAACTTTTTTTTTTTATAGTTTTTCTTTACAATTTTATTATAAATTATTTTACAATACTAAAATGGGAAATTAATAAAGATTTTTATTAAATCATTCCCAAATCTTTTAAAGCATAATTTCATCATCACTTAGGTTTCGTTTGGTATAACTTTTTTACTACTTTTTAAATCAGCTTTTTAGAATAAAAATTTTTAACTTAAAAAATTTGTATAATAAAAACTTGTTCTAAATGAAGGCTTTGTTTGGGACGGGTTTTTTACTGCTTCTTAAAAATAATTTTTTAGCATAAAAATTATTTTTAAAAATAGTAAAAAGCCAAAGTCTTGAGCAATTTTTCTTAAATCCACTTCTTTACCTTTTTGGTGTCTTAAAGAAGTATGTTAAGCTAATAAAGGCCCATGTGCTGAAAAACAAACAACACTAAAATTTATGTACGTTTTTTTTGGGGGGAAATAAAATTTATGTACTTTGGGATCCAATGAGTGGCTTTTCAATACGACTTGAGGGTCCATCATTGGATTCATGAACCAAGAGCTTGATAATTAGTATTATATTTCATTCTTTTATTTTATTATGATGTTATAAAATGAAGGGGGCATCATATATTGTATGAAGGAAATAATTTTAATCTAAGATTTTTTATCATAGAAATTAGCCCAAATTAAAAATTCATCTTGGTCTGTTGGCTGAGAGATTTGGCTACTAACTAAGAGGTCTTAAATTCGAGTCTCGCGTATGTGATGTGTGTGAGTTTGTCTTAATTGACCTAAATATCCCAAAAAAAATAGATAAATAAATAAATAAAATCTTTTGCATGTAGGATGATAGGTGCATATACAGGGCACAAGGTCTGGCTTGTAGTGCAAGGCTTTGCTGTAAAATTATTAAATTGTTTGGAGTGTCGAATGTCGCGGATGGATTGTAGATGGTGTGGTATTGATGTTCGGTTCCCGTAATAATCCCCCGTAAAGATGGACTACTTCCCCTTCAAAATGGACTATAGATGTTCTTTATGAACATCTTGGGCATTAATTCTAATAAAGGATAGAGAGATAGTAGTTTAGCAAACATGTCCACTAGTTGATATGCACTTCATTGGTAAAGAAAAATGCTAAACACCAAAAAATCAGGCGATGGGATAATCAACATCGATTGATATTAGCTATGAAAATAAGAAACTTATACGGCTCATCTTGGCTTGTTGGTTGAGAGCTTAGGCTTCAAACTAAGAGGTCTTGGATTCGAGTCTTTGTATATGCGATGTGTGTGTGAGTTTGCCTTAATTAGCCTAAATGTCCCAAAAAAAAAATTTCTTAGAGTGTTCAATGAAGCGGATAAGGCAATGATGTACTATTTTGGTAATAGGTATCAAGGCCAAAAAAGATTCAAAAATCCTTATTCTTTGCCCCCAAAGGGGATAAACTGATCAATCTAACATCACCACAAGGAGCAATCTTGCATTTAGACTTTTTTCCACTAAACGCTATCTACTACCAAAATCACTTGGGCTTGAAGCAGAGAAGATCCTATACTTCATCATCAAGGAATATTGAAATCAAGTGTTATTATTTGCCTTTCTTTGCTATCAAAGTATGTTGCTTTGGCTAAGTTATTTATACTTTTAATGAGCCATTTGGTCGCTTTGTTTCATTGAGAGTGTGCTCTTAAAACTTTTTGACTAAGTTATTTATACTTTTAATGAGCTCAGTAATGTGCATCATATTACACTAAGATGCACTTAATCACTTTAATTCTAGATCAGCAATTTGACTTTTATAATTTGAAGCCATTTTGGTTCTGGCTTTAGCCGTTGAAAAATCCACAAACTATTATGACAAGACATTTATTATTAGAGATTTATCACATCCCCTTACTATGCTTAGACATCACCTCACCTACTTTTAGGTTTCGTTTGGGATGACTTTCTTACTGCTTCTTAAAACAGTTTTTTAGTACAAAAATTAAAATCCTTGTGATAGAAGCTGTTTTAAGAAGCAGTAAAAAAGCCGTCCCAAACGAAGAAGGTTTCTATTTTGATCTAATCGTCTAAGATGATATAATCAAAAATAGAGAAACTCATAAGTTTACAGAATTTCTCCCCCTAGTGTGTGTGTCCAAGGTTACTTAGCATCAGGATCCACCTTTTTTATAATTAACTCAAGAAAGAGTAAAAAATAACGGATTTGACATTACAAACTGACTCAGTCCTAATCTACTTTAACTTGAGCTAGCTTGAATTGCAATTTACCTTGTGGACCTGAAACATTAGCCTTAGGCTTCGTTTGGGACGGCTTTCTTGATGCTTCTTAAAGCAACTTTTTAGTACAAAAATTAAAATATTTATACTAAAACTCTGTTTTAAGAAGCAATAAGAAAGTAGTCACAAACGAAGCCTTAGTCAACTTTGGCAAAGGATTTAGACCATTGAAGTCACCTCAAGTTGAATGCTTTATATCAAAGCTTATGATCACATCAAGATCTTCAAAACCAAACAGTTCTATTCCAAACAAAATCTCTTTTATTTTTTTTTTATAATACTTATAAAGCCAACCAAAGAGCAAGAAACATTTTTTTAGTTTGAAGAGAGTCCCATAGATGAAATCATGCCCTCAATTATTTAGCAATACCTACTGTTTGTTTATTTGACACTTGCTTCTTAACTAAGAGTTTTAAAAGTCCATCATGATATGATGGGTATATTATTCCTCAAATTATTCTAATAAATTTTATTTAATAAGGAGTTATTAGCTATATTATAGCATATAAAAATAAAAATAATAATAATTTAAGTATTGACGTGGGTTTAAGGTTGCTCAAATGATCAAGCATGTCATAAAAGGACAGAATTTGGCAAGCAATATTTTATTTTATTTTATTTTATTATTGTTGTTAGGTCCTTCTTGCTTATCTTTAACAACACCAAATATTTAATATCATTGTAGTCAACTAATTTATGCTTAATTTGCCATTAATTTTTTAATTAAAAAATATTATGATTTTGATTTATATGATAATAATGTAAAAAATATCCTTTATTAGACACGCCTATGTTCCATAATTACATAAAAAAAATTTTACAAGGATGTCATGATAATTTTTATCTGGTTGAGCTTTAAAGTCCTTGGATTTGTTTTGAGATTAATGTAAATTTTGGGTATCATTTACAGCAGTAATCTCGATGCATATCTAAGGGCTTTGAAGGCCAGCTTGATGTAAAATGCGTCAGGATATCGTCATACAGTTTTTTTTTTCATCATAATAATTGTGAAAAGATCTGTACACATAAATTGAATAAGATTGTTTCTCCAAGATCAAGAGTTAGAGGGCAATTTACTACTCATCATTAAACAACAACAACAATGATCTCAGTAGAGCACTAATCTTAGTGCAAATCTAAGGACTTCACAACCCCCATTTTGATGTAAAATACATCAGCATATCTTGAATACCCTGGAGCAATGAAGAATAGATGGTCTATTTATAATTTTTTGCTAGTGGCATGACCAGTAAATAGGAGGGAGATTAAGAGTACGTTTGGAGTTGTTTGAATAGACGGCCGATATTGATCCCCTTGATCGTGGACCATGTACTGGGCATTTGAATGTCTTAATGATATCAAAATTCGGCAATCTTGGGCTCGTCGAGCCACTCAATTTGACTATAAGCATGTCATGTTAGAAAATCGTTTGATATCTGATTTATGATTTGAATCTTCCAAATACGCTTTGAATCTTCGATAGAAAGCATCAATGAAGCTATCCATCCAAAGGTATTAAGTGGGTTCACAAGACAAGAATAGTGAAGGCAGACCCAAAAACAAAGGGAATTACTTGAAGAAATGACTTCTCCACCAAATCATTCTCAGAGAGAACATTCTATTCTTCACTAACTCTCCTAACCCTCCACCAAACTTTACCAATTCATATGGAAATTGGAATAAATAAATATATTTTCATGTAGACTGCGTGAATCCAAAGGCATGTTTTCCACATGTCTTTCTCCTTAGATGCAGCCTTATTGGACTCATGTGCATCAGTAATAACAAAAACATTAATTACGGATATGCCACTATGCTATAATTAGTCCTTCTTGAGTGATTAAACTTCTCGGGCTAAAATTATTAATAAGTATATGTGATGAGTAGCTCTGACGCAAAGCAGCAGGAATTAGAACACGTGGCTTTGCTTGTTTTTCCTCTTTTTCTTTTGGTAGATCTATGGGTTATTTACTTCTGAAGAAAGAACTTCTGTTTTTTTGTTTTATTTAAGATATTTAAGCATTCTAATGGGAGAGTTCTGTCTTTTTGTTGAGTATATGAAAGATCTTATGATTTAGTAAGAGATTATTTTGTCACTCTTACCTAATATTTTTAGCAGCTCATCTTGATCTGTTGGTTGAGAGTTTTGACTACCAAATTTTAGATATTATTGGTCTTAAATTTAAGAGAGGTTTGCATATTTATCACATCATTCTTATGTCTTTATGTATTGTTGAAGATTGTGGTGTGGACCTAGTCATCGGCTTCCTTTCTGCATTCGCCCAACCCAGATTTTTGCCCTAGATAACAGAGTCTTGTGTCCCATTATATAAATAATCATGATATGATCTATTGAGCTCATGGACTGAAGTGCTTAGCCATTGGATCTTCTCCCTCTTAACTATTGGATTGTCGTTCATGCTCCTCTCCATTCACTTAATTGTCGGCCTCCCTTTTTTTTGTTATTTATTCTTTTTGTGTAAGCTACACTTATCTTTTTCCAGTTGTAATGCCCTTGGAGAAGCTTATAAATATTTTCAATCTATGTACAGAAAGTAAGTAATAAAATTTATAATAGTTTTTCATATTTCTACTTTTTAATATAGTGTCAAAGCGAGGTTAGGGTTTCCTTATTCTAATATTTGTTCTCTTTCTTCTTCTTCTTCTTCTTTCTTGTAGGGATTCTTCTTTCTCTTCAAGTTTCTTTAACTCCGCTTTTAAGAAGTCAATTATCATGAATGGTGAAAACAAAACTAAGGGAGATCTCTCAGTGCTAGATGCCTTGTATCATTTTAATGAAAGAAATGATATTGTAGTCCTAAATTGTGAAGACTCTCTTGAAAAAAGGAAAGATTCATCGCCTTTCTTTCTCAAGAGTCAAAACACTCAAAGTTTAGGATGAAGTTGATTATATGATCATGACATAATTGGGGAATTTCATGATACTTGAAATCAGTGGGTCATATATATTTTTGTCTACCTCGAAAGTGGCTTGGGATACTGTCAAATTAACATACTCAAAAGTAAATGATGGTGCCCTTATTTATAAGATTAAAACTAATATCTCAACCACTAAGCAAGTTCAGATTCAAGTTATTGATCACTTTGGTGTAATGAAGGTTCATAAGCTTAAATTAGATTACTATCAGAATCTTAGGATAATTTACTATGATGATACAATAAATTTCAAATAATTTATAGAAAGAAAAAAAATTATTTGAGTTTTTATAGGATAGTAATAACTTCCGCCAAGTTCGTACACAAATCTTATGCAAAGAAATTTTATCATCTCTAAATGTCATATTTTCTCTTATATGGCTTAAAAAATGAAGAAGGATGGTAATGTTTGACACACTAATCTCTAAAATATTTGTCATCGTTACCACCAAACCCTAAGATAAGGAATTTATTGCTATAGACTCTTCTCTTAAATGAAGATAAAAGTCTTTCTCGAAAGGCAATTTATGTTATAACTATTACAAGAAGAAATGAAACATCACAAAAAGTTATTAGAAACTCTATTGCAAGCCCTAAGGCTATGGTAAAAATAGAGGATGACACTAAGGGCAAGCTTGTTTTGTTGAATAAAAAAAGACTCAACTTTGAAGAAATTGACAAACTAAGACATTTCCTCAACTTCCTCAAAAGCCCATTTGAATTATGCCCTCTAGCTCAAAATGACATGACTTCCAATTTCTATGCTTCAGTTCCTCGGGAAATTCTCATTGTTCATAAGTCACTAACTATATAACAAATCTTGCCAATATTTTTAAACCTACAAACCTATCAGGAGGTGACACATGTTTAGATTTGCATGTAATATTGTATGGGTATTCTATATAGCTAGTGTTTTTATACTTTTTCTCTGTATTGCCTTTCTTGTAGCCCTTTGAAACCTATAAATAAGAGTTAATGAGAAATAGTTTGGGGCATGCTATTCTGTATTTTGGGGAGATTTTGAATTCTCTCAAAAAGCGGATACTCTGCTAGTTTGAGATTTATAATTCTTTTTCTCTTATCTCTCTATTCTCTCTGCACTCTCCATTCTGACTGATAGGCTCTAACTCATCGGGTTTGCATGCTAGTGAAGTCGGGCATCACCAACAGATAAATTCAAATTCAGCAAGGCCTTTAACGACTTCAAATCTAATATGAGTTCAACTTCTCTGATGAGTTTAAGCACGAGACAACTTCAAAGTTCTGAATGACTTCAAATCTAAGATGAATTCAAGGTCCATGACCATTCCAATTTGATCACACTAACCCAATTAATCATAAATTTACATTAACATCCAACTAAGCACTTTCAAGATAGACCCTCCCACCTCTAATAACATTAAATATATATATTTTTTATTTCACTTCTTTGCATAATCATTGGTTTGCAAGAAAATTAATTGCTCTTGCTATCTTCTCTCTCATCCTTGGTCAGAAATGAAAAGCCATTTGGCCGTTGGCTTGTCAATTCATCAAAATTTATGATCATTGGCTATCTACATGGCCTCATCTCCTTTTATTATGTGGCCGTTTAATGATGGAGCCAAGGAGGGGACCTCCTTTGATTATGAAAAACTTTGTCAATATATCTTGGCATCATTTTTTATATTATAATAAGTAGTATTTAAAAATTCAAAATTTGAAATATATATAAAAAAATATTATAGTTTTTTAAGATGAAATATTAAAATTTAAAAATATTTTTTCCCATAATTTTTGGTTTTTCATTAAATACTCAATATTAATAAATATGTTCATGTAATTAAACTTTTTAAAAATATATTGGTGATACATATTATAATTTTAAAATTTTCTAATAAAAAACCTATGGCATATCTCACACATTTTTTTTCTTTTCTTAATTCATATTATGTTATTCTATTATATTAAAATTATGTGATTGATTTGTATTAAATTTAAAATTAATAAAATATTTATTATAAAATATATGATAAATTAATAAATATTAAGATATTTATGTGTAATCAATGTAATAAAATATCATTAAAATATTAACATTTGTTCATTTTTATGATCATTTTAATAAAAATTTAATTAGTATATATTGACACAAATTTTCCTCTATTTTTCCTCCTTAATGAGATGGAGTTAGAGGAATTGCCTCCTTTAGCTCAGTTCCTCAGTAAAGAAAGCTTGTGGAACAACAAAAAACATGTTGTTTAAGAAGCTCCATCATATATATATATATATATATATATATATATATATATAAGAATTCTAAACTTCTAGAAACTTCTAGAATGAGCACAAATGGAATGCACAATCCCAAAGAGGTCATTAGGTTTTTCATTAATTAAACTAATCATGGATTAAGAGTCTTATTCAACATCTTTGGTTTGTTAGGTATGTTAATCTTATTCTAAAAAAGTGATTAATGCTTAATCCACCCTTCTCTAGATGGATTTAATTTAATCCATGTATTGGAACAAGTTCTTCATTATTAGAACAAACAAAAAATTGGTAAAAAAATAGATTAGGAGCTCCTAATCCATTTTTATCATAAATAAATAATGAATTTGAGTGTTATTTTATATTATAAATCTAATAAACTGTTGAACTATTTTTTTAATAATCATTACAATGTGTTAATATAATCTACCTCAACCTCAAAGATACAAATTAAAATGAATAAAATAAAAAAGAGTAATCATTATAGTGAAAAAAATAGGAGTTAACCTAAGGTCTATTCGGGATCATTTTTATTTTATCTCTTTTTTAAATGTAATAGTTTTGTGTGTTTTAATAAAATTTTCTTTTATTAAAAAAAAAAAGATCAAATTATTTTAAAAACACCCAAAAATTTAAGTTTTTTAAATATTAAAAAAAATAGCTGTCACCACTATCGTCCTCATTAGCCGCCACCGACAACCGCTGCATTATCTTTGTTCGAAGCTGCTAATACCTTTACCGCTGTCACATTGCCTCATCAGCCACCATAGCCATCGCCGCCGGCATCGCCTCATTTGCCACCACAGCCAATGTCGGTGTGATCATCTTACCGGTCGTTGTTATTGCCCCACCTACGACTGATGCCACTATCTCATAACTAAAAACAAATTACATATATTTTAAGATTTCAAACAAATTCAAATGAAATAAAATAAAATTCCAAACTTCCCTTAGTTCTCTACAACCCTAAAATTGCTTCACCATTTGCTAATTCATTCAATGAAGATGGCCTAAATAAGATTTATCTCACCAAGTTCTAATTTTTTTTTTCTAATTTAATTATTTTTTTAATAAAATTGGAATATCCCATCAACCTTTGCCCAAAGGAAAGAAAATGCTGAAATCTTTTGAGTCAATTGACCCAATCTAAAACATTTCATGGATGTCAATTTGATGCTTTGTCATAGCCAATCAAATATGCAATTCTAAGAAAAAGAAAAAAGATAAAATAATATCTTGAAAGAAAAAAAGAATATTTTGATGACAAAAAGGTTAAAGATAAAGCTAAGGATTTATTCTCCAGATAAAATTAATTTAAAAAATTAAATGGAATTTCATTTTATTTGGATATAAAAAGCTATATTTATAAAAAAATAAATTGATTTTCGTTTTATTTGAATAATTTAATTTATTTTATAATGAAATAATCGTGGTAAAGCACATCAAGATGGCTTTAAAATGCTATCACTTATTTTAAAAAAAATTAGAATTTAGATAAATCAACTGATTTTTTTAATGAGATATTGCCTATATTAAAAAAGTAGAGGTAGATTTGAAAAAAATTGGTTAGAAAGTATTATAAATGATCTTTTATTAGAATTAAATGAGAATTTTGACTCTTAATGAGACACAATAAAAAAAAGATTTATATAGCTGACCTCAGGTGGGGTGTAAGTGAGCCAAGCCGGCTCGAGCTCGACTCGTTTATGGGCTCACGAGCCGAGCTTATCGAGTTCGAGCTTAATGAGACTCGGCTAGTGAGTTTGCGAGCCGATTCCAATAATTATTAATATTTTTTAATAATTTTATTTTATTTATTAAATTTAATTATTAAAAATAATAATAAATGTTTAAAATATTTATAATATAAAAGTAAATTAATATTTAATGTTTAAAACTAATAATAAATGTTTAAAATATTTAGTAGAAATTTAAATATTTAAAATAATTAATAATATTTAAAAAAATCCTGCCAAAGCTCGAGAGCCGGCTCGAGCTCGTTTATAGTAGAACAAGCTTGAGTTCGAGTTTGCCTTTTGAGCTCGAGTCGACTTTCTGACCGACGAGCCGAAGTCGATAAGACCACTAGTCAACTTGATTCTTTGACACCTCTAACCTCAGGTGGTAGGATAAAAGTTTGATATTGTTGTATAATTACCCTTTTTTTAATTTATGATATAAGTATTTTTCAAATTTATTGTAATAATTATTTTTGCAAAAAATAATTTAATGATAGATTAAGTCTTCGTTTGTGATGATTTTTTACTGCTTTCTAAAGCAGCTTTTTAGTACACAAAATTTAATTTTGTGTTAAAAAACTACTTTAAGAACCAGCAAGAAAGTCGTCCCAAACGAAGCCTAAATAGATTGATTTGGATGTCATCAAATTAATGTGAATAACATGAAAACTAACTAATCCTTCACAACTTAAATGCCAATTTGTAAAAACAAAATTAAGAGAGAGAGAGAGAGAGAGAGATTTGAAGTAAAGGGGAATAAGGATCGAGAAGGATGATCCAAAGTGGAAGTGCCCAAGGGGGAAAAGGACAAGAGAAAAGGTAGGGGATGAAGGAGAGGAGTGTCGGCTGCATAATTCAACTCGCATGGGCTAACCACCATAGCCCAAACCAAATTGCACACTTCTCTTATTTTCCTCTCTATCTCTCTCTAACTCTCTCTCTCTATCTCTAAGTCACAAGCCCTCACTCTTCTCATGCCTTCTTAAATATATTCTCATTTATCTCACCACACTCAACCTCCTATTCTTTGGCTTCCTCCCTTTCTCTCAACACAATATATCTCCCTCCCTCCCTCCCTCTCCCTCCCCATTCCATCCTTCCTCCTCCTCCCCCTCTCTCTAAAATCCCAAAGGTCTCTCTCTCTCCCTCTCTCTCTCTCTTTCTCTTTCTCTCTCCCCATCTCTCTCTCTCTCTCTACTTCTCTGCCTTAGTTGGAATTGGTGCCTAAAAAGTGTTAGTAATTGTAGGAAGAGAAGGATTGGAGATGGCAGGCCACAAGGGAGAGGACTTTGCTTCTCAAACAGAGCAGGTATGAAAAATTCCAATCCTTAAATCTCTGTTTTTCTTTGATTTATGGCTTAGATATTACTCTGTTTCTCTCTGTTTTTCTCTGTTTGTTCAAAAAAAAAAAAAACAGAGCTTCTTCTTTGATTTGTTTAGCTGAATGATCCTCCATTGGAATAACTCTTTTTTCAATTAAGTCCTTCAACAATTGATAATTATTCACTAGCTTCGAAGAACCTTTTAGAAACTATATTCGGTTAAAATTGGGAAAATATATATTTTGTTATAATTTATTAAAAAAGTCATTAAATTTGCTTTGAGCTTAGTGCAAGTTAAACTCTTTGTATATAACACTAATCTCAAAGTAAATCAGATAGTTTTTAAATTCTCTCAAACTTTCATTTTTGTTCTTTACATAATTCTTTCTATATTAGATGCAAATTAAGTGGATGATTATGTAATTACCTAAAAAATAAAACATTTTATGGTAATAATTAATATGTAATATAATATATTATTGCATTTATTATTAGAAAGTAATTAAAATTAAAATTGCATAATTTAATAGTATCCAATTCAAACTTGTTAGTCTCCGTCTATTTAGGCTGGCTTTGACTGTTCAAATTGGTTATTAATCAAAATTTTTTATTAAAAAATAATAAAAATAAAATTAGTCATTTTCTTTGAAAATAAATAATAATAATTGACAGATGCAGTATTAATCTACAAATTTAAAAAAAATCATTAATCAATTATTATGATTTTTATTTCCGGTCAAAATAATTTTTATTATAGTAATATTTATTTATTTATTTATTTTTAATATCTGTAAAAATATTATGTCTATTTTATAAATATATAATTATTTGGGGCTCATGTAACAAAAACTACATATGGATATCCGAATATAAATTATATTAAAATGAGCTTAAAAATTATTGGATTTATTTTAAGATTAGTATATTATGAATTCTTTATTTACAACTCTAATCTCAAAGCAAGTCATTTTAAGGTCATTTATACAATTTTTTCCCGAAAACTATCGCAACGAAAAATTTTTGTACTCATTGACCTTTTATGCATCACAATGATCGTAATATTTTTATTTTTTTAAAGGCATATTCTCATTATTTATTTTTTTATTTTCTCAATTACGTTATTATGAAGCATATAAAGTTAGGGTGTCGATTCGAGTTGACGGGTCGAGTTCAGCTCCAACCTTTTATTATATAGGTTAAAATGTTTGACCCTATCTCGATTAACTCAAACCCGACCTATTTGACTGACTTATCATTTAGTTTGTGCAATTTTTTAGGTCAACACGAGTCATTTAACCTAATAATATCTTGTTTAACCCAAACACGACACGTTGAACCCAACCCGAATGATAATCGGGACAGTATCAACTTTCAGATCAACTTAAACCTGCTAAGAAGAATAATTAGATCAACCTGAATTCTAATTTTTTTTATTTAAGTTTAAATCGAGTTGTCGAATTGGATCATTTATTAATCCTCCTATAAAAAGTCAAAATTCTCAAAGGCATAACAATTTCAAAAACCTAATTTCAACTACCTTAAGGAAGCCTTTGACTAAATTGCCGGCCAAATACTATAAGCCACCTTATAATCCAAAAATCATATAAAAATTAAAACTATTTAATCTTAATTTAAAGAAAAAAAATCATAATTTGTATATGCTTTAAAATTAGTGCAATATAAATTCTTCATATATAATACTAATTTTAAAATAAATTTAATAATTTTACAATATATATATATATATATATATATATATATATATTATAATATTACAATTTATATGTATATAAATTATATTAAAATATTGTGACATAATTTTTTTTATTTAACATAATAAATTTATTAAGGAATGATTTCATAAAATATCTTAAAATTTCAGGCAACATTGGAGAAAAAGTATGGAGGCATAATGCCAAAGAAGAAGCCCTTAATCTCAAAGGTCAGCCTCTGCTGTTTGATTAGTCCAGTAATTAATTAAGCACTTAGTCCATTTAATCATAATTAATTTTTGTGATTAGCTTATAATGATACTTAGCTTATGATTTAATATAATCACAGGATAATGAAAGGGCCTACTTTGACTCTGCTGACTGGGCCCTTGGAAAGGTACATATTTCATAGCTATAATATTTGTGTAATTAAATTATGATTAGGCACTTTTATAAAAATATTCATAATTGGTTTATCTTTGTCTAATTGTATTCATAGCTATAATATTTGTGTAATTAATATATGATTAGGCACTTTATAAAAATATTCCAATTTATTTTTTCTTTGTCTATTGTATTCATAACAGCAAGGGGGGAGTGTGGGTCAGAAGACTAGAGATGCTGTGGAGACTCTAAGGCCCAAGCTGCAGGTATGGATGGGCTTGAAAATCATCGATATACTTTGAGATTAGTGCAATATAAATTTTTAAATATAATGCTAATCTTAAAGCAAATTCAATAATATATATATATATATATATATATATATAATTTGAATCACATAAATTTTCTCACTTTTAAATCATTTAAAATTAAAAAATTCTTCTAATTTTAAATCCGATGGTCATGATTGCAGAGAACACCTCATCATCAGCTTCCTCCTCGACGTCCAGCTTGCACAACTGGCAAAGATAATTAGGGTAAGTTGTTCTTCATTTTTAAGAGAAGCTTAGGGTTTGTTTGGGACGACTACTGCTTTTTATAAAAATTATTGTAAAACTGTTATGGGGAAAGTAAATTTTTAAAATTGTTGTAAAAAATAGCTTCCCAGTACAAAAAATTTCTAAAAAGTATCTAGAAAGTAGTTTCCAAACGAAATCGTATTTATTTGAAAAAGCAAAACCAGAAAAAAAGCTATCCCAAACAAGCCCTTAGTCTCGAATATTCAGTTAAGCAAACCCTAATACTAGTTTATCTCTCTGTGCTTAAATGGAATGATTAGCAGGTGGAGGTTGATGGGACTGTTAATGGGAATTGAAGAGTCCTGCTGATATCTGTTTGAATGCAATGTGTATACAGTATGTTTATCATTTGGTATGAAGATCTCTTGGCCGTTGATGTGGCTTTGAGATCTGTTCATCAAAGGTCATATGCTTCCAGTGGTCAAACTATCTTTTCACTTGAGAAGTGTCTCTTTCATATTTAGAAATATTTTAAGTAGTTAATAAGTGTTTAGATGAGAAATGGATCTTAAATCTTCATAACCATTAAAGAAAACTTTTCCATGGCTTTTTTTTTAATGTTGAGTGAAAAGGTTGAGGGCATATGACTTCGAATTTACATTTTGTCGGAGGAGAGCGAACTCTTTAATAATTGGAGCAATTGGGCGGCCATGGAAATAGCTTTTAGTTTGGTTTGAATTAACTTAGATGAAAGAGGAAAAAATAATAATTAAAATTAATATAAAATGCATCGCTGACCTCTTGCTTGAACAACCAAATATATTATAAATAAATGCAACATGGTAGGGTTGATGACTAAGGCTTTCTTTGGATGCTTGAAACTTGAAAGAAGGAAAATAAAAATTAATGAAAAAAATGCAAAAAAGTGAAGGTCAAATCATTGACTATTATTTTTTTATTAGAAGTTTTGGAATGATAGCGATTGTAATTTATATCTATTAGCATCTCTTTTAACAATTCAAGATCTCTTAGCTCAAATCATATCTTTAGCTCGTAGACTTGAGGGATCAAATCTTGACTTGATCACCCTAGCCTTAGAATTGCAGTAGCTAAGGCCTTGAACTAAAGGCTCATGTCTTACCTAGGTCACCCTTACCTGAGTTAGGACCATTGTCCCTTGAGAGGACCCCTTTATCATCTCAATTTGATAAGTAGGCCCAACTCCCTTGTTTAACTAGAAGAGTATCCTTAGCCTTGAACCAAAGTCAAAGCCTTGATCACTTGGCTCAAAGATCAGTGTAACATACCTATTGTTCACCCAAAGCTAAGCCTTAGACTAGTAGGCCCCAAGCCAATTCTAACCTCCTTATCCTTAGCCCAAAATCAAGCCTTAGACTAGTTATCCAAGAGCCTATTATAGCATTTCTATCTTGGTTCAAAGCCAAGCAAAAAATTGTTAGTTCAAAGCTTAGGCTATCATTTTTTATCAATTTAGACCCAAAGCCTAACATTAAGCTTCCATTAGCAGTCTTGATTACATATCATTTATTTAGTATTTGAGTACCTTAATGATGACATAATCTAATGATCTTAGAAGCATTGAGTCGCTTTTTTTGACTATAACAGATAAGATTTGGAGGTGGTTTAGTTCTCCAATAAATGTTCAAAAGTTTTCAAATATGTTTCAAGTGATTGATCTGGGTTCATTCAGACTTAGATCAGATCATTTGTGGTGTCGACGGTTTCGTTCTATCAAAACATTCAATTCAATTTTAAATTTGCTAAAATCAGACCTAGAATGATTATAAATTTAATTTCATAAGTTTTCATTCAAATATAGCCTCAAGATTCATTCTAATGAAGAGATTCTTTATCAATCTTATACTTGTGAATATCTAATATTATAATTATGTTGTTTAATAATTTAATCATATTTATCTTCTAAATTTACTTTTAGTGTCAAATCACTTAATTGTATATTTATATTTGCAAAATGATATGTGATATATAAAATCAATAAAATATATAGTAAAATAAACTCCATTTTGAATTTTTGATATAAAATATATAGGATATCTTAACAAAATTTTTTACAATTTTGAAAATTATCATATTTATAATTAAAAATAGTAGCTAAACAAATACACAAATGTCTATTCCCTAATAAATAATGTGCAACTTAGAAAAATAAATCTTCAAGCAAAAGTCTCCATTAAACAGACAAAGAACAGCCTTAAGTGAAGATGCTTGCATAACAAATATGTAATATTTATATTTGAATATATAATTCTTAATTAATTTACTTAAAAGATTAAATTGCATTAATATTTCTGAAAAATAATTAAGTCAAAACATTCCATCAAATCTTGATTAGAATAAATGTAAAAACAATTGATTTATTTTAAATGAGTATAAAATATAAAAAATAATTAAAATTCATATTGTACTCACTTTATAGTAAATTAAATGATTTTAAAATTTATAATTAGTAATTTTTTATTAGAATATATTGGCCATTTTTCCAATCATTTTTTAATTATATTTGTGGGAAATTATATTGTGTAAAATCAAAATAATCTGATTGTATAGAACCATATTCTCTATTTTTTCATAAACTAATTTTCAACTTCTAGCTCTGAAATAAACCCTAAGAACAATAAGAGAGAGAGAGAGAGAGAGATGTGGAAAATATAGTTAAAAGAACTACAACAAAGTGCAAACCACAAAGCATACTTCAATCAACAATAGGGGTGTAAACGAGTTGAGTTTATGCCTTATCGAGCTCAGCTCGTCAGTTGGAAGAAAGCGAGCACGAACTTGAGCTCGTCCCACTGTATACGAGCTCGAGCCAGCTCACGAGCCATGGGCGGGATTTTTAAACTTTGGGCGGGATTTTTAAAACTTAAGCGGGATTTTTAAAACTTAGGAGGGATTTAGAAAAAAAAGATGCAATATTTAACATTTAAATAAAATTTAAGTGGTTCTTATTCATTTTTTTTAAATATTTAAATTTAATAAATAAAATAAAATTATTTAAAAAATATTAATAATAATTCGAGCCTGCTTACGAGCTCATGAGCCTAGCCGGCTTAAGCTCGAACTTGAGCTCGTTTACTAAACGAGCTCGAGTTTGAGCTCTAGCAAGACTTGTGAGCTCGGCTCGTGAGCCCATAAACAAGTTGAGCTCGAGTTGGCTGGCGAGCCGGTTCGGCTCACTTACACCCCTAATCAACAACAATCAAGGCCTCTCATTACGGATCTAACAAGTGAGGAGAAAAGAGGGGGAGACTGATCGACACATATTTGTTAATCTCAAAAGGAGTATAAGAAAATATGGGCGCTTCTCTTATCGTCATTCTATCAGTTGATCCGAGGCTTTAAAAGAAAATATTATCAAAATCCACATAGCATTTTGTATGCTTCTTATTTTCTTATGCCATTTTATTGCCTCCTCCCTTAGAACTCTCTTCTTGCATCCAATTACTAAACTCCTTTCAATTTATTGGTTAGAGAGAGCCAAGTAGCTAAGAAATGAAAGCAAATCATGAGGGAATTGGAATACAAATGATGGAAAACTGTTTTTCTCTTAAATAATCATCCTTATCTATCATGTATATGGCTTGAAATTTGGGTCGGGATAGGTCTTAGATTCATTTGATTACTTTTAGATGAGTACAATATATGGAGTTGGCGTGGAGTGTCTGAAGTGGTTTTCATCCATTGACAAAGCTTGATGCTTACTCATTTAGTCTTCCATATCAAACTCCTACTCTTTTATTTAATAAGAATTCCTAGATCCAATATGTAAGGACTATCAACTCCCCATGTATTTTATTAGACAAGACAAAGACAAAATCCTAGTATTCTTTAATATGTATTCTTCATTAGTTAACCAATCAATTCAAATATGATGGAGTCACATTAGTAATTGATCTATAAGTTGTCTAGCCACCCTGATAAATAGAAGCATATTCAATCTAGATACATTTTATTATCGATCAACCGTTATATCACCAAGGAATCAACTTTTAACATAACTTTCTCATACCTACGCGACCAACAAATCTTCAAATTAGGGACCAGAGAAAATTAGTTAAACAAAAAAAAAGGATGATTGAACACCCAAGTAATCATAATATACCACTATGATCCTTTATATTCTCCATAATAAGGATGATTGAAGAAAGAAATAAATTAGGACTCACTTACCCAAATAATAGGAATATCTCACTCTCTAATCATTAGGCTCTCTTCAAAAACCATCCATTTCCATGCCATTTTATAGCTTCAAAAATGAACTCATGATCAATTAAATGAAATTCTTGGAAGGAGCATGGTCAGCAGTTGCGAAGTATAATTGAATGAGATGGATGATACGTTGAAAGTTGTTGTTGGAAAGTATAATGACTTTACTTCATTCTCTCATTTAAAGAAGACTATGCCTCAACTTCTACAATGAATCAAGAACTTTGTACATCATAGTTGATCGATGTTCATATGAATGCCCAAGTCAAGATAGAGATATATGTTTGAATATTAATTTTAATGTAGCCTATAGAGAAGGAACTAAAATTAAAAGCAAGTAGTAATAAGGATTTCAATATTGTAGAGAAAATATTTTGTGATAAAGTTGAGATTAAATCCCCTAAAATTATGAGAACATTCTTAAGAATAACAGTCATCAATTCACTCACACAATTAAAAATTAAAATAAACAATGTCGTAGTGCTTCCCTAAAAATCCCAAAATACAAAGAGCACGGTGCCACAACACCGCAGCACTCCACAAAATCTTATTTTATTTTTTTCATTTCAAAATAGAAAATATATAGAACTAAGTGCCATAGTACTCCCTAACATAACATCACAACACTCCCAAGGGAAATTTTCACACATGTAGATTTTTCACACACAAAATCCTTGGGATACGCTCTAAAATAGATAAATATACTCTGAAGCATTCAAAGACATTCACAAACATACATATAATAGAAAATGTAGAAATTCAAATATGAAAAGCTTACCATATTAGATTTGAATCAAATAGAACACTGTTGTAGTGAATATTACACTTCAAACCCCTTCCATATCAATGTTAATATATTGTATTTATAAAAAAAAAAACCCTTTGCCAATTAAATGAAAAAGTGATGGATGGTGATTAGAAAGTAAAATTGAATGAGGTGGATGATTGGTGGTAAGTAGTGGTTGAGAAGTAAAATAACCATAAAGTGGATGCTTTGTTGCTTTCTCAATCACCTTTAGAACTACCTTATATATTCAACTTGTCCAACACATGGTTTCAGCCACCTTACTATCTTCATTTGGTATTGGGTTACCAGCTATTTCTACAACTCTTAAGTGAGAAAAACATACTATTTCACCCTTATATGTGTATGTATATATGTATTTGCAATTGAATTTAAATCCCCTAAGTTTTGCATCCTTGATTTTCATGTAAACATTGAATTCATCTATGTATAAGAACAAGAAGTTTTATGCGAAGTTTTTGCGATCCAATCAGAAGGCTTGAATATTTGTTAAATTAAGAATCTAAAATTAAAACAGTAACTTCTACCATAGCATCAATAAATTTAAGAGCTAAGTAATTAAATCCAAACAAATATAATTTGCTATTTGCAGGAGCAAAATTTAACGAAACCCCTTAAAAAAGAACTATTTGACAAGGCACCACCTTCATTGCTTTCTCTATATTTCAACTTCATTCAAATAATATTCACTCACTTGAGTTAAGTGATTAATTGTATATAGAAACTAAAAACAAAATGAATTATCATTAAACCAAACTTATTGTAATAAGAATAATCTCCTAACATACCCTCCTCAACAAACAATTTCAGATTCCTCCCTTACGGAGAACGAATATTGTCCATTTTATAAAGTTTGTTAGTTTCACATCCATCTAAATAGAATCATTTCCCCTACAAAACTTAACCCATAATATGATATAAATTTTCACCAAAGTTTAAAAATAAAAAATTTTGAAGCTAAACACCCATCCCCAATAGGAAGTCGTAATATTTTCTATATAGTATGCTAGGTTTTCATATGAGTATATTGTTTCCACACAAGAATTTGTTTAGAAACCTTACTAACCATTCTATTACAACAGGAGAGGGAAGAACTTGAAATAATAGATTTGCATAGCTGATAACACACTTCTATAACATAATTTAGTCTACTATAAACAAAATTCTATAAGAAAATCATTATATAATATATATCTTCTGTGGCCTTTAATATCTCATTACAATATATATTTCATAGTACATCAACTTTAACCCACATTGATCAAACTTGTGACCTTTTCATAATCATTCAAAGAAGTCATAAGCTTTGAAAGATTATTGTTGATCTAAAAATGGTAAGTGAAAAAAAAAAACATTCATTGTGACAAGTCATAGAAGTACATTGATTAAATATCTGTGTAAGTTCTCATGACCAAAAAAAAAAAGAAAAACAAATCAATTGTTATAATGAACATATCAGCTAAAGAAATGGATCCCCTTTATCTTACATTATCTTTGTTTTTTATTGTCTCCTATAATTATTAGTTAAGTGATTTGCATGTTATTCAATAATTAGCCAAACCATGATGAGGATGATGATGACTTTGCATGATAGGCTTGTTGGTGTAGGAATGGGTTAACATGAACACTTAGCACATCCACATTAATTGCCATTATTTTGCTTATTCTTCACTTGTTTCCTTGGCCACTTAACTAGGCCTTGCAAAAATTTAATGGGCACCATTAGCTTCTATTATTAAAAGTCATTATGCAAAATAATTGAAGAAAACTTATTTTGGTTATATTATTCATCCGTGTAGTAGCAAATAATACAATGATGTGAAGTTATTATTTTGATGACCATGATGAAGAAGGAAATGACCTATTATGTTGTTAAATGTGATATGTATGAGGTGATTAAACTAATGCATCAGAGAGCTAGCAAAGTGTTGTAACTCTTGCTTTTATTTGAATGAAAGGAGGAGAAGATGAACTTTATGATGAGTTTTCTTAGATCTAGGCAAGTTCATTACTTAATCTAAGTTGTTATTGATAAATTAAGAAATTCAACATATTTCTTATCTTTCAGGAAGATCGACATAGTGGAAAAGTTAGTTCAATTATTTGTTAACTTGCTGATTTTGCAAGTCATTCATTGAGTAATCATATAAGATAAAGATGAAAGGGTGATATCTAGTTATTGAAAGGTAATTGTTAGATATTAGAAACTAAGCTACACTTCAATAAAATATTTCACTATTAAATAGATGGGCAATTTGTAAGGGTGTTTTATTTTTTTTTATTACTAGTTAACATTGTGTTTTATATTTTTAAGAGACATAACAAGATCAAATTTGGATGATAGAGTTGGCTTACAATAATTTTTATCTATTTAGTAATAGAATTGCTTAATATAAGGCATTTTATTATATAAATTATAAACTCCTCTAAACTAGGTAGTGACTAGCGAGAGGTGGATGCTTGTGTCATATCTAATTGATTAGTGTAGTGAGAAGATCAAAAATTTCAATGATGGACTGTATATAGCTTTAAAAATATAAATAAAATATTATGATCTCAATAATAAAGCATTAGAATTATTAATTAAAGATTACGTTATGTTAAAATTAGCCTTCTAAAGGGTGTATCAAGATTTATCAGTGGTGGTATATTCAGCCCTAGATTTGTAGGTTCATTAACAATTAAATAAGGAAATGGTAAAGTTGTCAATGGTTTGAGTTCACTTGTTAAAATATATAATGTGCATGATGTTTATCTTATCCCTTTATTAAAAAAAAAAATTTAGATGAGACAATTAGAGTTTCATGTGATGATCTAACAATGATGCTTGCCTCGATCAACATAGAGAAACTAGCTAGAGAGTATATTAGCATATAATGTTAAGGAGCTCAAAAATAAAGGGATACCATATGTAAAAGTTAGGTGAAAGTATAAACCAAAGACAGAAGCTTGTTGGGATAATGTGTTATGAATGATACATAGATTTCTTCACTTATTAAGATAATCTTGATGGCAACATTCTTTTGACAAGGGAAGAATGAAACACCTCTCAAGGATTTTATTAAATTATGTTGAATTTTCCTCCTTACCAAATAACTTCTTTAACCCTTTCATTACATTAAATAAGACATAAATTATTTTAATATATCATTGTGTGTAATTATATATTTTTGGAATTATTATCAAAATACATTTGCTTTAATTGTCATTAAAAATTATAAATAAGGGTCTTTAATATAAATTACTTTAAATGGCTAAATAACTTAATGAGCCTACAATTCCATTTATCTTATCATTGATGAGCACATAAAGGTAATTTATGGGTTAATGATCAAAATAATCTTCTCATGATAATTTTTTACTAAACTAAAATTGATATTATCTAAAAGGCACCATTATGTGGATTAATAAGGATATCATGAAGAGAATTTTTTTTTTCCATTTTCTCCAAAGGGAAACCAACAATGGAGGTGTAGAAGCAAAATAAAAAGATTAAGGGAGGAGAGAGATAGAAAGAAATGTATGAATTTAGGTTTGTTTCATGGAAGAGATTGAAGATCATTTAGTAATTTTTGAGGTAGAATACTTTTACCCAAGCCTATGATGTATAATTATATTCTAACATTTATGTGATGATATGAAATGATAATGCATAAGATAATAACGATAAATGATGTGTTTTGTATATTTAAAAGTCTTCATAATTTATATTTTTAGAAATTTTATTTATTTTTTTCCTTGTTACATGCTATCCAATAACTTTTTACATAACTTAGTTTGGGATTTTATATGTAAATCTTGAATGATTTTAAGATATAAGATGTGTGAATGATGATATATTCATGATTAAACACATCTTATGCTTAACGACGTGAGCATTACACGTGAAAATTTATGAGAATTGCACACCACAAAATATTTTTTTCATAGTTTTATATCATGATGAAAATTACCTTTGGACATGTGAATCGCTTATGTTATTATGTTACATTTTTATAAAATAAAAAGTAATTAACTGCTCAATAGTGGATAACATTATTATGATACTTTTGTTGAGGGTAAGTTGATAGATTTGTTTTATATAATTAAGAGAGAGAGAAAGAGAGAGAGAGAGAGAGAGAACATGTAAATGAGCTCTCTCCATATAATGTACAAGGGACACTACAGAAAATTCAGGCTTTACCGGCGGCTAAAGGACCGCCGGTAATACCGGCGGTTTTTAATAAAAACCCGCCGAAATTAGCAGCACTATATTAACCCCCGATAAGACCGCCGGTTTTATGTGTTACCATCGCTAATACCGGCAGCTTTGGCCGCCGGTGTTAAGTAATTTTTTCCAACGGTGGTAACCATCGGAAATAGACCTAATATTGGTCATCCCGAGCTCTTCCTCTTCATTTCTTCGGTGTACTCCCCCTGCATACGCTCGCTCGTCGTGATCGCACCTCCGGCTAACTCCGCAGGAATCCAGCCGCCTACGAGCTCCCTCAAGCCGACGATCTCGCCCCCACTCCGACAGCCAAGCACACCTGCGAAAGCCTTCAATCGGCAAGTTCGAACCGAGTATTTTCCTAAATTTGCAATATGAACAAGTATTTTCCTATTTCGATTGGATTAAATCAAGTATCAGCATTAAGTTCATATATTTTTGCTTTAGTCATGGATGTTCTCACTGGACATTTTCAAGAGGATGTACCTTGGTGTTTGCTTATTACTCATGATATTCTTCTTGTTGATAATACTAGAGAGGGAGTTCAAGATAAACTTGATTTATAGCTGTTCTCACTAGACCGCCGGCAGCCAACAGTTTTGCCGCCGGAAACATCGATACTAGACTGCTTATTATAGCGTCGGAAGTATAAAACAGCCGCCGGTAAATACCGCCGGTTAGTCCACCGGTAAAACCAGCATTTTTTATGGCTGGAAAGCCGCCAGTGATTAACCGACGGTCACCGGCACTATAACCGCCAGAAATTATCGGCCGCCGGAAAGCCGCCGGTTATCCTAACCGCCGGAAAATGTTTCTTACGCGCCTAATACCGGCGGTTTACGAACTGCCAGTAGATTCGAAAACCGCCGGAAAAAAAAATATATACCGCCGGTAATAGCCGCTGGTAAAGCCTGAATTTTCTGTAGTGGGAATGATAATAAGCATGCAAATTTGTCGCAAATGTGCATGGGATGATGTGCAATGATATGAAATGATGTGATATTATGATTTCTTTTTAGAGGAAAGTTTTTAGTAAACACCAGGATGATAATTATTATCATTAACCAATGTCTTCTACAAATGTATGTATGCCAATCATCCCATGATATAATGATCATATGTTATTTATGCTCCAATATTGAATAAAATGATTCGTGAATGTAATGAAACGATAAATATTTATTACAAAAACATTGATGTTATTCATTTCATGCTTATAATGGTGCATGAACTTCAATGGCTAAATGACTATGGTTCTTACATGTGATATGATTGTATGAATGCATATATGACTATAATTGATAAATCAAGTATGATTGATTATAATGACATGAACATGACAAGAATGATTTACATTTAAAATGTCATAACATTGAATTATGACTCAGGACACTAAACTTGTAATTTTTTAACTATTTATCTTAATTGTATTTTATAATAATAATAATATCTTAGAATTGTACATTAGCATGCATACTATACTCATCATGAAATTAAATTCTATGCTAGAGTATTGATATTTTACTATGTTTTTCTGTCACCATTATATGTCTACTTCTATTATTTCCATGCAAGGATAAATAGTAACATACTAGAGCTATAAGTTATCATGTTATGTTCATAGTAGATATGAATTACATGATTATTCAATGATAGCTAGATGACATCAATCAAGCAATACTAGTCGGGTGATGATAGTCAGGCAATGATAGCCGAGTGAGGGCAATCAAGTGATGATGGTAAGGTATAGGGGGTCGAGAGATGATCGTCAGACGATAGCAATGACTAGCAGTAGTCTTTGGTATTGAGCATTGTACATAGCTTTAAAATTCTTCATATATCTATGCTCTAATCAAAATCAAATCAATGTCCCTTTTATGTGGAGAATAAGAGTCCATTTATTATTTTTTTAGTGGCATTTCAATAATTTTATAAGAAATTCTTAAACAATAAATTATAAATTATTTCTCAAGCATTTAAGTGTCTTAATAACATGTATCTTAGGCTCATTGGATACATAATATTTAAATGCTCATTTTGATGGCAAGTATGCAAGATTCATAGATCATTTGACCCCTCAAATACTATTATAAAATTGTCAACAACCACTCACATTAATATATATTATTTTTCATTATGAGCCATTATTTAAATTTAATCAAAATTAAAAAAATATATAATTTTCTTGAATGATAATTTATAAATAAAAAAGAATTAGAATTTAATTCTATAAATAAATAAAATTTCCTCTTGTTAGGTGCTAAAATTTTCATGGTAATAGGAAAAGTTTAATATACAGATCTAGTATACATATAGATAAAACATTATTACAAGTGATACCAAATTTTTACATGAAAAACTTGAAAAAGGGAAAAAAATATGGAGCTTGACCCAGCTGAAGTGATCAGGATGACAGTCGGACAAAATTGGTCAACAATGGTGGTCAGGCAATGATAGTTGGGTAAGGGTGATGATGTGACGACGGGCAGGTAATGGGGTTCGAGCAATACTGGTCAGGTAATGACGCTTGCTGGCGATGGTCATTAGTATTGATCATCGAGCAGGGCTCTAAAAATCTTCAAATCTCAAAGCGTATTCAAAATCATAGTAATGTCCCTTTTATGTGGAGAATATAAGTCCATTTATAATTTTTTGAATGGCATTTTTTGTAATTTTATCAAAATTTTTAACATTACAACAGATGTTTCATATTGATGCACTCAATTATTGCTTATTTCTTAGGCATTTAAGTATCCTAATGACATTAAGATTAAACTTGGGCTCGTTTTAAATGCTCATTTTGATGGTAATCACATAGCATGCAACGATCATTTGATCCCTCAAATAATATCATGAAAATTTCAATTAAATTTCAAGTACTTACATTAAGCTCATTTTGACCCAGATCACAACTCTTTTAGTGTCATCGAGTTAGTCTTCTCGAAACATATATTTTAACAAGAAATCTACTGAAATCATAATTCAAACAGCCCTAAATTTAATTCCCAAAATTCTTAATTTACATATTATATCATTTTTTATATTTGATAAAATAAATTTTCTCACAACATATCAACCTTATAAATAGTTTCTTTTTAAACTTTATTGAAAATTTTACTTTTTTAAGGATTGCATACTCTAAGGGAGGCAACAAAAGTCCCATCTCCACATTATAACATATGTGTATCCTTTTTCACCCCTACATTCAATAGGATAAGACTTCTCCATAGGGTAAAGCACAATCATATATGACCAAACGCATTTAAGGATGGGTTGGTGGCTATGAATGAAATTAGTTGAATATATATATATATATATATATATATATATATATATATAAGGGCCATTTGATTATTTCAAAAAAGAATACAATAAAATGAAATGTAATACAAAAGAAATACAAAGTATTTGCAATATTTTGAATTGTTTGTATGCCTGAAGATCTTCACTTTTTTTTTACCTGTAGTAAAGTGAATGCAGCGTAAAATCTATCAATGATCGTTGTGGAAGGGGGGCTGTGGCGACAACAGGTGGCCGACAGTGAGCTGGGGGTGGCGGTGACTGTGTCTTGCGGTGGCACGAATAAAAATTTACAGTATATTTACAAATCAGTCAAATCTAATGATTTTCGAATATACCAAAATTGAACTAAATGATTAAAAAGTTTGCTCTACATTTTTTTTACTTAAATTCAAATACTAATATTTTCAAAATTTCTGCATTTGAAGTGCTTTTTCAATCATTTATTTCAATTAAACCCTAATCCTCGTTAATAAAACATAATAATAAAATACTGCCTATAACAAATAAAAATAAAAATAAAATAAAATAAAATGCTGCCCATGGGAATTTCAAGGTAGACATATTAATAAAACGTAAACTATTTTAATTTTCACTAATATAATTTATTTAATAGAGAAAGAGAGAGATTAAGGCTTCGTTTGGGATGACTTTTTTATTGCTTCTTAAAGCAACTTTTTAGTACAAAAATTTCAATTTTTTAATTAAAAAGATATTTTAAGAAGCAGGAAAAAAATCGTCCCAAAAGAAGCCTAAAGCTTCATTTGGAACGGCTTTCATACTGCTTCTTAAAACAGTTTTCTAGTACAAAGTTTTTAATTTTTGTACTAAAAGTTTCAGACGGTTTTTTTACTATTTTGTTAAAGCGACTTTTTTGTACAAAAATTTTAATATTTACACTAAAAAACTATTTTAAAAAATATTAAAAAATCATCCAAGTAAAATCTAAAGTCTTCAAGAAGCCTAACATAGATTAATTCAGATAAATTGTGGAAAAAAAAACTCTGCAATTGGTCACGGCTCGAACCAGCTTTTCTGTCCATGAGACGTCCCTTCTATAAGACGTAGAGCATTATCCATCATTGCTATCCGGGCTACAGGATGGGCCACAGGAGTCAGATAACTACAGTACTTTGGTGGCCTTTTCAGGCCTGTAGCAGTAGTGCCCCCCTCGTTTCGTTCCATACAAGAACATTCTAGAACATGGCCAACTGGCACTGCCCCAAATTAAAAAAAAAAAAAAAAAGAATTATTTAATACTTAGTTTCTAACAATAATTTCTTTTTAACCATAAATTCTTTATTCATTAATTATTTTTTTTAAGTAACTATTATAATTTATTTTTAAATAATTATTAATATGCTTCATTGCAAATTTTTGGATTAAGAATTTAAAGAAAATGCAAGATAATTCAAGCAAAATATATTTTAGGCCTTTTTTTTCAAAATAATTCCATAATTTTGAATTATTTTATGTTATTTATGACATTCTAGAACATAAAAAATAAAATTTATAATTATTATAATCTATTAATTAATTGATATGGATTATTTGGTGCAAAGAAAGTAGATTTGTGAAGCATTTTTCTATGATTCAGCTTACTGTGATATTGACTTTCGGTGTATTGATCTATAACTTTAGTAGTACATATAATGAATCTTATTTTGATTAGTTTATATTTAATTTAAGATTTTTTTTTATTTGTAAAACCTAAACAATAGTTGTTTTAGCTATTACAATAAATGCCTAAGTATCAAATTCATTCTGGTGGATATTATTCGGTCTTCTAATTTTAGTCTGAGATCATCTCATTTTAGGTCATTCATATATTGGATCAAATGTCATTGTGAGTCATGATTATATTAGTCAAGTTGAGTTGTAATGGTCTTGAATGAGCTTGAGATGGCATAGCAAACTCCATGGACGAAATCCCCTTCATTTTGATCACGTTTAACGAAACTATTGAATGTTAGCTTGTTAGGCATCCTAATGAGACACATAAGAGAAACCTATTGCAAGCCAGATTCTTACTAAGCCCTAAAGACATCCTTAGAGAATTGTTTTAAAAGTATTCCTAAGAATAATGATGTTTTGAATACTTGAAGCAGAAGAGTTTGCCACATGTAAGGTAAAGATGACCATATTATAAAGCTCAAATTTCATAAATGACACTTTTTCCAGTATTATGAAGGTTTATAAAAAGATGTATAGGGTTTCAAAATGGTCACAATTGCATGCCTAAATCTTTTAGAAATCTTAAGCTTTCTCTACACCCAATTGAATTCTCAAGAACCAGCCAATCTGTCTTCTCTCTCCTCTCATGGATCATCTTCTTTGTTAGTGTTGAGAAGTGTCTTGGACTAAAGACACAACCCTTTCCAAGCACCATTTTCTCTCTCTCGTGAGCTGAGTGGCACACCTCCTGGCAACGGATCAATTTTATCCATTCACACTACTCAAGATTGTTGAATGGATATTAACCATGGATCGAATAAGAGAGAGAGAGAGAGAGAGAGAGAGAGAGAGAGAGAGAGAGAGAGAGATTCTTAGGAGCTATGTAAGCTCGATAAGTCATACTTTGAGATTTTTAAATGGAATGTAAAGATGCCCCAAAATCCTCTGGAAAATTTTGAATGTCAACATATTTGATGTGTTATCGATGACCAACACTATCTTCTATATGTCATTATCATTTTCTCAGAAAATTTTCACTTACCACACAATGTAAACTTTTATGATCATCACCAACAATAGCTGTAATTATCGTGATAGTGCAGTCGTGCCTCCAGCCTTAAGGTTTGTGATTACAGCCATCTCTAGATTCGTTATAACCCTAACATCTATCAATTATTTATAACGTCCATTCTTAAACTAATCTCTACTGCCCCCAGTAGTAATATCAACTAAAACTTAATACTATAACCCAATTATCAACATAATGACTTAAATAACTCATTTACTATATTTTATTTAGCAATAATCATTCCCATATGTCAATACGATAAGACTCACATGAATTAAAAATTTTTATCTATCAATTTCTTTCTTCAATCAGTTCCTCCATAATTTTAAATATTAGTAAAATTAGAAGAAAAAAATATTATTCACATATATTATAATTTATCACTCAGCATTTTAAATAATAATAAATTATTATTCTCAAAATTTGATTTTCATGATAATTATAATTAAAACCCTAAACCCACCCAGTAAGCACAAAGCCTCGAAGCCGAATATTATTTCTCCGCCGGAGTACTCTATTAGGCTTAACTGGATGCGCTGGACGTGGTGGGCCCCACAGGTCCCGAAGCCGAGCGGCGCGCATTTATGACGTGGTGAACTTTTCGTGATATTCTGCGTGTGGGGGAACGACTCGGTGGTCCCCACCGAAATTGCTTTTTCCATTGTAGAAGCCCTGACAGGAATTAATCTCCCTCCTGGCTTTATCTAACTGCGCCCAAGCGCTTCAATTAGATACGATCTCTGCCGGCCCCCAAACCCATTTACTAGCATTCAAAGCCTCTCCTCCACCATCCATTCGTACAAAAAATATATTTTTTTATATATTTATTATTTTTTAAATTAATATTTTAATTTTTAAATATATTTTAATAAAAATTAAATATATAAAAAAAATTATTTTTCATAATATATTTTAAATACATTGAAATATGATGGACATCGACGAGCGGGAGATGGTGATAGCGGGCAGTAGTAGGGCTGTCAATTATTGACCAGATTCTAAAAATTCTGGTTTGGGTTGACCCATTTAACAAACAGGTCGGGTTCGAATTCCAAATTTTGACCCATTTGAAAAATCGGTTCAATTTCGGGTCAACATGTAAACTTGAAATTGACCCGAATTTGACCCGCTATGTCCGACTTCACCACTCACACCCACTATCAGTAGATCAACAGTGGTGGCGGATAACAGTCGTAGGTGAGAAAAATGATGCTGTCGACTATTAATTTTTGGGGAAAATATGTTAAAATTTTTGATATAAAATGCATCATAATAATCTGTATAATTATTTGATTTGCATTGAGATTAGTGTTGTACATGATATCTCGAATATCATCAATCTCAACACAAATAAGATGATTTTGAAGTCAAATTGTTTCTAGAAAAATAAATAAATAAAAAAGTTGTAGCTGTATTGCTTGCCATTATTAGTGCATCACGCTTTGTAGCTAATACCAGCTTGTGAGTCAACCATATTATTTAATATTTTAATAAGAATCTGCTGCTTACTATAAGAGGCAGAGAAATTTCCACATTTTATTTTTTTTATTTTTTATTTATTAATAATTATTAGTTCTATTTAGGGATGTAAGTGTTGGGCTCGATAAAAAAACGTGAGCTCGATGAGCTAATAAGTCAATTTTAAATCAGCCCTGATTCAACTCGATAGCTCGCAAGTCGACTCGTTTGAAAAATATTAATAAAAAAACACTTAAAATATTTTAGCATTTAGGATTTTATGTATAAAATTATTTAAAATATTTAAAATTATATCTCATTTTATTATATTAATTATTTTTTATTATTCTTTTAATTTTCGATTCTTTTTTCTATTTTAGTATGATAATTGATTGAATCAAATTATTTTAATTTTAAATTATAATTTAATTAAATATTCTATTAATAAAAAAAATTAATTTAACAATTAAGAAATCATTAATAACAAGTTATTATATGATTGTTAACATTTATTTATGAATAATTTAATAGTTTTTTAGCCTTAGGAAAACTATGTCATAATTATTAATTAATATCAGATTAACAACACTAAATAGTTTGTTAATTAATGAATTATTTGTGACTATTTGATTAAAAAAACACATCATCCCAACAATTACTCATCATTGAATATTCTGAAAAATCCTTAATTTACATAATCAATGTGGTTAATTTAATAAAATAATATTTAACTAGTACTTAATTAAATTAACTTAATGGTTTTTATTTAATTGTTGTATGGCTAACATGAACATATATTCGAGAATAAATAATATTTAATTGTGTGTATGGCTAACGTGAACATAAAAAGATATATATATCTCCTTGCTCATCCCACCAACTTTCTCACTTGGTTGTTTGGCTAGGAAGAAATTGAAAGAGACGAAGAAGAGAGAGGAGAGAGAAAGATCTTTGAATCATATCTATCAGTCATTCTTGTTACAGATTTTATCTATTTATTATAAGTGACTTATCTCTTACTTCTGTTTCAATAATTTTAATTTCTATGAATTTTATCTCCCCTAAATCGAACAAAAATGCATTATCTCTTGATATTCTGAACAATTTGATATTATTTTATTATATTTTAAATGAAGTAGTGAATGATATCAGATATATGATATGATAACTCCACATGATACCCTACTGATCCATATGATTCACTAATTGGGATTCATAAGGAGCTGGAAATTGATTGGGAGTTAGAAGGAGTCGGGATGACTGATTCATGTGATTCAATGAGAGTTATAAGGAGTACATTAATTGAGAGTTATAAGGGAATACTGATTTGGGAGTCATAAATGCATGAGCAAGATACCCTTAATATACACTTACTGAATATCTGAATACTGATACCGATACTGCTATGAATACTATACTGATATTGTGACTAGCACTAATACTATTTGCTTTCATGAACACTATTTAATCTTATTGATCATGATATTAATATTGTTACTGGAATTAGTAATATTAAGTATTGTTATTGGTATTGTGATTGATAATGTAATTGATTGAGATGTGATGAACTATAGAAAGATAAATTAATACAAATAATTAGCATAAATATTGATGCATATATTTTTTATATGACTTATAGCGTATTACTCTCTTTTATCTTACATTGATTTCAGTTGTAAGATATTAGTTACTTGCTGTGCTATGTGCTCATTACGTAGTTTTATATGTTTTAAAAAAAGCATAAGGATCTTGTGATATGAGGCTCCGTACAAGACAAAAATATAATTATGCTTCTTTTCACTATTTATTGGTAGCTCTATTTAAATGATTACAATTAAAGAAAGATGTAATTCTTCCAATATAGATCCTAGAGTGTGACAAATTCAACCATTATGCATGATTATATATGATGATCAATTTATAACCACAATGGTTATTATGCACATTTTTGATAAATTTGTTAAATATTCCAAAATTATCATCATTATGTAAGTAGAATATCTTTGAAAATGTTTACAATGCATGATTTGAGTTAACACTTTATCAACCATAACCAAACCATAAAATTTAATTTGAACATCTCCATATAACTATGAATAAGTCCTTTTTCATTTGAAGCTTTAAATATGTTTTATTTGTCAAATTTTAATTCTACTCTGAATTTTTATTTTTTATCAAAACTAGGAAATAATAAAACTTTAAAAATGGCATTGATGAGAAGTCCAAATAGATGAACATAGTATGATATGGGATGAAAATATGTTCAAAATAATAGTTTTCATAAATATTACATTTGATAAAATCCTAAATTAAAAACATTATACTTAACTTTTTTTAAATGTAGCTAGAGTTTATTTTAAAATTCAAATAAAATGTAAGAAAAATAAAAAATATTCTAGAATTCATATTTTAATAACATAACTAATTCTTAGATTTTTTTCAGAAATAAAAATTATTATTTTTGTAAATACAAGTTGATTTTTTTGTAAATACAAGTTGATTTTTAAAATAAAATTATATTTCTCACCCATTTAATTTTAGTTGAATTTTAAAATTTAAAATGTATTTTTAAAAATAACTAGAAAAATTATTCTCTAAATGATAAATGCAATGCTTAAAAAAATATTGTCAAATATTCATCCTCATTTAAGCCATTATTTGAATTTATAAATTATAAAATAATTTCTAAATATTAATAATGATAAAATTAAATTTAAATATTGTTTAATGCTTTATAAAAATATTACAAATTAAATTGATTTGTAATTACAACTTTAAAGTTCTAAGAATTTTACCCTAAGACAATATTCATAATATACAAATTATAGAATAATTATATAAATGGTCAATATCTTGCCAATTAAGAATATTAACCATCCAAAATAATAAAATAATAAATTCAAGAAATTTTCTCTCAAATGATAAATTTAAATATTCAAGTAATAATATTCTGATAAATTCCTATTATTAAATATTCTTTTCAATTTAATATGCACTGTTAAAAATTGAATTAACAAACTCATTATAAAATGAAGATCAATATTTGAAATATTCACATAATATTTTGTTAAATCAAGATTAAAAATAATGATTTCAAGAGATATTTTCATTATCATATAAATTTTGATAAATATAAAATTTTTTTGTAATTCACCACAATTAAGATCTTAATAAAATAATGATAAAATTCTAATCTCTCATAAATTAACAAATTTATCACTTTGAATTGAAATATTCACTTTAATGACTAATGCCTCATAATATTGTAAACATAGATAAAAAAAAATCAATTGAAATCATTAATTAAAGTCAATGAATTAATTCACCTTAAAATGATTAATAATCAAATAATAAATAAAAATAATTAGTAATTTTATAAAATAAAAAATTGTTAATTTAAAGGAATATTAAAACTCATTAACTATGAAATATAAAAAATAATTAGTGATTAATTTCATTAATAAATCAAATTAAACTAAAATGATAATATGCTAATCAATCTAAAATTTTAATTACCTTACAATTCTTTAAATGAAAAAGAACTAAACCTAAATTCATTAAATATAATTATTGACTTAAACAATCATAATTAATACTTAATCAATAATATTTAAGAAGATTAATAGCTATAACATGAGTGATTTAGTTGTGGTAAATTTTTCAAAAAGATCATAATTATTAATTAAGTAGTAGGAGAGTCATTAAGATTAAAATATAATTAATCTTCATTAAATTAAATCTTAATGACAATCTTATGATTTAATTAATTATTAATTATGATCCTCTTAAAAATTTCTCTCATTTCTGAGAAACTAATGAGATTAGAATACAAATCTTCCCTCTTTGCAGCCGTTCGTTGATATTAGATTATGAACGGCTGAGATTTATTTTTTAAATGTAAAATTAGTATTTATTTATTTATTTATGTTTTTATTTAATTCTTATCGCTCTTTCTCAACGGTGCTTAATGGTGGGACATCTGGAACCCGTGACGAGCGGATTACCGGTAACTGTCTATAGCCGGTCACCCGGGCAGTTCTGCAAGCTGATAGGTTCCCATCATTTTTCCTCTTTTATAGACGACCTTATTTTATTTCTATTTAGAATATTTTTTAATACCACCTTCACTGAGATTGGGCATCTTGCCAGCTACGAAGGTGAGGGATCAAAGCTTTCTTCGAAAGGGAAAGGGTTGAGTGTGGAAGGGGACAGTCAAAGCTGGCATTTTTTTCTCCCAATTTCGAATTTTTCGGGTCCTTTTGATCTTCCCCCTTATTAATTTCGCTGCACAACACAGGGGAAGGATAAATTTTTTGCAGAAGGATTGAGGGTTTCGTCTTCTCCTCCAATCTTCCTCCTTTCTTTATATATATATTCACAGGTTGAGGAAGAAGAAGTGATGCTCGCAGAAGGATGGAACCTTCCCGTTCTCTTTCCCAGGAAAAGAAGCATTGGTGGATGATGAACAGGAAGGTCTGTTAGATCTCTCTCTCTCTCTCTCTCTTCTTTATTCTTCCATCTTCTCTGAAAGATTAGTTTGGCATTGGGATCAAGGAATGCGTTACAGTATTTTAAATTAAGCACAGATCGTTTATTTTATATCACTGTTTTCAACGACCTGAACATTATTTCTATGGCTGATATTTCATTGTGAAATCTAAGGATCAAAAACGCCATTTTTTGAAGTTTTATCTAAAGGTCAGAGCTTTCTTCTTTCCTTGGAAGAATCAAGGGAATGGAAGCCCGTGATTTCTTCATTTTTTTTTGCGCTTACTTTTCGGCAACGTTGCCGTTCAGCATTAATGCTGTCATTTATTGCAACCATTTCTCCGTTTTCTTCTTCAAATCGGCATTTCAGATCAAAGCTGTCACCTTTTACTTACCAGCAACCTTCTTCCTCCCTATCATAACATACTTTCTTTCCTCTGTTTTTTCAGCTAATGATTTCGTTTCTTATAAACAACCAGATCGTCAACAAACACATTCGCGATGCGCGTTCTCTCATCGCAACGCAGGACCCAAACGCCGTTTCGGCGGCGATTGGAGTCCTCGATGGCGTTCTCGCCCTCTCCCCGCGGCTTGAGGCGGCATTAGAGCTCAAAGCAAGGTCTCTTCTCTTCCTTCGCCGGTTCCGGGAGGTCGCCGATATGCTTCAGGAGCATATCCCGAGTTACAGAGTTTGCTCCGCCGCAACCGGCGACGAGTCATCGGGCTCGCTCTCCTCCTCCGGTAGCGGGAGAGTTGTGTGGGAAAGCCGCGAGGGCGCTAAGTTGCTTCCTAAATGTGAGGATGGTGACGGTGGCTCTCGCTGCTTCTCTATCCTAGATATAAAGCGGAAGGTCATCGCCGGAATCCACCGCGCCTGCGACCGTGAAGGGCAATGGAGGTAAATTTGCCCCTGCCTCCATTTTTTTAATCGATTTACGTTAATGCCCTAAAATTTTCATATTTACATATATAGCTTCTAAAATTATGTATTTATTAAAAAAAATTAAATATATCCTCCTACAACTTATGTTACAATACACATAAATATTTTTATATTTACACTAAAATTCATGATTTTTTTTGAAAAAAAATGTAAAAATTAATCTTAATATAATTTTCAAAGCATCTAAATTTATCTAATTATAAATTAAGGCAGGTTTTTTTTTATATTTTCATTTATTTATCTATTATTTTAAATAAATTATATTTTTAGAAATTTATTTGATGTGATTAAAATTTTTATTATATATATATATATATATATTGTGGTATATATGTAAATTTTTAAATGAAGATTTGGGCAAAGTGGGCATAATTTTTTAAAACTTTTTTTTTTGGGAATTGACTAATATAACCCTGATGTAATTTATGTAATTTTTGTATTTCATATTAAAAGTAAGTAAGTGGAATGATATAATAATTTTATAAATAGGCACTAACCGAACATGCCCATAAAGATGATTTTTTTATGCGGGTAATACCTAAGGCCGTATAATTTTTTATTTACAACTGGGATGTTTGATTAATTTTTATAGGTAAAATATTTGTCTTGTGAAAAATTAACCTAATTTTATTTAAAATAAATTAAAAAATGATATGAGATATTTTATTTTATTTTATATAGTGTAAAATTATTTTATTTTAATTCAGTTTTTATTATAAATTATATGATAAAATATCATTTTTTTAAATATTATATATATATAATTAATATAAATTTTTTTTACAAAATTAATAATAATAATAATAATAATATATTTGAGCTCCTAAATATTAATATTTTCGAATTAGAGAATAACCCCTCTCTCTCTTTCTCTCTCTCTGCAGATACCTTATTTTGGGCCAAGCGTGCTGCCATCTGGGCCTTCTAGAAGACGCCATGATCCTCCTCCAAACCGGCCGCCGTCTGGCTTCCGCCTCCTCCCGCCGCCAAAGCACCTCGCACTCCGACGACACCTTCAGCTTCTCCCCCTTCCTCCCCCCATTCCCATCCACCAACCCTAAAACCAATACCAATACTATGACCTCCAGTTTCCATCCCTCCAAGCCTCCCTCTTCCTTCTCCGAATCGGCTTCCACCCTCCTCCCCCACATTAAACTCCTCCTTCGCCGCCGCGCCGCCGCCACCTCTGCCCTCGACGCCGGTCACCCCAACGAAGCCGCCCGCCACTTCTCCAAAATCCTAGAAACCCGCCGCGGCACTCCCCACCCCTTCGCCACATCCTGCTTAATCGGACGGGCCGCCGCTTATCGGGCCGCCGGCCGGGTCGCCGAATCCATCGCTGATTGTAACCGCGCTCTAGCCCTCGACCCGACCTCCATCCCAGCTCTCCTCACTCGCGCAGACCTTCTCGAATCCGTCCGTTGCCTCACCGACTGTCTCCGCGATCTCGACCATCTCAAACTCCTCTACGACACCATTATCCGCGACCGGAAGCTCCCCGGCCCGGTCTGGCGGCCATTGAACGGCGAGATCCGTTACCGTGATGTACCGAGTAGTCTCCGAGCTCTTACGGCGAGGATAAACGGGATTCGGCAGAGATTCGCCGCGGGTGAGGGGAATAATGTGGATTATTACAAGCTGATTGGAGTGAGAAGAGGGTGTTCGCGGTCGGAGCTGGAGAGGGCAAATTTGGTTCTTTTATTGCGGCATAAGCCGGAAAAGGCCGGTGCTTTTGTCGATAAGCTTGATTTCTCCGACGAGGACTTGGATGTGGACGCGGTGAGAGATCAGGCGAGGATGTCGGCATTGATTTTGTATAGGATGTTGCAGAAAGGATATTCCTGTATCATGGCGACGATTGTGGAAGATGAGGTTGTGGAGAAGAAGAGGGCGGTGGCGCCGCCAGTCTATCAGGGGGTGTTTTGCCGGGACATGGCGGCGGTGGGGACTATGCTGTCGCGTGGTATTTCGGTGAAGTACGAGGGATTGATCTGTTGAGGGAGAAAATTTTGAATTTGGAGATCTTTGTTGTACAGTCTGGTCTTTGTGGAGGTGGTGGATTTATTGGGGGAAATTTTGTTCATCTTTGTTACTCTTCTTTCAAAGTCTTGAACTTTAATATTTTGGTATCTTATATATAAATTTTTATGTCATTATTTCTCATTTATTTTTATTTTTTCAATGTTTGTTCCTCATTCCTTTTGGAGTTTCTTGAATATTAATATACAAATAAATTAGGTTAACATATTTTGATTAAATTTTTTATTTTGACGAGTTTAGAAGTTTTTAGATTTATTTTGAGATAACCACAACACAAATTTTGGCTAATCGATCATATTATGCACTTATTCTAACTAAGGCTTCATTTGGGATAGTTTTCTTTCTGCTTTCTAAAACCGTTTTTATTACAAAATTTCGTGAATTAAAAATTTTTATACTAAAAAGCTGTTATAGAAAGCAGTTAGAAAAGTATCACAAACGGAGCTAGATATAAGAGAAAAAGACTAATATGCATAATATTGAACACTTCACTTAACATAATAGCTTATGAAGCATTAACATAAGGATTCCAAACATTCTAAACATACAATTAATCATGCAAACATACATTTAATCAAGATATAAATAAAGAAAATAAGATAATAATTTCAATGTGATTTGATACGAAGCTATCTTACATCCGCGCTAAAGTCTAATTACAACTTTACATTTAGGATTCCCTCCACAAATAGCTTAGAAATAAAGTTGTAATTAGGTTTTTGATTGATAATAACATCCCAATTTTACTTTATTGTATTAGTGTCACAAAAGAAAGAGAGAAAATTAGTTTTGGCCAAATTTTGTAGCTTCCTCCTTTGCTAGCTTTCATCTAACCCCATATGGAAGGAGAGTGGCTCCATATTCTTACGTTAATAATAACGAATATCTTCCTCGATTGCCTCCACACTTGATTGAGATAGAAAATGTCAATTTGGATGACAATAAGGATTATAATTCTCTCTATTTTTTTAATGATGCCAGTTTTTCTCTTATAAATAAATAATGAGGATGATTTATGATATTCTTTTCATGTTTAAATCTTGATGATCAACTCCTTACATAATGATAACTCCACTTGCAATGTGCCTCAAAATTTATATCCTAAAAAGTTAAAAGGCTTATTGTAGGTCTATATAACATTGCTTGCAAGGCAAAAATAAAGAAAAAATAAAGAAAATGGAGGAAACAACACACAATAACTAAGAAGCAAAGGAAACAATCAATGAAATTAGAAGCAAATCAAGATTACTAGAATAATTAACCTTAAATCAACACAAGGATATCAAGTTATTCATCCAAATAATATTCTAAGAATTGAAACACTGGCTAACTACTTAGCCCTAAAGTTCTTTTAGAATTGAAGAAAGTGGAAAAAATATGAAAATTTATGAAAGGCTCAAAGGATGCTCAAATCATTTATTCATTAATGACTTGAATTAATAGTTATATTAATCCACAGGCTTTTTATAATATGTTAAATTATTTAATTTTATTTTTAATATTTAAATATTTTTAAAACCATCAAATTCTTCAAACCTCTCTATGGGTATTTTTATATGGCCCACCTTATCGTGGATTATGCTTATCCTTTAAGTTTTTTTATATCATTTAACTATTAAAATAGTAGAAAATTATAAATTCATTATTTAACTATTAAATTGAAATTATTATTAGTTAAATTTTAATAATTTCATTTAAACCTTAATTGAAATAATAAAAATATTTTAGATGATTAACTACTATCTTATCACAGATTAGATGATATGACATATATTGTTTTTGGCATCCTAAGGTTTGGATAATAAGATTGCACTTTTGAGTCCATGATTATGAGATGTAATGATATTTGAATGTAATTATATGTAAAATGATAAAAAAAAAAAAATTATATATGCTATATGTTATGCCCAATGGCTCAATTGAATACTAAAAATGCTTGCATAACTCCTTGTCATGCTAAGCCAAAAGATATTTATGTATTATTTATTGATGTTCCTATGTACTTTTATTTTATTTATGCATCTTTTAAATAGAGAAAAAAACATGTTTACTAGTGAGATATAATCTTGGAGATCAAGCTATCTTGGTGTGTATAAGTGAGCCTAACTGAATTGCATATAAATTAAGGATTTGAGTTGTATTAAGTAGAGTATAGTTATATGTTTTGTTTTTCAACTTTGGAGGTGTGTTTCAAAAAACCTAGTAAAGCTACCTTTTTTTTTTAAACACTTATAGTTCATTGATATTTATTCATTTTAATCAAATTTATTTACACTTGATACATCACTAGAAAATCCATCTAAATCAAACACTTAAAAATATAGTGGAAATTTTCATGACATTATTTAAGAGGCCAAATATCACTACCCGACTCACCACAACCCAAATATCTTGATGGGTCATATTAGGACAAATGCGGTGAAAGAGGAGTCGCTTAGGATCTAATTGGAAGGAATTTCTTTTCATATTGAATTTTAACAATAGAGCCGCTAAATCATCAACATAGAAATAAAACAAAAACATCATTCAATATATAAACATATTCACATCTCAGATCTATTCATATCAAAATATTTTGTATAATAACCATGATTTTTCTAATCATCTCATCCAATACATATATATCTCATGATTACAAAATAGTTTTAACTATAACATCATGAACAAAATACCTCTAATAACAATACCTCTAACTCACTATATTGGTGTCTTCTCTTTTCTTAAAACATGTAAACACACAGAGTGAGCAGACATCTTAGTAGGTTACATAGAGCCTATAATTGTATTCAATATAAGGAAGTAAAATAATATGCACGCCATCATTAATTGAATCATGAAATTCAATCATGTGTTGAATCAATGTTTCTCTATGCTACCCTTATACATGTATCATATACTGTGCAGTCGCAATCAAGATCATTATGTTAGGATCATATGTACATGTGTCATACGTAATGTTATAATGATTAAGACTATCATATTAAAGTAATACTTTGTTTAGGGCATGATATTAAATCTATATTATTTTATTGGTTCATAGCATGTATAGTAATTTGTATCATGTTAGTGACCTATCCTTACATTCTTGTATTGGCATCAATATATTATTGATAATAGTGCATGATCTCTTGTGTCATATTAAAATATCATGCATATATAATATGATGTCAGATAATGTCAATATGAATGATCATCGTGAATGTCAATATAACTACATCATATGTCATAACATTCAACCAATGTTACCATGAATGCTAGTATGTTGGCACATATATCAAATGTATTCATCATGCATGCTAATATATCATCACATATATCATATGTGCATAAATATCATACATTATAAGTGAGATGTTATGAAGCATCATCATATTCATATACATTAATACTAGGCATCATATCATATCAAGAGTATCATCATGTATGCAAATAGTATGTATCATATAAACTTATAATGTGTATATAATAATATGCAGGGAAAAGCTATTAAAATGATCATATATCATCATAGGGTATATTTTTATACATTATTTGTAATGCCCCATAATCTAATTTAGAAGAATTTTATTTTTTTTAATCTATATAACAAGCAAAGCTATCTAATTTCTTTTATCATCTAAATATCAGTGAAAGCAACTACTGGTTAAAACACCAATATTCACATATATACTTATTTACAAAAAATCATATACACTACTCAGGATCTATACAATTACATCATAATTATTCTATCCTTAGTACAAAAGAATAACTAACAAAAAAAAAAGAATATAACTTAAAAAATTCTGACCAGCTTCACACTCTTGATCCTCTGTCATAACTTGAAATCATTTAATCATATATAATGAACTAAAAAGCCAAGTAGAAAATCAACCAAATTCTACAACTAAACTCAAAGCACGGTAAAGGAGCAATATGCATGTTAGCAATTAAATCATAACAGTTGCATTCATATGATCATTAAATCAGTATAAAAATAATAAAATTGTACGATACGGAAGACAGTAAATCAGTACGAGTGTTAATCAGTAAAGCAATTGTAATATTATTATTACAATAAGTAGAGAAATCATATAAAATGATAAAATTAAATCATCTATAAAGACTGTCAAAATCAAATCAATGTAGTAAAATTATATAGAAGTGTTCATATGTTATCCAGTTATTCTATATCAATATTAATTAATTAATATTTTAATCGCATGCTAAGTATATTTTATATATCATGTGCTCAATGCATATATCATACTTTTTGTATAAGTAAATCAATAATAATTTTAATAATAAATTCATATAGTAATATGAACAATACATAATTAACATTCATTTCAGTAGTCACACTAAACAAATAAGAATTTTGGATATTACGATATTTTTCAGTATCATATCAATCTTAGTAAATCGTTAGCTCAGTAAATAGAGTTGTCACTCTTTACGTGTCAGCACAGTAATCATTTCCTTATAACTCCCAATCAGTATCACGTGAATCAGTAAAGGATAACACCAAATCATAGTATTTAAAAAAAGCTTGTCGGCTCACTATCCTGTATAGGTTAATCAATCTACAACTAATAGGTTAACCAGTCTTTACTTATCTTTTACACATATATTATTATCATAGTAATATAATAATAATCTCAATCATATATCTACATTCATTTTTAATGTATTAAAATAAATAAATTATAATTGAGCTTAATTCAAAAAGTATCATAACAGTAGGCAACAAAAAACCCTACTGAGCAAAAATTCTTATTTTTTAGAATTTAACCAAATTATTAGCTTCTAGATGATGAAGAGGAGGGTCTCCATCGACCGATCACTATTGCACAACTGTCATCATTCGATCATCATCCAATTGCTGTCATCGTCCCTCTACTACATCTCTAACATTCTCCATCACATTCACATTCATATCCATATCCATAGGAAGTCAAACTTGTATTATATATACCTTATAATTTTGTCTTCACTAGTAGAGGAGAAAAAACAAACTCCTGCAACCTAGTTGACATGGCGGATTATTACAATTGGGCAGTTGAACCATACCTTGTAATTTTGTTTCTTTTTCAAAATTTCTACATAAAAATTTAGTGTCTCGTGTGTTCTTATCTTTATGCGAGATCTTTTTGCAAAGCTAAAGCATCAAAACTCTCACTTTATAGCTATAATTTTTCCAACATGTAATAATACTAATGATGAAGATAATGATAAGTAATCATAAAAATCCAATCAAACTCCAACAATGCTATATTACTTTATGTAAAGCATTTAATAAAAATAATTTCAAAGCCCATAATATGAAATCACTTTCAACTTTAAGAAGATAAGTTTCATAAATATGAACTCATATCAATTTAATTTTAATATATGATTATTATGATATTTAATATAATATATAATATATTAATTTCATAAGCTTCTAAGGATGGCTCATAAGTATTAAAATTAATTTTTCAATCAATTTTAAATATTAATATTGTAAGAAAAAAAATCCTATTGGGGCCCACACATGTGCTTGTGGAATGCCAACACCTGTCGGAAGCTCTTCTTCTGCGTAAAGCCATGACCGTGCTGCCCGCCGCTTCGCCAATCGTTCTCACCCACTTCCGCACCCGTACACATTTTCATTACTGTGTGGTCCAAAAGGCAGCGGTGCAAATTTCGGTGCTTAATCTCCGTCATTAATTTTCTTTACTGGACTTTGTGGTTACGATTATCAAACAGTGAGTGGCACGCATGTGAACCGGCCTGGCACAAAAAGTTGAGGGTTTTATCTGTAATTAAAACATTGTGGTGGGCTGAAGCGCAAATAAGAGTGCCTTTGTCCGGTAGTGGATGGAACTGTTCTATCTTCGAGCATTTTTTATGACTC